>KV007515.1:245653-259439 GCA_001598015.1 Dorcoceras hygrometricum
AATACACAGTGACTATTAGATGTGTTTCATGATAGCCGTCATACCCACTATCACATCTAACATACACTTTAGCGTATTCTAGGTCTTTACTCAACGCAATTGTTAATCATCATACAACACAATGAAAGTAAATAATGCCATATAAATAAATGCGAATATCATATATAAAGATTGTTTCATACAAGAGTCTATAAACCCACCAGAATACACAGTGACTATTAGATGTGTTTCATGATAGCCGTCATACCCACTATCACATCTAACATACACTTTAGCGTATTCTAGGTCTTTACTCAACGCAATTGTTAATCATCATACAACACAATGAAAGTAAATAATGCCATATAAATAAATGCGAATATCATATATAAAGATTGTTTCATACAAGAGTCTATAAACCCACACGCCACAAGTTGGCTAGTTGGGCATCTACTCTAACATGTCATATATCACCTTTTCTCACCATTTAAATCACAGTATAATTTTTTCTATAATGAAGTGCATGATTTGTATGTGAATTTATTAGATCTATGTTTGTTGTTTGAGATCCATGCATACATCACGATTATAACACGTATTCGATTCTTTTCTTGTGAAGCTTCGATCATGGGCGGTTCATGGGGCTAGGGTTTGGTCCAAGGTTGGTCCAGGTTCCATCGAGTTAGGGTCACTTAGGTCTAAACTAGAAGCGATTTGGTCAAGGAATGAATTAGTTACGAATTTTATGATCAGCAAATGTCCTGACTTGTTGTCTGTGCGCCACAGTAGAGTTGTTGGGGGTAGGGTAAGTCGCTCTATGTGGTCTGAGTGGTCAAGGTTGATTTAAGAAGATAGCTCATTGAGTTAGGGTCACGTAGGTGTAAATGGGGAGCGAGTTGGTCGATGAACGAATTAGTGAATTTTCTGGGTAGCACGTGTTCTGGTTGCAGTCTACGCACGTGCAGTGGGTTTGTGGGCGTCGGGTTGGTCACACCTTGAGTTGTTTTTGAGTCTCGTTTGTTTCAATGGCTATTGGGGTGAGTTAGGGTGACTTGGGTCGAAACAGAGAGTGATTTGGTCAGGAAATAGATTTTTAATTATTTTTAACGTTTTGTTGCTCGAAATGAGCCTCGTCGGGTCATTTTGTGAAATTGAGATTTCGAGTCTTAGCAGCTGCCAAGGTTCGTGGATGACTTTATTTGATGTTTTAAACATATTTTAAGATTTTTTCCATCATTTTTAGAATTTATTTCATTTATGAGATTTTTGGCAATTTTCATGACAAATTAATGCCTAGAAAATGATTTTTAGCATGTGTGTTTTTTTTAAAACTGTCATAGCTAGAACGGGTCGAGTCAGTCGAGGGTAGGGTCAAATATTTTAGTTGGGTCCAAGTTATTTTATTACTGGGCCGGGTGTTTTTGTTTTAAAAGATTAAGTCTAATTTTTAGCGTATTGGACCGGTTATTTTAAAGTCAAAATTTTAAGTCCAAATATTTTTTATTTATGGCCCTCATACTTTTATTAATTTTTAAAGTCAAATTTTTGGTCAATAGGATATTTATTTAGTTGAATTTAATGTTTGTTTTAAAGTAAATGAGTGAGTATTTGGTAAATTTTTAAAGTCTAATTTTAAAGTTATGGGCCAAGTTATGTTTAGGGTTAGATGTCATTTTAAAGTTAATTCTGGGATTTTGGGCTTAGAATTTGTGGGCCGGGCACCTGAATCAGTCCTTGACCTGAGTAGAAAATTTATAAGCCCGTGAATATATATTTAATTATATATGTAATATTTTATGTATGATAATGTTTTAAATGAAAGAATTAAATATATATTGACGGGATAACCCTTTGAATTGCATGTTTTTATGAAATGCACGTATCATAAAAGTTTATGAAAACGTTAAGGCATGAAAGAATTTAAAAGTAAAACCGAGGGATTCAAGTGATGTGTGGCAAGTTTACGATGGGAGCTAGTCGGGATACCGGGCCCGAGGATCTTCTGTTTTAATGTATTATGAGCTTATGGATCCATGTGATCACGACATGGTGAAGTGGCAGCATATAGGTGCGAGGGATCCCGAGTTAAGGTCGGGTGAACCGCATCGCCGCGTACGTTGGTTCATAGATTTATCAATCGTTTATGTTATGGTTCACACTTCATGGATACGACTCACACGTTTTTAGGTTATTCTATGTCATGCCTTATCATGTATGCTATACGATGACGATATGTTACGACATCTTTATGAATCATGTTTTACGATCACTCATGCACGCATGTTTTGAAGTTAATTTACTATACGTATGTGCTTGCATGCAATTTTACTATTATGCACCTTGTTATTATTCAGATAGGCCTTTAGGCTCACTAGGTTTATATGGTGCAGGTGATGACCCTGTTGAGTTTATGCCGACCGACGGCGAGGATCTCTGAGCGCCCGTGCAGCTATACCACGTGACCACTCTGACGTCTTCATTTATGTTATGAAACATTTTTAGTTATTTTATCAGTTATGTTCCGCAACCTTTACATACTCTGATTTTAAACTGTATGGATGATTTCATGTGTTGGAGGTGTTAATCCTATTTATGTTTTAAGTTAATGTTGAGAATGTTTTGAAGGGACGAGCCATACTTTTAAGATGTTTATTCCGCTAATGATTTAAAAAAATAGTTTCTAGAGTCTGATTTGTTTCACCTATCATGTAGAGTCTCAATGGAGTTTCGAGTAATAAAGACTAATCTGTACAACTAAGACCTCGGACTTAATCCACTCGACAAATGATAACCACTTGAAAAGTGCGAACGAGGGTAGTTCGATAGATCACCAGGTCACTATCCATCTGCATGCTCAGAATATCACTATGTTCCCTACCAATCAAACGTGGTACTTTGTATCGCAGATGCTAGTCTCAAGCTCGGGCGGCTCTTATCCTCTTTTGGACGGCCCAATCGATTAGGAATAGGTTTAGAATACATAGTGACTATTAGATGTGTTTCATGATAGCCATCAAATCCACTATCACATCTAACATACACTATAGTGCATTCAAGGTCTTTATCCAACAATTGTAATCATATTGTTTTACAAAGATTCAACAAGAACCCACATGCCACAAGTTGGTAGTTGGGCACCTACTATAACAATCTCCCACTTGCTCTAAAGCCAACTGCTCATGAGATGCAGTCCCATTGCTTCGCGATGTTTTTCAAACAATGGTCCTGGAAAGGGCTTCGTAAGTGGATCAACAATGTTATCTGCAGAGGCGACTCTCTCGACTGCTATGTCTCTCTAGCCACAATATCCCGGATTATGTTGTATTTCGTCAGTATGTATTTGGATCTTTGGTGAGACCTAGGTTTCTTTGCTTGCGGCAACGGCACCCGTGTTGTCACATTACACCGGAACTGGACCAAATCCTTCAGGAATTACGCCCAACTCTTGGATGAAATTCCTCATCCAAACCGCCTCTTTAGCAGCAGCTGATGCTGCAATGTACTCAGCCTCAGTGGTTGAATCCGCGATGGTGTCTTGCTTGGAACTCTTCCAAGATATAGCACCACCATTGAGCATGAATACAAATCTAGAGGTTGACTTCGAATCGTGCACATCGCATTGGAAGCTAGAATCAGTGTAGCCTTCCAATTTCAGTTCACCACCCCCATAAACCATGAACATATTCTTAGTCCTTTGTAAGTACTTAAGAATATCTTTCACAGCCTTTCAATGCATTTGGCCGGGGTTGGCTTGATACCGGCTCGTGAAACTCAAAGCATATGCGACATACGATCTGTTGAGATCATACCATACATAATACTACATATTGCCAAGGAATATGGCACACATGTCATACTCTCTATCTCCTCATCAGTCTTCGGACACATAGACTTAGATAGAGTGACCCCTTGTCACATAGGTAGGTGTACTCTCTTGGACTCTTCCATAGAGAACCGCTTAAGTATGGTATCGATGTAGGTCACTTGGGTGACTCCGAGCATCCTTTTCGATCTATCTCTATAGATCTGTATTCCTAGAATATAGGATGCTTCACCCATGTCCTTCATCGAGAATCTACTAGACAACCATACTTTAGTTTACTGTAGCATTCCTACATCATTCCCAATGAGTAGAATGTCATCAACATTAATTACAAGTAATGTCACAGCATTCTTAACTACCTTCTTATACACACATGGCTCCTCGGGATTCTTGATGAAACCAAATTCATTAATTGTTTCATCAAATCTTAGGTTCGAACTTCTCGATTCTTGCTTGAGACCGTAGATCGATCTCTGAAGTTTTCATACTTTATGCTCACTTCCTACAGATGTGAAACCCTCAGGCTACGTCATATAGATCTCTTCCTTAATGTTTCCATTTAGGAACACAGTTTTCACATCCATTTGTCATATCTCATAGTAGTAACATGCGGCTATGGCTAGCGGATTCTAATTGACTTGAACATTGCAACTGGTGAAAAGGTTTCATCATAGTCAACACCTTGCCTTTGAGTGTAACCTTCTATGACCACTCGCGCCTTGTAGGTCAATACCTTACATAAGGCCCAAGTTTTCTCTTGTACATCCATTTGCACTCAATAGGAACTATTCATTTGGGAAGATTCACAAGATTCCCAACTGGGTTCGAATGCATTGATTCAATCTCAGATTACATTTATTCAAGCCACAAATTAGAATCAGCATTGGAAATTGCCTCCTTGAAGGTTCTTGGATCACAGCCAACAGTTTGATCACTTTGATCCCCTTCAAGCAGGAAACCATATCCAGCAGGAGCTCTAGGAACCCTTTCAGATCTTCTAGGTGTGTCCATATCAAGGATTGGCTCTTGAGGTGCGGGAGATTCACTTGGTACTTCAGTTGGTTCTCGGAATTTTTCGACTTCTACTATCTTGCCTTTTCTATCAAGTAGAAACTCCTTTTCCAGAAAGGTGGCATTTCTAGAAACAAACACTTTTGTTTCATTGGTATAGTAGAAGCAGTATCAAATAGAATTCTTTGGATACCCAATGAAGTAGCAGGACATCCCCAAATTCTCAAGTACGAGCACCTGGGTGGCTTGCCCATTCATATCTCATATGAAGTTTTATCCACTGCCTTGTGTGAACATTGTTCAACAACATTACCGCTGTTTCGAGCGCATAACCCCAAAACGATATAGGAAGTTCAGTGAAGCTCATCATAGATCAAATCATGTCCATCAAGGTTCGATTACGACGCTCCGCTACACCATTTAGTTGTGGTATGACCGGAGGGGTCCACTGTAAAATAATCCCATTCTCTTTAAGATAGTCTTGAAATTCGGCACTCAAGTGTTCTCCATCTCGATCGGATCAAAGTGTTTTAATACCTTTTCCCAGTTGATTTTTTCTACTTCGGCCTTGAATTCCTTGAACTTTTCAAAAGATTCAGACTTGTGCTTCATTAAGTACAAGTACCTATACCTAGAGTAATAATCTTTAAAGGTGATGAATTAGGAGTGACCGGACTTAGTAACAATGCTAAGCGAGCCACACACATCAGTATGGATCAAATCAAATAAATCTTGAGCACGTTCAGGCTTGTCCTTGAAGAGTAATTTTGTCATTTTTCCTTTGAGACAGGACTCACAAGTTGGTAAGGAGTTAATATCAGACATAGTAAACATGTCGCTCCTAATCAACTTGTTCAATGTGGAATATCCAGTGTAGATTCTGGATAAGAAGGAGAAGCAGCTGAGGAATAAGGTTATTCCGTTGGTGATGGTCCAATGGAGCAAGCATGGTCGTGAGGAAGCTACATGGGAAGTGGAAGAGAAGATGAGACAAGAGTGGCCTCATCTGTTTGAGCTTTGACAGTGGAGTTGTGTTGGTAAGTTCTGGTATTTTGTTGATTCTGTCCTGTGTTTGCCTTTGATTTCGAGGACGAAATCTCTTAAGGTGGGGAGAATGTGAGGGCTAGAATTTGCTAAGCACGACTTATTAGCTAATCAGATTTGGTTTAGAATTAGCTAATTGAGTTTCTGAGTATCGGGTTTTCAGATTTGAGGACTTGGTGATTTTTAGAATTTCAGATTTGAGCGGAATCTGGATGTTCAGATGTGTCCTGATGTATTTCGTGAATTGTTGCAAGCAGGGAGTGAATCATTGTCGTTTTGGGTGCTAGTCAAATATGGCGTTGCAAGAGGATGCTACATCGTATTGTGTTTTCAGACTTAGCGCTAGCGAGAGGAATCTGTTAAGCGGGCGTGAACAGATGTGAGTTTTTAGTAGAGGAAGTCAGCGATGGTCAATGGTCAAGAGTTGTTCAGATGTCAACGTTGGTCGACGGTACTATGTAGACCCGTGTGGTTTGATGATTTCATATGTGATCAAGATCTGAGGAGAGTAGCGGGATCTGTTGTGAGAGCTTGACTCCAATGCTACGTCGTTTTGATAAGTAAGAGCGAAGTCGTTTTGATTAGAACGTGTGTTTGTTTGGAGATCAGACCTGATGTTGGAAGATGTGAGTGATAGCTAAGGCTAGATTTGAGAGATTTCTGCTTTAGCAATGAGATCTGAACTTGTCGGTGGATTGAGTTCTGCTGTAGCTTGTATATGGGGATTTAAATGTAAGTGCTGATCGACACTTAGTGTATTTCGAACTTTATATTCCTTATCTTCATCCCCGTGAACCCCTGATTGTTACTGTTCATCCGAACCCTAATTCCGTCGATTGCCATCGTTTTTCTCCGTCGTTTGGAGCAAGATTGGTAGCACTGAGCTCATCTTATCTAGGGCTTTCGATTGATACCAGTTTGGAGACTGGAGTTGCTAGAATTGAGGAGCGCACAGTTGTTGCAGTGGTTGAGTGACTTCGCGATTGTTGACGAGTAGCTTGTATGTTCTTTAACAGCTTTGGGTAAGTGATTCTTTACCGATTTAAGCTTCTTATGTGAGTGAGTAATGCTCCGTAAGAGTTAGGTAGCTGAGTTATGCTACTGGACTTTAGGAATTTAAGCTGTTTGAGTTCAGATTTGAGTTGATATTGAGATATCTTGACAGATTCGAGCTTTTAGTGGCTTCTGTTGAGTTCACCGTGAAGATTCTTGGACAGTAGACTTGATTTGGTTGCTGCTCCCTTGTTGTGTAAGATCTGTTGAGGTAGAAGCTGATTGAGGTACGAATTGAGCTAGATTAAGCAGCTTTGTTATCAGCTTTGGAAATATTTCTATCTTGTATTAGCTGCTATGATTTGTGTTTACTGCTGAATGATTTGTGCTCATATCTGTGTTATGTGCGTGTGATGTTATGCATTGATTAAGAATGAGTCTGCTGTGCATTCACGCATACATATTGAGCCTGATTCCTTTGAAAGCTAAATCCCTTTATACGTTATGATCGGCTGGCTGAGTCATCGTGCCTGAAAGGCCCAACGCTGTTTTTGATGTGGTGGCCAGCCGAGTCATTGTGCCTGAATACCAAACTGCCTTGTGATGATCGGCTGAGTCGTCGAACCTGAAGATCACAAGATGATGATGATTGATGAGATCTGCACAGCTGAGTCATTGTGCTATTTTCCTACCGATGATTCTTGGTAGCCTTCTCATGCATTGCACGATAGATATATTGCATTGTCTGATAGGATTGATGCTTTTATTGTGTTCTTCGTACTGAGGTTTGACCTCGTTTATTTTCCCTGTTTTGGGCTGCCTTGGTCTGTATTGGCTTTGGCAGGTTCTTCACGTAACCAGTCTGGACAGAGTGGATCTTCAGCTGGTCGATCCCCTTTTTGATTTGAGTCCCAGTTGTACTGATATTTATATTGAGCCAGGGGATGTCATGTGCCTTTATTTATGTTGGGGATCAGTTTTTGTGTCATTTACTGCTGTTGTTTGAGTTTTGAGTTAACTCTTATTTTGAGTTTGATTGTATTTTGAAATGATATGTTGGATCAGGCCTATATTCGAAAATTTTTAGCCCATATTTTTATGATGCTTCCGCAGATTTGTGACTAATTGTTGTATTAGCGCACCTGGCCTGACACTACTGATATGAACTGTTATAATTATGGTCGTCCAGGGCATTTCGCAGCAGATTGTAACAGGACCAAGAAGGAGGACAGATCTAAGAAAGATGAGAAGAAAGACGATAGATACAAAGAAAGATCTAAAGAGAGAAGGATGAGGACCAGATCTGAAAAAGACCCAACCGGAAGAACGATAGTAAAGTGCTTGTTGCTGAGGAAATCAACAAGAACTGGGCAGATTCAGATTCAGATTCTACATCAAACAGCTCCTCATCCAGTGATAGTGTGCCAGAAGATGTTCACTTCTTGATGGCAAATCAGACCACTACATAAGATGAGGTATTTGATTTTTCTAATTCTGAATTTACACATGAAGACCTGATCAATGCACTCAACGAGATGGTCTATGAGTACCGGAAGCTATCAAAGACATTCCAGTGATAGTGTGCCAGAAGATGTTCACTTCTTGATGGCAAATCAGACCACTACATAAGATGAGGTATTTGATTTTTCTAATTCTGAATTTACACATGAAGACCTGATCAATGCACTCAACGAGATGGTCTATGAGTACCGGAAGCTATCAAAGACATTTGAGAAAATCAAAGCCAAAAACAAAGGTCTGAAAAATAGTTCAGCTAAATCAAGCAATGCTCAGCTTGGGGATACTGACAGTTTAAAGACTGAGTTGAGTAAGCTGATGATTGAGAATGATCTCTTGAGAAATAGGTCTTGTGAGCTCAAATCTGAAAACGAAAGGTAAATGAAGTGATGAGCTCCTGGACCAAGTCTTCCATTTCACTAAGCAAGCTGCATGAGACCCAAAATCCTTCGAATGACAAATCTATCTTCGGTTTCAGCATTGGAGAAAGCAGCTCTGAGGGAACAAGTACTCAATCAGATCTGGCATATGACAAGTTCAAAAAGATGAATTTTGTCAAATCCAGTGTGATACACAATACTTATGATTCAATAAAGTATGATGACCAGACCTCTGGGCAACTGAACCAAATAGGCAAAGATGGTATTGGATATATCAGACATGAGAACTCCAAGCCAAGATGGCTAAAGAACAGACTTGAGAAAGATAAGGCGAAAACGGACGCACATACGTGGGAAGACTAGTTAAAGTAATTCAAGTAGTGGGTCCCGAAAGGGGTAATCCGATCTGGACCAAGTAAATGGGTACCAAATTGTTTTCGTGTTTGCAGGGTAACAGGTACAAAGCTGGAGAAGAATCTATCATCTGGTACCTGGATAGTGGCTGTTCACGACATATGACTGGAAATCCAAAGCTTCTATCAGACTTGAGACCGCACAAAGGAGCTAAGATTGTGTTTGGTGATAACTCACGGTAACACTGTGGGTAAGGGTAAGCTTACCCATGGTAACATTACAATATCTGATATTTTACTTGTTGAAAATTTGTTCTACAATTTAATTAGTATAAGTCAGCTGTGGACAATGGTTACAAAGTTAACTTTCAAAAGCACACATGCATAGTTCAGAATCCAGATGGTCTGACTGTATTGGTAGATGAAAGATCGGGGAATACCTACATTATCAATTGGTCAGAGCATATGGGATCTGAACAGATTTTCCTAGTAGCTGATTCTTCCACGAGCTGCCTGTGGCACCAGAGAATGAACCATTTGAACTTTAAAACTCTTGCCAAATTGAGTAAGCTTGAATTGGTTTATGGTATGCCCAAAATAAAATTTTCAAAGGAAAGGATTTGTGCAGCATGTAAGCTGGTAAGCAGATTCGATCCACTTTTAAAAAGAACAATGGTCAACATTCTTCCCGAAGCTTAGATCTTTTACATATGGATCTTTTTGGTCCAATACCCGTAACTAGCTTAGGGGGAACGAACTACACCCTAGTCGTTGTTGATGATTTTACAAAATTTACGTGTGTGTTGTTTTTAAAATCAAAATATGAAACTGCTGACCAGATGATTAAACTTTTGAAACGTTTTCAAAATGACAAATATTGTACTGTCAATCAGATAAGATCAGATAGAGGAACTGAGTTTTTAAAATATAAGCTATCATCTTATCTGGAAGACATTGAGATAAAGCATGAGCTTTCAGCAGCGAGAACTCCTCAGCAGAACGCTGGCTGAGAGGATAAATCATACTTTAAAAGAAGCTGTGAGGCCCGAAAGCTGATGAGATTAATTGAGTTAATTAATCGGGTTCTGTAGAGATCAGCTTTGCGTTGATGAGCTTGGAGAAGCTATCGGGTTTTGTTTTAGCTCTTAGAATAGTTCTGGAGAGTTTGAGTTTGGCACGGATTCTGTTCAGCAGTTAGCGCGAGTCATCGCTAAATGTTGGTGCTCAGCAGTGGTGACGTCAGCAGTAGTGGTTGTATTCAGCAGTCGTAGCAAGATCTATTGTCGCTGAGCAGTAGAGAGCGCGCTAGCGTGTTTCAGAAGTGAGTAGTTCTACGTCGTCGTTTGGATTAGTTGGTGTAACGACCAGACTTTTCTGAATGGAATTTAGAAGTTTTGGGGTTCGAATTGAAAGACCAAGAAATTTCGATCTTGATGACATAACCAGTCTTTACTAACTTTCTGGACTAAAGTGTGATTAAACTCAGAAAACTAGTGAGCCTAAGGCCCAGCAGGTAAAAATCTGGAGGAACGAAATCATGCAATACAAGTAATGGAATCTGAATTTTGAATACGCTTTAGAATGAACAAGACCAGTCTTTACTAACTTTCTGGACTAAAGTGTGATTAAAACTCAGAAAACTAGTGAGCCTAAGGCCCAGCAGGTAAAAATCTGGAGGAACGAAATCATGCAATACAAGTAATGGAATCTGAATTTTGAATACGCTTTAGAATGAACAAGTGCAATACATAACTGAGGAATCTGAAAGATCTGAAAGCATAAAACAATAACCAGTTCTGAAAACATTTACTGTACTTCATAAACAAAGCAGCTTTAAACTTTTCTGCAGAGCTGTGATTAAAATCACACTTGCGCTCTTCATTCATTTTCTGAAATTATGACAACACTTAAACACTTGGTCCAATTCGTTTGATCAAACTCCTGATATCAGTAGTAGCATAAAGCTCATGGTTGAAGGGGTATATAGATCCGTCAATCCGTAATCCTGATCCTTCCTATTTGAAAGGGCACACGGTTTGTCAGCCGCACACTCACCCTTCCTCTGGGGACGCTCTTCGTTGTCATAATTTGAAAAATTTCTAAAACATTGTTCTGCTCTTTCTTTTCTTTCTGAAATCTGTTTTGTTTCTTTCTGGTACGAATTACTGGTTTTTCTTTTGTTAAATGATGTTCTGGAACTGTATAAGTATTCTCTGAAATGATTGCGAAGATGAAAACTGAATAAAAATACTACTTGAATCTGTCAATTGAATCGGATAATTCCTTCGAATTGAATCGGAAATGAAAAAGGAATTCAAATCTATGCTTTCTGTCTCAATTGAAGACGTATTGAAGGAATAAAAGATGAAATCTGAATAAAGGAACAGTAGAAATCTGAATCGAACATAAGTGTCTCGACGAAGAAGAAACACTTCAGATGTCATGAGTCGAATCAGAAGTCAACACAATCATACGTGAAACAGTAGAAATCTGAATTGAACACAAGCGTCGTAACGAAGAAGAATTAAATCAGATCTCTGTTGGTCAAACAGATGTCAACAAAACTTTTAAATGAAGTCATCAGATATTACCCAACTAAACGGGTTAACCAGATGTCAATGGTCATTGGTAGAAGTCTGACCAAATCCAGATTTCATATATAAAAGGAGAAAGCTGAACTTACATAACACATAAACAGAACTCTACTCTTAGAAATCTGTTCATCATAGAATTTCAGCAATAGTATAAGAACCAGATTTCAGACTTAACCGTGTGGATAAACATGAACTAAGACGGTTCCCTTTGTCTGAAGAATTCAAAATATCTTAAGAAGTTTCTGGGATTCATCGAATAAGCTACTTGTAAACTACTTCGATGAGAAATCTTTTGAAAACTCAAGAATCTACTGGACGAACATCATCAAACCATTTTCTAAAACATATGTGGATTAAAATACAGTAAGCACGCACCTTTCATAAAACAGAGCATGAACTCTTGGTTTTTCTGAAGAACAACCGTAATTTTCTTCCATACTATAAAATCTCATATAAACATGCAAACAGAACTGAATATATGCTTTCACTGAGTGAGCAAGAAACAGAGTTTACTTCCCTGATTTCTGTAACACAACAACAGCGGAAAATCCAGCAAAATTCTTACGCACTGCCTGTTTCATTTAAAAACTTTGAAAGGATTTTTGCTCGGTTTCTTCAGAGAGAGCACCGCTTTAAAGTAATTTGATTTGAAGATAATGATGCATGAAGCAGCTTATCATCCTATTTATATGATTTAAATGTTGGGGATCCGGATCCGCCCCCCGGCGAGGCAGCGGAAGAACAGAAAATAAACAGCCGGGAGACGATCAATACGAAAATTCAATAACAATTATCGTCATGCATAGAGGGTTCAGAACCACTACCTTGCTGGCACTTGTGCCTGGATCCAACCGTAGTTACAATAACGTCGGCTCTTCTCGATAGATTGCGGTAGATATCGCCAATCCGGTCCACGACCAGGAATGAGACTCCTTCGTCAGCCTGCACTAGAAGGACTGACGAGATCAGCACGAACGGATTCTCCTCGTCGAATTGGCCGAAACAATTTTCCGGCGTAGACGGCGGCGGCGGCGGCGGCGCACACGGCGGCGGCGGTGGCGGCTTGAGAGAGGAGAGGGGCGGCGGTTTCTAGTGCTTAGGGTTAGGGTTTTGTGATATTATGTTATGTTGAAGTCTTGATTAGGCTTAATTAAATAAGCTTAGGTGTTGGATTTGGACCGGCCCAACGGGCCCGGGTCCAACGATGAACATTCAGTTCATCTCCACCATCGAGACTTCATCGTAACTCCGATCGTCGATCAGATCGGACCGATCGATTCAGTTTCCAAAACTGAATAATATAATCTGAAAAACCATTTTTCAGAACCCCAGTGCAAAATGACCGTTTTGCCCCTCAACAGCGGGAAACCCCGGTTTGACCCCTGTTGACTTTTAGGAAGTCGCACTCCCCAAAATCCTCTTCTCGTGCTCAACACATTGAGCTGAGTATCCATGCGGGAATCTCGAATCTAGTACTTGTGTAACCCTCAATGGTTCAGGGATACAGCTAGCCGTGGGCCCACAACCATTGTGGCTCCGGAATCACAATTCCCGACCTGCCCAGCGGATCATGGTAAAGCGTCTAGCAACATCGCCACATGATCCCTGTCAGGCCTCGTGCTCACAACAGAAGAACACATGCGGAAGCTATCAAAAAGTGGGTAAAATTTTTGCTTTTAGGCCCGACGGTTTTAAACATATAATTTAAAATACAACGATACTTAAATTAAGTTTTCCCAAATCATAAAACATTCAACAACAAAGCATACATAATTCAAACATGTATCATATTCCCTACGGGTACAACAACAAAGAGCAGGGCATCCCCATGGCTAACTGATACATATATATATATATGCTATATGCTACTGGGACACACTAGCCACCTCCTGGGGCACCACCAGCTGGGTTGAAACCACGACCAGCTGTAGAACCTGGGTTTCCTGAAAACAACGCAACAAAGAAACAAACCAAGCCCCGGAGGGACATGGGGTCAAACCCCAGTACGAAGAGCAATAATACAACAGAAATAACAGCAAGGAATAAAATGCAGGTGCTATGCATGAGACGCCAAGGAAAAATGGAAAGCTC
>KV007516.1:0-15014 GCA_001598015.1 Dorcoceras hygrometricum
CTATAGCTTTTAGCCTAGTGGTAAACTATTGATCCTAACAATTAGTATTAGATCAGGTCATAGGTTCGAGTCTGTAAGAAGCATTTCCTTGGGAGGGATTGTCCGGTTAAACGTGAATGAGTGAGAATAATACTGAAATATTTGAATTCCTGAGAAACTCTCGTGCTTCAAGCTGTCGACTTTGTGACGCTTGAGTTGGTTGGCTAGGTGGACCGTTAAAATGTTACGTTAGATCCTAATGGGTAATACTATCTCTGTTGGAGATAGGCTTAATAGTGAAGGAATGGTAAGACTGAGGGATATGAGACAACACAAATAGTTAGACACGCACCTCCCCAAACTCATATTCCTAACAGTCCGACTCTAACACACGTAATAAATCCACTGTGTTGCCACATCTATATATATATATATATATATATATATAGATCAAATCCAAGAGAGATTATTGATATCACATACTTAAGATGTTAATTTCAAGAGATATTATGATGTGTTAAATAAAGATAGCATAGTTTTTTAATTTGAAGTTTGAATGAGATTAAAATGATACTGTAATATATACATTATCAATATAACAAAATAATTACTACTAAATACAGTTACATAACAATGTCTCATCTACAATCACGGGCCAAATCAATTAACTCACCAACATTAACTCAAAATTTTTACATTCTATTCAAATTCAAAATTTAAATCTGACTACCTTGAAATTTTGAAAAGCATTAAAAGTTTGTTGTGGGTTCAAAAATCATTTTAATATCATAAGAGTTATATACAGTTCTATATAAATCATGTTTTAGTCTGATACAAACCACATATAGTCTGATATATAAACCACAACCAAAATATAATGTCTATTTATATAAAGTAGTAATCAATTAATAAATAATATTAACTAACAACCATAAAAATATTAATATTAATAATTAGTCTTATATTTAAACCACAGCCAAAATACAATGTCTATTTATAGAAAATGGCGATCAATTAATAAATAATATTAATTAACAACTATAAAAATATTAATATTAATAATTATAATTACTTGATCATATCCCCGCGTCTCATATATTTGAAATGTTAGTTAGAAAACTTAATTTTTAATATGAAATTTGGATGAGATTAGAATTACACTGTAATATATACATTATCAATATAAAATATATATAATTACTGTGAAATACAATTACATAGCACTGACTCGAATATTTGAGACTACAGTTCCGTAACAAGTAATTCAAGTGGTAAAATTGTGGAACCGTAATAGTTAATTTCAATTATTCAATATATTGAGTATTTCAATATTTAGTATCAATATTAATATTAATAGAACATTCACTTATATAGTTATATCTCCGTGCATCGTAATGGTAGAATATTAGTTTATAATAAAATAAAGTTGCACTTGACTAATAGTTATAGCATTTGACTTAACGGTAAGCGTTTTATTCTTTCAATATATATTAAATTTTTATCACACAAATAATTTTTTTAAATTTTTTTATTCCAGAGAAAGCGTAAAAAATTAATAAACAATAGATGGATGTTTATTATTAATTGTAGAAAAGATGTGATATATTTTATATAAAAATGGCTTTTAAATAAAAAAATAGTCCACGAACCACATGAAATTATTAAAAAATTTACGGCACTATACTTCATTTTATTCAATAAATAAATTATAAATTAATTCAATATATTCTTTTAGTTATAAATCTAAAATTAAATAATACTGTAAAATATTTTACTAAATGTTGATTCTAAAAATAGTACATATTTGTCATATGATGTAAATGGATATTTAACAAAAAATGTTAGAGCTTAGGTTTGAGAGTCGGAGAATGTGTTGTTTGACTTTGGGATTTCGTTTTCTCATGGTTACATGCAAAATGACCAATGGATGTTCCATGTCAGCTTCTAGAAAGTCCATGTGTATCTCAAATCATATTTGTTTGTTAATAAATAAATGTATTATATAATGTTGGTGTTATTTATCAAAAGCATGTTCTAAAATATAAATTTTACAGGTGGAATATGAAGAATACAGTCGAAGTTTTACTTTTATTAGCTTTCTTTTTCCTTTTTTGTAACTATACTTTTTAAAACCTTCAAATTTTGGGTAATGTTAAACTATATCGACAAAAATCCAATCTTAAATTTGTAGCATCAATAATTTATCTAAAACTATCTAGTCAGTGACTATCTACGTGATCATTAGATAACATCAAAAACAAATTTGGTGTTGGTACATTTTGCACCAAAGAGTAGCAGCCTCTTCTCGTTGCACGGAGCCAAATTTGGTGCAAGGGTAATTCCCTTGCGTTTGTACAGGGATAGGTTTGATATAAAACTGTTATTAAAAATTGAATGAGATACATAGAAATTTAATAAATTAATAAATGTTTGGATATGATTGTTAAAATTTAGGATAATGTGAAATAATTTATTTATTATTTTAAATAAAACTATATAAAAATAAGATATAAAGGATAACCCTATAACTTTTAATTAAATAATTTGATTGATTTATGATAAATTGTTATCACTGATTTATTGACATACGATAAATAAAATAACATTTTGTACTAAAGATCACCCAAATCAAACATAATCATAATGATTATAAATTAATAATATATACAGTTTTAACTGATGATAACGTTTTGTATGAAGATCACCCAAATCAAACATAACCTTAATGATTATAAATTAATAATACATACAGTTTTAACTGATGATCTAGGAAGTTATTTAATATATTAAAAAATATATAATTAATTGGTGTAAATAATTAATGCAGTAATAATTAATTACAAATTCAAACTAGAAATTAAATTACAATAATATTACTAAGCTTACAAATACATGTTTTATTTTGTTTGAATGTGATTACTTAATATATGATTGAATATAATGAATAAAAAATATAATTTCTAATACAATTTAAACTATGCTACCTATATGAATTTTATGATTTGAAAATAAACTTAATTTCAAATGAATGATACGAAATAATACAAGTAAAATAGAAAATGAAGTTAAAAAAATACGAAAATAAATTTCTTGTGTGACCTTTGGAATGAATGGGCTGAATATGAATATCTATTTGATGCAGAGAATGAAGTTAAAAAATTCTAGGGATTGGAGACGACCTCAAACATAATAGTAGATAGATATAAATTCGAACTTTATCTATTTGCATGGGGGTAAACGAATTTATTTTTTCAAAAGAAAACGTAAGGAACAAAAATACAGTTTCTAAAAAAATAAAGCATACAATAGTTGGATATATGTTAAGATAGGTTACAGTTGAAGGACAAAAATGGTAACCAAGGTAAAGAAGGCAAAAGTAGAATAATGGATGGCACTCTACCTCCTGTTTGCAGCAGCTCTGCTTTTAATCTTTGCTTTCCTCTTGGCCTCCCTCAAGGCTACTCTCTTCTCTTCTCTGAAAATGTTGGCCACACAAGATCATGAAAGACAACATTAGAATACACAATTGCACATGCAGTTGCATAGATGCACATATGCAGCATTCATATCACTCTTCTTCTTCTAAAAAAAAACACATAATCCCTCTTAGAGGATGCCAATACCTGGTTTTTGAAATCTCCTCCCTAGATCGATGTTTCTTTTTCTCTCTCTCATTGGCCGATTTTCTTTCCTCTTGTGATTTTTTAGGAGAACCATTAATCACTTTTTTGTTCATTTCTGTACTGTTTTTTCTCTTCTTTTTCTGCTTCTGCTCGTTCTCCGGCTCCGGCTGGACATCTCCTTCAACACCGTTTCCATCATTCAACTCAGGTTCTTCCTCCACCTCTCCTGATGGTTCGGATGGCTGTTGAGTTGGCTTTGTATTACTCATTTTCTTCAGCTGCAAGCGAAAAATGAGAAACACAACTGAATAGGTTGGTTTCCAAGCAATATTATATTTGATAAATCATAAGAAAATAAATCAACCAAGAATGAAAAAGAATAGGCAGATAGAGTCCAAAAAATACGATGGAGGCATTTGACCAACAAATAAGCATCGAAACAAATAAAGAGCAAATTTTGAGCTCCATTAATTGCTTTTTAATATTCCAAGTGACAATATTTGGACCAAAAACATTCCATTCGCCTGGTTTAGGACCTAGGAGGCATAGAAAAACCAGCTCCATGTTAATATTTGAGTAAAATGGTTGAGATTGGTTATAAGGCACACCTTAGCAACAAAGAATCCATCCATGTTGTGAACATGAGGATAAAATCGCCGTGTCTTCTCCAACGAGGTGTGGAAACGATGACCCCGGAATCGAATAAATCTGGAATAGAATAAATTTGTCAGGTCACAAATTCATTTTCCCATTTGTTAAGAGAAGTAACAGATGATATACCCTGGACGTCCAAAATCAAGGCCACACGGCACAAGTTTGACATCTCTCTTCTTGAGTGCATAATCAATGACAGCTTCATTCTGCAAATTATGAATTTGAGTAACAAGACGCAAGTGCTATGGAAGAGCTTCAAGACTAGTAAAAGTCACCAACCTCAGCAACCATAATGGAGCATGTTGAGTAAACAATATATCCTCCTGATTTCGAGCCAGCATCTACCATATCTATCGCTGCAAGTATTAGTTGCTGCAAAGGAAAATTTAACATGAAATAACATTCAGAAATCAGTAAAAATTGTAAAAAAGGGATTGACAGTCTGCAGCTCCAAAAATTGTAAAAAAGGGATGGACAGTCTGCAGCTCCTCGTTCAAATATAAATGGTGTCTGAGATCAGTTAAATATTAAAAGATCATCAAAGAACAGAATAAAGGACTTTGTACAAGGAAATATATATGATGTTGAGGGATAACTATTTAAAGGAAAGCAAAATGTCACCAGTACTACAGAAAAGAATAATTTTATTTAGGTAAATTTGTTGGCCCTCAAAAGCAGAAAGGAAGCACTACATTCTATACGAAGGCAGTCTTTTCATTAAGCAAAGTCATAACGTAGTATCAATATCAGTATGTAACAGGGAAATCAGTCTTCCGTCCACAAACTTTACAATTTAAACAATGAGCTGCAAGAAGAGCAGGACTAGTAGAAATATGAAACTCCACCATCAGTTACGAAGCAACATGAGGAATTTACCAAAGCTTAATTCAATCTAGTATATCAGAATCAACAAGGCATAATTTAGAAACACCTCAACCATGTAATAAAATATTACTTTTGAATATAACTTATCTCAATTGTACTCTAAGAAATCAAATTCTTAGTTGCAGGAAATTGCTGAATGGAACATTACGCATCATTTGAAATCTATCATAAACTGTTTGTTAGCTTCTTCAAAATCAATTTATTGTATTATTTACAAAAATATTTTGGTCTAATCACGATTAAACTATTACAACATGATAAGCTGCACTAACATAAAATGAGGTTTCAACATTTAACAGAATATCCAGTCCATAAAGTTAATCAAAATAAAATAAACAAGTACAACAAACAGACTTCAACCAGATATTTATCTAACTTTCAAGTTCCTCCCATGTCGAAACAAAATTTCCAGGAACAAAAAATAATATTATCTCAAAATTCCTGAATTTAGTTTTACTTCCAATTCTTCAGATATAACTACAAACCATCCAAGTTATAGCCCATGATTTCCCATTGTCAATGAAGGTTGCATCAATAGCTCCTAATTAGGTGAGTAAGGAGAGCACATAAAGATGAAATCAGATACATTAAGCATTTTTGAAACACTAGAATCGACTTAACATTTTCATCGGAGAACAATTGGTGCAACCCTAAAATCAGCTCTAAGGCAAGAAATCAATCTCAAACGACCAAGAGCCCAAATTCCAAACACAATGAACCCCAGTCTATTATCAGTTTCAATAAAACTTATGATGGCACTCAGAGAGTAAGATGAGGATCTCAAATGCTGCAGAGAGAACACCGAAAAGAAGACCCTAACGCACGAAATCAATCTCAAACGACCCAAGAGCCCAAATTCCAAACACAATGAACCCCAGTCTATTACTGGTTCAATAAAACTTATGATGGCACTCAGAGAGTAAGATGAGGATCTCAAATGATGCAGAGAGAACACCATTGAAAAATCAGAGAGTAAGATGAGGATCTCAAATGTTGCAGAGCGAACACCATTGAAAAATCTCATAGCAAGAAATTGACTTTTAAATAGGAACTTGCCACAGGTGGTAAAAGAGAAAGTGGGGGTGGTGGAACCGGGGCGTGGTGACATGGTGTTAAAGCAATAGAGGTAACACCATTACTACACTGTTAACATTAACGTTAATTTAACAGATGAGACTTATTTTACTATCTTTTAAAATTCTACAACCACGATGGATGAGATTAGGGATTCCTCATAGCAAGATTTATCAGTACCTTAGAAACTAGAAACTGGACTTAAAATGTAATTGTATAACGTATGAGGACAAAATGTGATGAAAGCATAAAGAATAGTGACCAAAATAGTGTTTTTCCCGCCTTTATTGCAGGCCATCTTCATAGGAGGGTGCTGAAGTATATACCTTTTGTAGATAGACGCAATTTTGTATATCTAACTCGCTCTTCGAGGTCTTCACAGACTCGTCCTTAGATATAACCTACAACGTAGATAGAATAAATCAAATTTCATGTTAATGACTCAAAAAAGAACTCATTGAATTTTTTATATTAAATTTGATTGCATACCCCAGTACCACTACAAGGAGCATCCAACAAAACTCTATCGACAGAGGAGACTCCAAGAACTTTGGGCATCTACATTGATGCAGAAAGAGAAACAAAGTTTAAATATCCAGAAGGACATATCATTGGTACCACAAAATTTGAACACATTTGTATGAATATTTGGTATATGACAACTAGTAAAAAACTGCAGTACATGGAAGGAATCAAATAGGAACCATAACAAGGCGTCAAAAATAGGATTATATAATCAACAACTTGGAAGCATTTGGCTGAAACTGGCAATAGGTGTTGATTATATTAAAAAAGAACATCACTCTCTAGTTCAAAGGGAAGGGGGTTCAGTGCAAAAAAAAAAATTAACAAATAAAGAATTTCACAGAAAGTAAATGGAGAAACAAATCAAGATCCTTACCTCCCTCCCATCATAGTTGGAAACAATGGTGTTTGTTACCCCCATCCGGTGTAGGTTTGCAGTGAGTGACTTGAGTCTAGATTCCTTCATCTCATTTGCATAAATGATACCTTTTTTGAGGAGAAATTACATTTGGAACAATCAGAATACATAATCACTCTAATGTATATATTTTTGTTCACAATGTTGGCACACTGCCGTACAATTGGTAACAATTCCAAATTTGAAAAGTTTAGCAACAGACAACCTAGACATTAAAAAAAATATTCAATAAATTACATAGATTCACGAATTTACAGAAAGCTGAAGTAAGCAGTTAATGAAAGTATAAAAACAGGGATACATCACAAGAACCATAGGAGGCAGAGACTAATAATTCCTTACCACTATTTTTCATAAGGGCGGCGATATAGGTTGTTTTGCCACCAGGAGCCGCGCTGTAAATGTACAAAAGTAAGTGAGGTTGAAAGACTAGTATAGATGTATTGGAGACAGGAGAATTAGTTCATTAGCAATGGAGATAATAGACGAGCTAGGAGCAAAATCATTCCAAATGTAGAAATTGCTTACGCCATATCAACAACTTTTTCTTTTTCCTGAGGAGCAAGGGCCATTACAGGCAGAAATGAGCTAGCACTTTGGAGCTGGCAGCGAGAAAACTGTTAGTTT
The DNA here is from genome assembly GCA_001598015.1 of Dorcoceras hygrometricum. Taxonomy (NCBI): domain Eukaryota; kingdom Viridiplantae; phylum Streptophyta; class Magnoliopsida; order Lamiales; family Gesneriaceae; genus Dorcoceras; species Dorcoceras hygrometricum. Next base: position 7,786 of record KV007516.1, read on the forward strand.
AATAATCTCGACAACATGGACTAAAGTGGGAAAATGTTGAACATGGAGATACCATATAGTATCCAGCCATATATTCTGGAGTGGCTCCAATTGGGACTTGTGAATCATACACAACCAATCCTACCTACAAACATGTTATGTAGCTCTTCATATTTTTTTTCCTTCAAAATTAACTCGTGATATAAGAGAATGATCCACTACAAATGATGGGTTCTTACTTTGGACCATTTGCTCAATGGATCAAGGTTGACTCCCCTGTTCAAAAGAACGCCAGCCAAGTCCCTCCTACGAGTCTAAATTCCAATCATAAGGTAATCATCATAGTAAAATTGTTAACCTTTGGTTGCTAGCAAAGATCTCAAAAGAAAAATCGTGACAACATCCATGTTACCTTCAAAGTGTTTGTTCGAAGACATATAGGCCGAGGCTTCTCAAAAGCTTCTATAAGTTCCATGAGCTCAACAACTGGAAACATCTGAAGAGCGAAACTCAATTAAATTATTTTCCTAAAAAACTAGATAGAAGCACATTAATGAGAACTGTTCTAGAATAGAAAAGTCACCTCAATTAAAGCCTCAATCAGAAAGTCATTGTAACCATAATAAGAGCATAAGTCCATTTTCAACTGGTCAATATAGTCCTTCCGCGTCGCACCCTCTTGCCTCAATGACTTGAAGTTTGAAAGAACGCGCACGACTAAAACAAATCACACAAATCACATGTGTCCAGTAGTGAGAAACTAAACAAGCTATACTTCCACATATTTAGAATTATTCATACTCTCTTTTATCCTTCTCTGGAGGTTAGAAAGATCTGGAGGCCTATGTGATTCTTCTTCAAGCTCCTTTATGGGAAAAAATTATAAATTAAATGTGGCAAATATTCTAAAGCCAATTGCCAGTGCTAACTTGAAAACATAAGGTCCAATCACAGAATGGGCCAAAGAACCTATTCACTAACCCCCTCAGTCGGTAATCTAAACTCATCAGCTTCTTCTTTAATGTTGAGCTGCAATTCAGCTTCGGCATCTTCCTCTTCCTGTGCTTTTTCCTCATCAATAGCTCTTGCTCGCTTCTCGATATCAGCATCAGAATCTGAATCTTCATCAGAGCCATCCTCTAGAAACAAGAGGCATAAGAATCCCAAATCAGAATAATAAAACAATACTGCACAGCCTCTTAGAAACGCCATTACCTTCTTCATCACTTCCTTGGAGAATGTCATCAGCAAATGGGTCATCGCCTTGCGACGACATATCGGAATCAGTTTCCACCTCTTGTTCTTCATCACCAAATTCTTGATGCGTCTCCGGTTCTTCACCAATGCCATCAGAATCACTAAGGAAGTCCTCTTTCCTTGGTTGTTTGGCCAGTGGCAATTCCACTTTCAGCTTCTTCCCGGGAGGGTGACTGGGTGCCGTCTCTCCCTTCTTCTTTTTATTTAATTTAGGAGCCCCCATAATCTGTAACATTTCGAGAAGTGTGCAGTTAAAGAATGAAACTTTCTACTGCTCCATACTCTTCACAATGATGGACCAATTCTAACAAAAAGGTCATGTTGAAGAAATAGCAAACACGCAAAACCCTTTCAAACCCAAGAATCATTACAAGAGAACCAGTTTCATACAACAAAAATAAGAAACCGATGGACAAAAAGTTGTAAACTTTTTATTCGATAGTAAATATTAAAATACCGCAGGATTTTTGGTGGATTCCGGGCGAAGATGGTGGAGTATTTAGTCGACGAAAGGTTTAAAAGAACATAGAGGGACCTGTAATTTGAAGGCTCAAAGTGAAGGAGAGGGGAAAAGAGCAGTGCAGGAGAGGGTTTAAGGAGATCGATGGAAACGAAATAGACTGAATTACCCTTCAGTCAGTTAAAGAATCGCGAGAATACCATAATAATTACAAAAGTTTTTTATTTTAACTTAAGAAAACTTATTTGTGACCCAAATTGAGTTGTATGTGGTATATTTTAAAAATTAGTATATGATAATATCTTATATTTAGTTTAACTCCCTAATACAAATATTATTTGTTTTACCTACAAGGTATTTATTAGGGATTTAAAATATTTTATTTGTCGATTTAAGTACTCAATTTTGTAATTATAAAACTAAATATTCAAATTTGACCAAAAGTATAATTTAAAGAGGGTTAAAACTCTAGTAAACTTTTAAAACATCCTCGTTGTTAAAAAAAAGAATATTAATCTTCTTTTTGGATATTTAATTTATAACTTTTAATTCCTGGCCTCATGGATATCCCATATGTCAGAGAAAATATGTTATCTTCAAACGATAACCATAAATAAAGTCATATTATTATTTTTCATGCATCGTGATAACTTATTTATGTGATTTATATGTACAAAGACATGTTCCCTACTCACTCTAAAACACAAATAAATGCTTAAATTAACATAAAAAGTACCTAGTTGGGATACGGATATCTTATTTGGCCTCTTGGATACCTAAATCTGGTAATAATAAAGTTAATCTTTTAGTAGTTATCATAAAAATGAGTCATGTTTTTCATTAAAGATGCATTATAATGACTTTAATATCTCATCATATGACTTGGTATGTAGAAAAAAATATATCTTACACACAATATACAATAAATAAGTACTCAATTTAACCTATAATTTTCCTAAATTGGGATACCAGGTATCTAATTCGACCCCTTAGGCCAACTCCAATCGAGCGTCAAGTTGAAGTATTTCGTCAAAATAGAGTTCTCTCCCTTCCTCCAACGCAACGCCAAAAGCAGCTCTATTTTGAAGGAGAGCTACAGTGTTGCACCAAATTTGGTGCAACACTGTAGCTCTCCTTCAAAATAGAGCTGCTTTTGGCGTTGCGTTGGAGGAAGGGAGAGAACTCTATTTTGACGAAATACTTCAACTTGACGCTCGATTGGAGTTGGCCTCAGAGGTGCTTTTTTAACACACACCTTTTGTAACCTATACTTTTTAACTGAAAAACCTTTTTTCCATTTAAAAAAATAGTCTAGCTTTTAGTCCATTGAATTCTCCATACAAATAATAGACAATATAACTTGTGCTAAGTTGGTGCAACCTATTCAGAAAAAAATATTATTTTTGGGTCCGAATATTTATTTATTTCTATTTTAGTTATCTGTATCGTCATCTTTTGTCTTAAAATGTCATATCTCTCTCTTTTTTATTCTGACTCTTTTTTCTTATATTGGCTAATGCGATGTGCCATATCTCTCTCTTTTGTTTTTAAATGTCACATTAATATTCTACTCCAGAAAATCAAATGTTAAAAACTATTAGATACATCAGGAACACTGATAAATTTGTAGATACCAATGCAATAATGTGTAGGATTTGTCAATGTCTCTAGGATGACAAATCAAATCTGGATAGTCTCTTTCAGAGCCGAATGTGGACAAAAATATCAGTGAACTCGTGAGGATTGACCAGAACAACTCAATAATAGAGTTGGTCCTAATTATTGGTCGCATCCAAGCAATCCAATTCCTGTGCATAAATTATTTGCAAACTACAATTAAAACTTTTGGGGTGAAATACATTTAGCCTGTGTTATAGACAGAAATGACTAACAATTGTCTTAAAATATAGGTGCAAATTGAGGGCTATGATGTCTGTATTGACAAACATCATGTTAAGTTGATGTTTTAAGTGTTTTGATTTTTATGTGCTTCTTATATGATTTAGTTATCTAGTTTGTATTACATGGGCATGGCTAGTTTGTTTTACACACACGAATTGTGATTATTAAACATTATGGGAAAAATCTAACTTCGCAGACCGGTCAAATTTCAGTCACCTCTTTGATAATTGTATTTGTTTTGCAATTTTGTGGCCATTGCTATGCCACATGATGTAACCATAGATCATAGATGCATTATCTACGGGGTGTGGCTGGACATATTCGTTCCCATTTTATTTTTATTTTTTTAGATTTCTTCGTAAATATCGATGTAACATCTGATATTGTTGACATGTCACCGACCGAATCAGATAAGCTTGATTGCTTATGCGAACTCTTTTGAAAACGGACTACAAATACCCGGAAACAAGCAAAGATACCGGGTGTAAGGCTGAAATTTGAGTACATAGTTAGATGTTCGAAATCACAATTAGTGTAATTTACCTGATTAGAATGTGCGTGTCCTAAAATTTATTTATTGATAAACTAAATTTTAGGAAGAATGTATTTGTTGCGTAAGAAACATATGGATTAAATTTTTGAACATTTTCTAACTATTTTGATAAAGTTGAATCTATCATAGATGTCACAGAGTATTAGTTTGTTTATATATGAGAACTACCAAGCTAGTTTATAACCCAACCACATTGCGCCAATAGGATTTCTGTTATTCCAACCTTAAAAGTTTCCAAAGTATGTTATGTTACAATCCCAAACTACAGATCATGTGTCACGTGAAATTAAAGTATGTCTAGATCGGTTTTCATAACATGAATGGTATGTTTTTGAGTCGAATAATTGTTCAGAAATATTTATCTTCTTTTATCATTCTTTTTGTTAAACATATCTTTACGCCCGAGAAGATATTTAAACAATTGGTTTCTTCATTGTATAAACTAAGGCCAAGAAATCACAAATTTTCAAGTTTTACGTTACCATCATTTTGAATAAAAAGTTCTAAGATTAATCTATAGTTGCCCTTTATCGATGTTTGGCCAAAATATGGGTTTTGTGTACTAAATTGTTTTTCTTATATATTTTTAGTTGGGTCAAACTGAAGTGTATCATATGGTGGGAAAGATATAACTCGTAATGATTGATGTGACATTCTTTAACACTGCATACGTGTATGAGTTTTAATTTAACGTGTTTTAATAAATGATTGTTACATATAAATAACACATGTTACTGAAGATTTTTCCTCCATGTAGCATATCTCATACCATATCATCATTTCAACAAAAATAAAACTAATTGTACATAGATAAAAAATCAAGTTCAAAAATTTCTACTAAAATTATGATCTTATTTTCTATTTTTGAATCCTTTAACAATTTGAAGCATTTTTTTGTAAAATATACTCATGCATGGTCCACGCAGATTTTTGGACAAGGGCAGCGTCGTAACACAAGAGGACGACCCCAAAGCCCCCAACCCATGGAAACTCAGCACGGTCCATCGAGTCGAAGAACTGAAAACCCTAATCCGAATGACGCCCATTTGGGCCGCCGGGATCCTCGTCATAACAGCCGCGGCGCAGCAGAACACGTTCGCCATCCAGCAGGCCAAATCCATGAACCGCCACCTAACCAAAAACTTCCAAATCCCGGCAGCTTCCATGTCCGTCTTCACTCAAGCATCCATGCTAGTAACCATAGTATTCTACGACCGAATATTCGTCCCCGTGGCCCGCAGGTTCACCGGCCTCGAACGTGGCATATCTTACCTAACCCGCATGGGAATAGGCTTCGCCGCGTCTTTACTCTCCACGATTGTCGCCGGATTCATCGAGCACCGGCGCAAAAACGCCGCCTCGGCCAACGGATTGATCAACAGGCCGCATGACATGATTCCGATATCGGTATTCTGGCTGATGCCACAGTACTGCCTGAATGGAGTGGCGGAGGCCTTTAGTTCCATAGGGCACCTCGAGTTCTTCTACGACCAGGCGCCGGAGAGCATGCGGAGCACTTCCATGGCTCTTTACTGGCTTTCGATATCGGCGGGGAGTTATATGAGTACCCTTTTGGTTACTCTTGTGCATAAGTACAGTGCGGGGATGAATGGATCGAATTGGCTGCCGGATGACAATTTGAATAGAGGGAAACTCCAGTATTTCTACTGGTTAGTGGCGTTTCTGCAGTTTTTGAACTTGATTTATTACGTTTTTTGCACTAAAATCTATACATACAAGCCGATTCGGGCTGGAGTAATAGAAGAAATTAGGCTGCAAGAGGATGTGATAGAGCTAAAGAACCATGTTTAATGAACTTTTGTGGAATATACTGCATCTATATATATTCATAAATATACATGCAACGGGTTTTTGTTTATAAAATCAGCAAAGATCAGTTAAGTTTGCTCCAGTGTACTCATCGTTCCATTTATTTCGTTATAGATATATTTACACACATATTAAGAATATATTTTAGAAATCTAAACTTTACAAGAATGTTTTCCTCTCTTTAAGATTGGAAAATAATATTAAATATGGACAGTGAATTATGTAATTTGAACATATAAAAAAGAAAATATAGTCTAAATAAATAGGAATACGACGGGAAGTATCAAAGTGTATATTTATCTGTAGAAAAGGGAGAGAGCATCGGTCATATGGACAGTCTATTTTGGCTTACAAATTAGTTTTACTAAGAAATGTCTTCGTTTATTTTTTTTTTATCTATTTTGGTTTGGAAAAAATCAAAAGTTAGATCAATATTAATCGTGTCAATCATTAGATCCAAAATTCTAAAGAATGGGATTAAGTGATCAGAGTTTAGAGGAATTAAACATGAAGCGTTTATAAAAATAGCTTCATTCAATTTTTTTTCCCAACTATTGGAAACGGAAATGAATCTGGTTTGAACAGGGAAACTGTTTTTTTAGTCCGTTAACTTGTTTAATTTTTTTACTCCATATGACGTTGCTAAAGTTTGTTTTGGAAATTTTCATTTTCGTCTAGTCACATTTTGCGATGTCACATCAACATTCTTCAATGCCACATCACCGCTTCGTTGGACCAAATAACACGTCACCGCTTGGTCACTTGTTGCACCAAATAACTAGAAAGAGTTCATGCACACAAAACATAAAATTTGAAACCAAGTGTGACGCCCAGACCCAAGGGATTCAACAGAGTGGGAAAAATTCAAAATTTAAAACAAATGGAAGGACCAAATTCGAATATATAAAACTGAATGAAACTGATTGGCGCCAAATAACAGGTGTCGAACAGATTTCCATTCAATACAAATTTAGAAGTTACAACTACCGGACTTTACATAAGTTCTCAATTGTTGTAACAGATCTTAATACAAATGACAAAAGATCCAAAACAACAAAAGCTATGCCTCTGCGGAAGACTCCGGCCATTGACAAACACATTTCCCCCAATCCGAATCAACTTGCACCTCCCGCCTGCTCCTGAGATGCCTCACCTGCATTGAGAAAACTAGTGAGCCTAGAGGCTCAACAAGTAAAACTGGAAATAACAAATACATAATGCAGGCGACTGAACTGAAACTCGCTAAAC
>KV007517.1:0-17759 GCA_001598015.1 Dorcoceras hygrometricum
TTAGCGTTAAGATGGAACCTGGTTTTACTGCTGCTGGTCAGCTTTTGTATTAGCAGACGTAACATGTAATACCTATTTGTACTGGTTTGTTCTGTTATAAATAAATAACTTTTGAACCACAAACGTAGTCTTGTATTGTTACTCAGGACCAGCTTTTGGGACCAACTATATAAAAAAAAAATGGGTTTCCAGATTTCATCACTTAAATTCGAAGATTAAATTAGATGCTAACTAAACACTCATAAGATGAGATTAGAAGATTAATTGTGAGCAGAGAGCCTCACACTGTGGGTAAGGGTAAGCTTACCCATGGTAACATTTCAATATCTGATGTTCTCCTTGTTGAAAAATCTGTGTTATAATCTTATTAGTATAAGTCAGCTGTGTGACAATGGTTACACAGTTAAATTTCAAAAGCACACGTGCACAATTCAGAATCCAGATGGTCTGACAGTATTAGTAGGAAAAAGATCGGGGAATACCTACACAGTGAACTGGTCTGAGCATCTGGTATCTGAATGGATTTGCCTAGCAGCTGAATCTTCCAAGAGCTGGATGTGGCACCAGATAATGAACCATCTGAATTTTAAAACACTTGCCCAATTGAGTAAGCTTGAATTGGTTTCTGGTATGCCCAAAATAAATTTTTCTAAAGACAAGATTTGTTCAACATGTTAACTGGGAAAACATATTCGTTCTACTTTTAAAAAGAAAAGCGATAATAGTTCTACCCAAAGCTTGGAGCTTTTACATATGGATCTTTTTGTTCCAATACCCGTAATCAGCTTAGAGGGAACAAAATACACCCTTGTTGTTGTTGACGATTTTTCAAAATTTACATGGGTGATATTTTTAAAATCAAAGGATCAGACCGCTGACCTGCTGATAAAGCTTTTGAAACATTTACAAAATGATAAATCTTGTACTGTCAACCGGATAAGGAGTGATAGAGGTACTGAGTTTTTAAATATAAAATTATCCTCTTATCTGGAAGACATTGGAATAACGCATGAGCTTTCAGCAGCTAGAACTCCTAAGCAGAACGGAGATTTAGGAACCATTTCGATAGTTTGTTGTATCTGCTGATTCACCCAGTTTAAGAATAATGTGACGTCGTTTTAACTTATGACACAGGACCTACGAGACGACATCATTTTAACTAATAGCGAGCCCAGTCGATGAAATATTTTAGTATGACCAGCTGGTGAGTGCTTTCAGTAGAGATCGGGAATCAGCTGTTGGGCTATTACGTAGTCGTCTGGGTTAATTGATACAGCGTCGTTTTGATATTGAAATACAGCGACTGGTTGTTATGTAGGTATGACAGCTGATTGAGAGAGCTGGTTATGTTACGACTGGTTGGTTATGAAAGCTGGATTCGAAGCGGTGGGAGTTTATCCTATAACGATTGATAAACACTCAGCATGACACGTGGAATGCGAATTGAACACGTTGGAAATGCTGCAGAAACAACAGAGACCGTTGTCTATAAATAGGATTGAATTCGAAATCCTTGTAACTCTTGTTACAAACTTCAGGGTTTAACTTTGTGAGTTACTGGGAACAGTTGCAAGGAAAACCGAAGCAATATTTGAAAACTTTAAACAGAGAATAACGAAGGTATAATTTGACAGTAGAGTCAGGGATTAGATTACTCAAGAATGAGTTTTCTTGAGTTATCCCGATGAAATCACATACATGTTTGATATTGTTCTTGATTTAGAAATTGAGTTATGTATGTGTCGATCCATCACAGGTAGTGGATCTTTTGTATTTGCATGAGATTGCATAACGACGAGATTTGAATTGATTCTAATGCCCAGGACTGAGCTGACCTGATTTTCGAAGCCGGAGATGGTTTCGATAGATGAATATTCATGTCAAGATCGGATACGAATCTTTATGGCATTGAGATGAAATGGAATCAATTCTGAGAACGACGAACTGAGAAAGATGCATTGCATTTTAGAATTATTATGCTTTATGTATTGCGTCTATTATCTTTTTGTACCTGCTGATTATACTGAGATGATTCTCACCGGAGTTTATCCGGCTGTTGTTTTGTTTTGTGTGTGTGCATGACAACAGGTAGACGAGAGCTGAACTGAGTTGGGGCATGAGTAGTGGGAGCTGGCTAACTAAACAAAACGCAACAATGAAGGGGAACTGTTAGAGATCAGCTGTTAGCATAACATTGATATAGTTAGCGTTAAGATGGAACCTGGTTTTACTGCTGCTGGTCAGCTTTTGTATTAGCAGACGTAACATGTAATACCTATTTGTACTGGTTTGTTCTGTTATAAATAAATAGCTTTTGAACCACAAACGTAGTCTTGTATTGTTACTCAGGACCAGCTTTTTGGACCAACTATATAAAAAAAAAATGGGTTTCCAGATTTCATCACTTAAATTCGAAGATTAAATTAGATTCTAACTAAACACTCATAAGATGAGATTAGAAGATTAATTGTGAGCAGAGAGCCTCACACTGTGGGTAAGGGTAAGCTTACCCATGGTAACATTTCTATTGCTGATATTTTAGTTGTTGATAACTTGCGTTACAATCTGATCAGTATCAGTCAGCTTTGTGACAAAGGTTTTCTTGTTAATTTTCAACAGCACACGTGCACTGTTCAGAACTCAAATGGTTTGACCGTATTGGTGGGTAAAAGATCAGGAAATACCTACGTTATAGATTGGTCAGAACATTTGAGAACTGAACAGCTATGTCTAACAGCTAACTCTTCCAAGAGTTGGCTGTGGCATCAGCGTATGAATCATATTGCATTTAAAATACTTGCTAGATTAAGTACGCATGATATGGTTACTGGACTGCCTAAAATCAGTTTTTCTAAGGACAAGATTTGTGATGCTTGTCAGCTGGGTAAGCAAATTAAATCTACTTTCAAAAATAAAGGCGGAAAACGTTCTACCCGTTGCCTTGAGCTTTTGCACATGGATCTCTTTGGTCCTGTTTCAGTCACTAGCTTAGGGGGAACATCCTACACCCTTGTAGTTGTTGATGATTTTACAAAATATACTTGGGTGCTGTTTTAAAAGAAAGGATCAGACCGCTGACCTGACTGATAAAGCTTTTGAAACATTTACAAAATGATAAATCTTGTACTGTCAACCGGATAAGGAGTGATAGAGGTACTGAGTTTTTAAATATAAAATTATCCTCTTATCTGGAAGACATTGGAATAACGCATGAGCTTTCAGCAGCTAGAACTCCTAAGCAGAACGGGTTAGCTGAGAGGAGGAATCATACTTGAAAAGAAGCTGCTCGAACTATGATTGCTGATTCCGGCATTTCTCAAAAATTATGGGCTGAAGAAGTTAACACAGCTTGCTACACTCAAAACAGATCTATGAATAACAAGATTCATGGTGTAACCCCATATGAGATCTGGAGTGGCAAGAAACCAGACATATCTTATTTCAGGGTGTTTGGATGCAGATGTTTCATTCATAACAGTGGAAAAAAGCATCTAACAGCCTTTGATGCTAAATCTGATGCAGGTATATTTCTTGGATACTCAGCCGTGAGCAAAGCTTACAGAGTGGTTAACAACCGGAGCTTGACGGTTGAAGAATCAGCTCACGTGGTGTTCTATGAAACCAGTTTTAGATCCAATTCATCTGGGAGCTTAAATGATTTGTGTTCACGTCTGGAATCAACCAGCTTCGATGACTCAAGTGATGACATGGCACAAATTTGATATTCAGTTGATAACCAGCCAGCATTGGACGCTCCACACGATGACATCCCTACTGAGCAAGCAGATCTGACAGGTAACATAGAAGTCATTGATTTGACAAATGTTGACCTAGTGCAGGAACAGATCTAACTAGTGTGCCAGCTGTGGGTGATGGAACAACTGTTGCACAAGATATTGTTCAAGCAGATTCTACAACCCATCAATTGGTATCAATACCAGCTTCAGATACACAATCTATCAACGAAACTCATTAATTGGTATCTGATTCAAATTGGAACAACATTCACATCAATTGGTATCTGGTGATCAAAATGAGAACATACAGCCAGACACCCAAGCTGAACAGGGCGCAAATCCAATCGGATCTGACCCTCGGTGGAATAGAAATCATCCATACGAGAAGATCGTAGGTAATGTACACTCTCCTGTTCGCACACGAGGCCAGCTTATGCATGAGTACTTCAATTCAGCATTCATTTCGCATATAGAACCTAAGCTGATAGAATAAGTCTTAGCAGACCCAAGCTGGATTGATGCTATGCAAGATGAACTTAGCCAATTTAATAGAAACAATGTATGGCCCCGAACAATACCTAGAAGAAATCAGCCGTCTCAACGCTGCCGGAGACGTCGCACGACGGCGGCCGCCGCCACATATCGCGCGACAGCAGCCGCACATCGCCGCGCCAAGCGCACAACACTTGCGCAAATTCTGGCCATCAAGCGCGACGATCGCGCGGGCAGCAGCAACAAATTTGGCCGCCATGCACGGCTGGCGCGCATGCGATCGCGCGCGCTTATGCGCGCGGCGGAGAGGGGCCACCGCACACGGCGACGGCCGGTGGCCATTTTCAAAATTTTTTTTTTTGTTTTTCGATTTCAAAATTCGAGATCTGATACAATTATGGCACAATGTATTGAAGGATCCGAGCCTTGGCTCTGATACCACTGTTGGAATAGCGGTTGCGGATCCGGATCCCGTCTCCCGGCGATGCAGCGGAAGTTTTAAAATTAGCGTCGGGAAACGTTCAATACAATAAAATCAATACTATAAACCATTCATAGGATGATTTTCGGGGTGTTACCTTGCTGGCGTCTAGGCGTCTGGCTCCAACCAGAATCACAGGGAAACTGGCTCTTGTCGGTTGCCGGCTGTAGATCGTCAATCAGGTCCACGACTGGAAGCAAGGTTCCTTCGTCAGCCTGCACTAGAAGGCCTGAAGAGATTAGCACGGACGGAAACTCCTCGAAACGGTGATCGGAACAAGTCCGATCAAGGTGCGGCGGCGGCGGGCGGCGGCGTTTGGGCGGCGGCCGTCGGCGGCGTGGGGCTTTGGAGGAGAGGGGCGGCCGAGAGAGAGCTCTAGGGTTAAGGGTGTGTATTAGTTGTGTTTAATGAAGCCCTAGTCTAGTATAAGTAGACTAGTGGTGGACTTAGACCGGCCCAACGGACCCGGGTCCAAATGACGATATCCACCACCGCGGCTTCATCGTAACTCCGATCGCCGATCAGATCGGACCGATCGACTCAGTTTCCAAAACTGAATATTATGATGTGAAAAATGATTTTTCAGATCATTTAACCCAAAATTGCAATTTAGTCCTCCAACTCTTGGAAATTGCAATTTGACCCCTGTTGACTTTTAGGAAGTCGCACTCCCTAAAATTTCTCCTCCTATGCTCAACATATGGAGCTCAGTTTCCATGCGGGAATCTTGAATCCAGTACTTGTGTGACCCTCAATGGTTCAGGGATACAGCTAGGTGCCTGCAAGAACCAGTTGGTCGTGGTTAGCGTACAGTACGGTCCTTTCAATCCATATATCTCGATCAGATCAACGACCATTGGTAAATCGAGAGTCGCTAGAGATCCGATAGCTATGCATACATCTTGGAGATCGAATAGTGACATCGCTAGTGTAACTAGGTAAACCCATTTACCTAAAACACTTCTAGTACTCTGGCCAGAGATTTATACACTATTATCCCCTCAGATAGCATAGGATATCCACGCATGTAAGCGAGCGGTGAATCCTCTACAACGAAGCATCGACTCCTACATGCATCGAGGTCTCACCCAATCCTGCCGCCTAATGACCCCAAGTGAGTTGGCAAACGGGTCAAAGTGAGACGCCTATCATGTAGAGTCTCAATGACGTTTCGAGTCGTGAGGACTAATCAGTACAACCAAGACCTCGGACTTATCCACTCGACAAATGGTAACCACTTGGAAAGTCCGAATGAGGGTAGTTCGATAGATCACCAGGTCACTATCTATCTGCATGCTCAGAACATCACAATGTTCCCTACCAATGAAACACGGTACTTCGCATCGCAGATACTAGTATCGACTCGGGCGGCCTTATCCTCATTTTGACGGCCCAATCGACTAGGAACGAGTTCAGAATACACAGTGACTATTAGATGTGTTTCATGATAGCCGTCATACCCACTATCACATCTAACATACACTATGGTGCATTCTAGGTCTTTATCCAACACTATTGTTAACATTATATATAGCATAATGAAAATAAAGAATGCCATAAACAAATGCGAATATCATATATAAAGACTGTCATATACAAGAGTCTATAAACTCACACGCCACAAGTTGTCTAGTTGGGCATCTACTCTAACATAATCATTCAATGATAGGAACTAAATGGATTTTTAGGAACAAGCTGAATGAAGATGGTATTGTTGTTAGAAACAAGTCTAGATTGGTAGCTCAAGGTCGTAGACAACTAGAAGGAATATATTTTGATGAAACATTCGCTCCCATAGCCAGATTAGAAGCCATCCACATGTTTCTTGCATATACTGCATACAAAGACTTCAAAGTCTTTCAAATGGGTGTAAAGAGTTCCTTTCTTAATGACATCTTGACTGAGGAAGTGTATGTTGCACAACCTCCTGGCTTCGTGAATCGTACATATCCAGATCACGTCTATAAACTGGATAAAGCTCTATATGGGTTGAACAAGCACCCAGAGCTTGGTATGAAACACTATCTAAATTTCTGATTGATCATGACTTCGTGATAGGCACCGTTGATAAGACGTTATTTAAATTCATGAAGAATGATCAAGTTCTGTTGGTACAAATATATGTCGATGATATTATCTTTGGGTCAACTAACCCCAAATTATGCCAAAAGTTTTCAAAGTTGATGCAGGAAAAGTTTGAGATGAGAATGATGGGAGAGCTAAAGTTCTTTCTGGGCTTACAAGTGAGACATTGAGAATGGGATATTCCTCAATAAAGATAAGTATACGAAAGAACTGCTGAAGAAATTTGGAATGGAGAACAGTTCAGCAGCAACTACCCCGATGAGTACTTCAATCAAATTGGACAAAGACGAAGCTGGAACTGCAATTGAGGCATCTTTGTATCACGGTATTATTGGCTCATTGCTTTACTTGACTGCTAGCAGGTCAGACATCATGTTTGCTGTCTGTATGTGTGCTAGATTCCAAGTTGAGCCTAAAAAATCGCATTATATTGCAGTAAAGCGTATTTTATAATATTTGAAAGGAACTTCCAATGTGGGTATTTGGTATCCCAAAGACTCCAGTTTTCAACTAATCGGTTATAGTGATGCAGATTACGCAGGTTGCAGAATTTACAGGCGCAGCACAAGAGGTACATGTCAATTTTTGAGAGATCTTCTGATTTCCTGGTTCAGTAAGAAGCAAACATCTATTGCTACGTCCACAGCTGAAGCAGAGTATCTAGAAGCTGGAAGCTGCTGTGCTCAGATCTTATGGATTCAACACCAGCTTAAGGATTACAGCATTGATGCTTCTGAAGCTCCTATTTTCTGTGACAATACAAGTGCGATAGCTATCACTCAGAACCCTGTGCTACATTCAAGAACAAAGCATATAGACATAAGACATCATTTCATAAGAGATCACGTGCTTAAGAAGGACGTCCGGCTGGAGTATGTGTCAACGGAGTTGCTGATATCTTCACAAAGCCTCTACCAGACGCTAAGTTTTTGTATTTTCTTTATATTATTGATCTCTTATAATTGTCTTAATCTATGATTGTGCGAAAATTTTGCAGGTTGAACATCTTTTGTTTACTTCAGATTGGGTCTTCTGTTCAGGGGGAACGAAGGAGAAATTCAGATTTAGTAAAATTGCGTTGGGAGAACCTCAGCTTTATGGGGAATAACAGATCTGAGTTAATAAGTGTCGAGTCAGCTGAATGCATGAGATCTGAATCTATTCAGATTTCGCGTATATACAGTCGATACTTATATGTGATTAGATCTGACAGTACCCCAGCTGATACACTAAACGATCAACGGCTGTGATGTGTTTTTTAAATGGCGTTTCTTTTTACTTTTTAACCATCGTCGTTAAAATTTCAAAATCTTTTCAAAATCTGATCGTGCCATCGGATGATTGACACGTGTGTTGTCATCAAGCGCAATGTCACATCCACACTGTTTACGTGTATCGTTTCATATTCCACTCTCTTATATATACGTCATTTACATTTTCTCTAACATTTACCTTGTGAAAAATTACTCTCGAGCTTTCTAGTGTTCTTGTTTTGGTAGATTATCTTCGCATTCTCGAAGTATTATTTTCTTCGATCAACCAACAGAAATGGCAGCTTCATTGATTCATAATGCTCTTCAAGTGAACTTCGACTCAATTCTGAGTTTTCCTGATGAGGGAATGGTTCAAATATTCAAAGCCCTAGAGTCGACTGGACTCTATGGTTTTCTGGGTTGTCCTTCAGTTCTCTACGAAGATGATTTGGTGGCCTTCTTTTCCCACATCCTGGTGAGGGAAATGCAGTGATCAGTTGTTTTCAAGGAAAATTTGTAGAAATCTCTGAGGTGCGGTTCACTGGTGTGTTTGCTCTACCGACTGAAGGGCTGACTTCAATGGATGAAGTGCCAAAAGATCTAATTTACAATGCACAGAGTGTATTTTCTGCGTCAGGAGAGCCGATTAAGACTTGTAAGAAAAAGGAAATGAAGATTGTTTCGTTTGCTGAATGATATACTGGCAAAATCCGTTACTATCATCTTTTGACGCAATTACTCACGAACGATTTCTACTGATGACAACCATTCACTGTGGCCTCAAGATAAAATGGAGCAAGATTTTGTTCGATATTCCTAAGGACATGGTAACTCCATCCTCAAAGAAAGCCAAGGGTTTTGCAGCTCAAATCTGTGTTTTGCCGAAGGGTGCTCCAGATCTGACTCTAGGATAGACGAAGACCTTCCCACCTCTGAAGATCCTTACGATAAAGACTGTTGGCACTTACGTTGCCAAAAACAAATCTATAACTGCTGAATAGGTGACGGATGGCCTCCAGTGGAGAAATTTGTTAAGAAGGAAGCAGCAAAAAGGAGACCAGCTCCTGCTGTTGGGCCTGCTGCGAAGAGGAAGCGCACAAATTTGGGGAAAGATGCTCCCACAGAAAAGAATCTAGAGATTGTACCAGTGGTACAAGATCCTGAACCAACTTCTGTTGTACCGGCTGTGAGCCCTAGCGCTCAAAGACGCCGAGCTCTTAAAAGAAAACTGATTTTGCAGAGGGTATCTGATGATGAGAAATCAGATGAGGAGGTGACAGTAGTGGTGGAGACAGAGGATACAACAGACAAGGAGGTATCAGTTGAGAAAGAGACAACTGAGGAGATTGGTGTGATTTCTGGAATGGAGACTGTTGAGACGGAGAGCAGGATAGATGTTTCAGCTATCACTAATTATGATGTTGTCATAAGTTTCAAGGTTTTATCCAATGAAGAAGGACCTCTACTTGAGAAGGAGCAGGAAGAAGAGAAGAAATATGAGGAAAAAGGAACGGAGAAGGAAACAGAGAAGAAGGGTACTGATATAGGGAAGAGCATTGAGAAGATTATTGACTCTGAAGACACAGACTTGAGCAAGGTTTTGAAGCTTACCAAGACATCCATGTCTTATGAGGATTCTATGTCAATTGATGATCTTTTGCAACAGATTCCGGAAGACATGATGCTTCCATCTGTTACGGCTGAAGAGCCAACAAAGATTCAATTTGGACACGGAATCAAAATAAAGGAAGCAAATTGGTACAAGTCCAGAGTTCCAAAGATCGACGCTGCTGACAAAGGGAAGGAGCCCCTTGTAGAGGAAATAAAAGGGCATCCGGCTAAGGAGATGTTTACTTTGATTTATGCTGATTGTTGGATCTGGATAACAGATCTAGATCTGTGTTTTGAATTACACAAAACCTGTTATTGTGTTTCTAACAAATCTACGTAGTGTGCAGAAATTATGTAAGAAGAAAAGAATATGGAAGAGATATGAACAGTACGAAACTGAAAGAGAACTGTTGAAATTGTGTACGTGAAATATATGTTGAAGGTTGCTGAAATATAAGTTGAAGAAGCTGAATTCAGCAAGCTGAAATGAGCAACCGTGACATCAGCATTTCTGATTGAAGAAGCTGAATTCAGCACACTCTCGGCAAGCTGAATTCAGCAAACTCAACAGTAAAATTCAGCAAGCTGAATTCAGCACACTCAACCGTAAAATTCAGCAAGCTGAAATGAGCAACCGTGACATCAGCATTGCTGATTGAAGAAGCTGAATTCAGCACACTCTCAGCAAGCTGAATTCAGCAAACTCAACAGTAAAATTCAGCAAGCTGAATTCAGCAAACTCAACAGTAAAAATTCAGCAAGTGAATTCAGCACACTCAACAGTAAAAATTCAGCAAGCTGAATTCAGCAAACTCAACAGTTTATGGATTGAAGATATAACCAAATGTTGAACAATTGCAGAAGCTGTCGACAGCAATGTGTTGAAGAATAAAGCAAAAGTTGTCAACAGTTTATTGTACATGAAGAAATAGAAGAGAAGCTATTGGAACGCAAAAGCCAAAACAGAAGAAGACAAAAAGCCTGCAAAAGAAAAGGACACAAGGACAATCCCTGTCGGTACTATACAATACTTATTTTGAACGGGAAGAAAGTGTGTCAAACGGAAAGAAATTCAAACAGCCATATATATACAAGAAGCACTGTTGAAGAAAAGTGATTTTGAGGATTTTGACAGAGTGCAAATTACAGAGGGAAGAAAAATAGAAAGACGAAGCAATCGACCGCCATTAGAGAGGAGCTTTCACGAGAGTCGATTGCTGAGTTTTTAACAGCTATTGAAGAGCATTTTCCCAGTATGTGAGATCTATTATTTTGAGAGTTGAGCTATACACTGTAAAATCTCACACACAGATTCACTCGCATATTTTGAGAGATGTGCGAAATTGTTTAGCGAGTGAATCACCCAATCAATCAGATCCCGTCCAAGCACGAAGACGTTAAACTCTGTGTATGTAGTTAGTCACACAGTTGCGGCTGGTGTGCATTTGTGGAGTCTAGGAGTTCTCGCAGCTGCTGGTTGCGGGATTGGGTCTGTACATGCGATGTGTAGATCAAATCTTCTAGTAGATCCTTCCGAGGCGGAAGAAGGGGAGACGTAGGACATTGATGTCCGAACTTCCAGAAACAAATACTGAGTAATCTCTTTATGATTTACAGCATTTACCTTTAGCATATTCACATGGCATTTCACACCTCACACGCACAGTAGCTTTAACATATATTTAATGGAATGTGAATGCAACGTGTTTCTTGCATTATTTATTAGTATTCCGCATACGCCATTTAATATTAGCACGCATGCATACACAGTATCACCCACGCACAGTTAAACAGATTTCTAACAGAAATCTGTTACATCGTTTTAAAATATTAGGATTCAGTTCTAGTGTCTTCTGCATGATTTTAATTCATACCAGATCTGTCTCCGGTGCTCTGTTTTAATGTTCAAGAACCCGAGGTATTGCACCTCATAATAGCAGCGCAAAAATTTTAATTTTTCCTAACAGCGCTTGCTAACATTAAATTTACAATTACCGGACCATCACTGATGTTTACTTTCTTGTACAGATTCGAGAGGCAGTGGTAGAAGAGATATCTTCATTCTTTTATTCGTTCAGTCTTCGCAGCTTGTCAGCTTTGCAATCCGTTTCAGATCTTGCCAAGAAGGAAGAGTAGGTGCTTCAATGGGCTGAGACAGATTAGTTGCAGACAGCAGTTAGGAGGCGTCTGTACATAACTGTTAAGTATAGAGAGATGCTACTCAGAAAATTTTTGGAAGCGAGGCACATCAATTTTGAATCCGGCACGCCCACGTCCGCTATAGATCTTCAAGTTTTAGACTTGCTTTCAGAAGCTCATAGCAGTTCGCTTATACATCTGCTGGAGCAACTGAAGCAACACAGATTGGAGTGGACATGGCCATCCAGCTCAAAGCTGTTCGGAGGAGCTGATGTATATACTGAGGGGTTCATTCCCATTTTTATCCAGACGTAGTTTCTACCAGCTGGGTAAGGCCATTGATTTTCATTGACGGATCTTGGCAAGCACTAGATGGTCCAGATCCGAGACCTGCGAGGTTAGCTAGGCCGTTTGTCTCCAGACAAAGGAATACACTACCTCAGAGGCCTTTCGTGGATGCGTTTTCCCCGATTTGCATATTCATAGAGCCAGTCCAAGATCTAGATTATAGAAAGCCTTATTTCGGGATTGTACAAAGACTCTGTGGAGAGATTTGTGTAGATATAGTTCAGTTTTCGCTTTTTGGTCATCTTCAACCATTAGGAACATACAATCTTTGTACAGATATAGTTGCATGAGGTTCAGTTTTGGATATAGATGCAGTTCCGATCGGATTTTTGATGTGTTTCAGCACGGCTTGAATCCAGAGGCTTTTTTAGACTTCTTTGTAGAGCCAGAGATACAGTACATTTCTAGTTCAGAAAGTTAAATACCTATCATACCAAGATCTGCCAGTTCGATTTCATCCAGTTCTCCTTCTAGTGCTTCTCGTATGCACTTTACCGATGATATTTCTCAGACCTCTCAGATTGCAATGTCTACTGTTGTTCTTCCCACAGATTTCATAGACTCTATTGCTCAGCTTCGGACTTCTATCGATCAGATTAGACTTGAGTAGCTGTGGACTCTTGACAATATAGACGAACTCAAGGCTCCTATTTCATCGAAGATTACAAACCTTGAGAAGACGTTTGCACATGATTCTACTCATCAAGAATGCGTCTTTAGAAATCAAATTTTTGACTTTTCCAACAGGAAATAAAGACTCAGAAGGCTGCTCTATCTCAAGATCTGAGTGACTTCCGAAAGGAAACACAAGAGAACATCAATACTCTCAGTGCTCAATTGTTTGAAATCATTGCCTACATTAATAGAGGGCGTGATGACAAAAAGGGGGAAGAGAGTGGCAGAGGTCCGCCACCTGGTGATCGAAGCAGACCTGGTAGTGGAAGTAGCAGACCTGGTTAATGTTGCAGTAGAAGTAAACCACCTAAGAGAGGTGGAGGATCAAACAGAGGTGGAGGATCAAACAATGAAAGAGGGAACAGGAGTTCGGGTGGAACCGATGGTTTTCTTGACAATTTTTTTTTCGTATTTCAGTTCTTGTACAAAACTCTTGTCCTTAGCTGTTCTTGATTGATTATATATAGCAACGACTTCGAGCAATTTCTTTTGTATTTTTTAAGTCGTAGGCTGCTAAGTTTTGTCATCACCAAAAAGGGGGAAATTGTTAAGAGAAAAATTTATAAGTTTTGGTGATAACGAAAACAAGATAAGAACTGAATTTAAGACTCAGATCTAGACCTTTTAGTAATCGTGTTAAACGGGAAGAGAGTTTATCAGATCTGATTGTATAAGGAAGAAGTATATTCAGATCCGAGAGATTGGGAAGAGAGTATATAAAGGGGAAGAGATTTTATCAGATCAGATAAGAGAAACTCAGATCCGAGGGTATCAGATTCAGTACAGAGGCTTAGTTATCAAATCCGATCAGTAACAGAGACTCAGATTTGGACAGAATCTACTCAGAGTATTTCATAGGTTATATATCATATTTCAGATCAGAGGTTTCTATGGTACAAAACAGAGAGATGATTCAGATTTAACAGAGTTACTATTAAAGAAAATAAAAAGAGGGAAGATTCCTAAAGGAGAGAGATTTCATATCAGAAGATATCGTTAGAGAGTAAAGGGGGAAGAAACGTAATGAGAAAGATCCTGAAGTTGATTTATTCGAATCAGTCTGAATCATATTTGAGCTCAGAACCCGAACAGATTTCAGATTTCAGTTTCAGATCTTATAAGATATTCATTACAGATGATTCAAAGATCAAGATTAAATCAGATAAAGCCTGATAGACAATATGGATTGAAGAGAGAGAAGATCAGAGCTATTTGGAGTATATTCTGCAGAACGCAGAGTTGGTGGATATGATGTTTACCCACTTTGGTATAAAATTAAACAAAGCTCTGAAAACAGCAGACAAACCTCTACTCAGCATTAATGGAGCAATTAATGCCCGACGCGATGAAGATATTCAAATGAGGCTTGTGTCTACTGGCTCATTTAATGACTGTTGAAGATGGATGTTATAAATAGCTGAAGAGATTCAAACGGAGAAGCTCTCGCCCTCTGTCGATTTTAAAATCTCCGTCTCTCTGATTCTTTGGGAAAAATTCTTCAAGTCATAATCTATTCAATATCCCAGTTCTCACTATCTCGAAGAACAGCCGTTCAGTTCTTAAACAGAAATAATCTTTGAGATTCCTTCTGGTTCAACTTAGCCATATATTCATACTGTTCAAAGAACCTGAAGTTGTTGCAAACTCTGCATGTTGTATCCATTGTAATATTCAAACAGAGTCTGTAAAGAACGTGCTACGTGAAGCAGTTGATGGATCTGTTTTGACAGATCCTGATTAAGTTTTGAATTACACAAAACCTGTTATTGTATTTCTAACAATTCCACTTAAGTGTACAGGTTTTAGGAATGAAGAAGACGATCAGCAGCAGCTATATTTGTTCAGCCGATGGTTCACAATATAAACGATCAGCAGTTGGTTTGGTGTTCATAGAATCGGCAGCTGGATTAGCAATGGAGACGTCCAAAGTTGAATCAGCTGTTCGTAATCAGGCGGAGGCCATGTTGAACCAGCTGGAGCACAATAATCCAGCTGGAACGATGACAACCAGCTGCTAGCGCTAAAGGCAAAGTGAACCAGCTGGTACATGAGTTGAGAAGTCTGCTGAAGAAATGAATCGAAGAAGAAGATTCCATTTATACGTACTGTTGATGAATCTATTAACAGTCACTATTCAAGAAGAAGAAGAATCGCAAGCTGGAGCTGGAGCGATGAAGAAATCAGCTGGAGTGCTAAGCTTAGATGACATCAGCAGTGACGTCATCATTCAGCAGGAAGCTACAGTGATCAGCAGGAAGCTAATTTCTATCAGCAGATGAAGAGAAGCGAAAGATATGAAGCGATGTCGTGCTGAAGAATCAGCAGATGGTTTAGCGTTGATGACATCATCGGTGACGTCATCATATTCAGCAGATGGTTTGAGAGAGCAGTCGCAAGAATCAGCAGATAGCTTGTACATCCAGACGCAAGAAGAAGCAACGTCGTAGAGGAGATATCCAGTCGCAAGCTACTGTTCACCAGCAGATGCTATTTGGAGATAGCGATAGCAAAACGATGTCGTTTACATAAGTTGATACGACAGCGTTTTGCTCTTGCGCTAAAGATTCAGCAGGAAGTTTTTGCGTTGATAATTCAGTAGTCGCAAGCTACAGTGGATCCAGTATCAGAGCCATGTCATCTCACTTATGAACAGTTTGATCTTCTGCGCTTTTATTAAATATGTCTACTTCTCACAATAAAATTCCTATGTTTTCTAAGGAGGAGTACGATGACTGGAAGATCAGGATGCAAGCCCATCTGGCCGCTCAAGAGGATGACATGTGGTTCGTTATAACAGATGGACCACTAAGATTATGAAAGTGAACACGGCGATGGAAATTACTGCTGGTGCTCCACAGTGGATAGAGAAAACCAGAATGGAGTACACACCAGAGGATAAAAGAGCCAATCTGGAAAATGTAGCAAAGGATATTCTATACAAGACGTTGGATAATTCATTTCATCCTTTTTTGAACATTACAACCAAAATTGCCAAGATACAGGTTTAAATGGCTTCAAGATCAAACCTTTGCCATCCACAATTCATTTCATCCTTTTTTGAACATTCCAACCAAAATTGCCTTGATCCATTGGTTTCATATGCCACGGAAACTTATAAAAATATCAATGATTTTCAGACTTATGAAAATTCAAAAACTTCATATTCGTGATCCACTTCGAGTATCAAAACAAGATACTTATTCAAGCCAAAAATATTTCACACAATTTTGAGCAATAATCAAGTAAGTAGGATTTTGTTATGTATTCATTCCAAAATCTATGATTATTTATGTCAAGTTATGTTTTGAAATTATTATTCAAGCACTTGTTTCGAGTCAAATTCATATTATGATTCATGATATACAAGTTTGTAATCATTGCTCTGTCTTAGCACTGATATAAATTGAATTGATATGGGTTTATAGAATTCTGCACTCTGAATTATATGGCATGATTTAAGACACCACTCTCTTAGAGAAGTAAAAATTAGGTACTGGTCAGTTGTACCCAAAATTATGCACTCTGAATCAGAATGTGATTAAGGCATCGCCCCCTTAAAAGGAGTAAAAATTAGGACTGATCAGTAAACCATGAAAAGAAAGAAATATCAGTGCTACTTGTTCTCTGCTCTGTTGAGTGTTATTGAAATATTTCCAAGTTCAGTTTGTATATATATGTAAATTTTGTTATGCCTAAATGGTTCCCCCACTTATTAAGTGTTTCCCTAAACATCCATCCCTTATTTTCACCCAGATAAGGATGATGAACTGATGGAAAATGAAGAACATATGGAAAAAGAACAACATGACATGTTTTGAATCGGTGAAGGCAAGTTTAAGATTATTTGGTTTCAAAATTGTTTCAGCTTCCGCATTTAATAAAATGTAAGAACCATTGTTTTGATTATGTACAGACATTTTTTGAGCTGCATTACGCCCGAGTTGTGGCTTGATATGTAGGAACTGATATATAAATATGTGAGATGAATATAAAATAATATTTGTTAATAAATTAAATTTATTTAATGATTAATTTAGATAATGTTAGTAAATTATATTTTTAACATTATAATAATTACAAAACATAGAGAGACATGATTAATATAGATAAAAAAAGGGATAGAGTATAATTCGTACTATAATTTATATTAATAATTTGGTTAATATAAATAGAACCGAATTAGGAATACCATTGGTTATCCAATACTCAAGCTGAACAATATGTTAGTATTTTATGGGAATAAAACCCTTAAGTCCTAAATATTTGACCATATCTAATCTCAGTCCAAAATATTTTCATTATTCTCGGTTCTGTCCTAAATGTTTGATAAAAAAATCCTAAATTGTGTTAGAGTAGATGCCCAACTAGCCAACTTGTGGCGTGTGGGTTTTATTGACTCTTTGTATAACGATCTTTATTTATGAAATTCGTATTTCTTTATGGCATTCTTTATCTTCATTATTGATTTATAATGTTAACAATTGTGTTGGATAAAGACATAAAATGCACCATAGTATATGTTAGATGTGATAGTGGATATGATGGCTATCATGAAACACATTTAATAGTCACAGTGTATTCTGAAATCGTTCCTAGCCGATTGGGCCGTCAAAATGAGGATAAGGCCGCCCGAGCTCGAGACTAGCATCTGCGATGCGAAGTACCACGTTTCATTGGTAGGGAACATTGTGATTGTAACGCCCCAAAATCCATAGGACCACATTTATGCATTTTATTGATTTTATGGGCCAAATTGGCAATTTTAAATGTATTGTATTTGCTGATTTATTGATGTCAGCAAGTAGGATGCGCTGCGGCTGAGCGCTGCGGCTGAGCGCTGCGGTTGGTACCAGCAGACGACTCCAATGAGCGATGCACGAGCTGGATTTTAATTGATTGGAAAATGTTTTAAGGAGGTGAAATGATTTCTTTTGGAAA
>KV007519.1:0-16801 GCA_001598015.1 Dorcoceras hygrometricum
ATACCCTTCCTTTTGTCTAAACCCCTTAGCAACCAAACGAGCCTTGTATTTGTCTATAGATCCATCTTATTTGTATTTCCTTTTAAGGATCCATTTACATCCTAAAGGCTTACAACCTGGGGGAAGATCAGTTAACTCCCATGTATGATTATGCATAATGGAATCTATTTCATCTTGTATAGCTTCTTTCCAGAAAAGTGCTTCTGGATTAGACAAGGCTTCCTGAATGGTTTGAGGTTCATCATCTAATATATATGTTAGGAATTCAGGACCAAAAGATTTCTCAATCCTTGCTCTTTTGCTGCGTCTAGGTTCATCATTTGTTTCAGAGGATTCAATCGTTGTTTCAGAAGCTCTCTTAGTAGAGCTTTCTTTCTTTTTCTTACAAGGAAATTTGTAAGATGGTTTTCGGCCCTTCCATAACTCATATGGAGTTTCATCTTTACCTTTGTGTGATATCTTGTTAAGAATGTGGTTTACAGTGAATATTGCTTCACCCCACAAGTTTTGAGGTAAGCTAGAGTTTATAAGCAAAGCGTTCATCATCTCTTTTAGAGTTCTATTTTTGCGTTCTGCAACCCCATTAGATTGAGGTGAGTATGGTGCTGTGGTCTGATGAATTATGCCGGAGTTTGAACAAAATTCTTCAAACGAAGCGACATACTCTCCGCCTCTATCGCTTCGAATCATTTTGATTTTGGATGTCAATTGATTCTCAACTTCATTCTTATAATTCGTGAACGCTTCTATAGCTTCATCCTTACTTCTTAATAAGTAAACATAGCAATATCTTGTGCAGTCATCGATAAAAGTTATAAAATATCTTTTGTCACCCCTAGTTTGCACAAGTTTTAAATCACATACGTCGGTGTGAATTAATTCAAGTGGCTTTGTACTTCTTGTCACATAATGGAATGGAGCCTTAGCCAATTTTGTTTCAACACAAATCTCACATTTTTCTTGTGGATTCCTTTTAAATGCAGGTAATACATTTAAATTAACTAGTCTTTGCAACGTGTTGAAGTTAACATATCCTAATCGTTCATGCCACAAATTGGAAATTTCAATCAAGTAAGCAGAATTATTACTTTTATTCATCGTCTCAGGGCGGATAACATTCATTACATTGAGTTTAAAGAGTCCATTATGCTGGTACCCTTTGCCTACAAACATTCCTCCTTTAGTAAGGACAAACTTATCCGACTCAAATACAAGTCTAAAACCCGCTTTGCTTAGTAGGGATCCCGAAACCAAGTTCTTGCGAATGTCCGGCACGTGCAACACATTCTTCAAATTCATTTCCTTTCCAGATGTCATCTTTAGTACCACGTTCCCGATTCCCACGACATCAGACGTCGTTGAATTTCCCATGTAAAGTTTCCTATCACTGACAGCAGTGTAGGACGAGAACATTCCTATTTCAGAACATATATGACTGGTGGCGCCGGTGTCAACCCACCATTCTCTTGGGTTATCTACCAAGTTGGTTTCAAACACCACGACAGATAAGTCAATTTCGAAAGGTCGATTGGCACACTCCGGGCCTGGACAACATTCGCTTGGCCTCGATTCTGACTTTTGTCCTTCTTCGGAAGACGACAGTCCTTGGCCATATGATTTGGTTTGCCACAGTTGTAGCACGTTCCTTTGAACTTTTTGGCCGTCCCTCGCTTCTTTTCGTTGAAGGAGCGCTTGCGTTTTTGAGCATTACTTGATTCTGTCAAATTTGCTTTAGCCTCGGCCTCCATAGCCTTCTTGTACGTCTTGGCATCGGATGTTCGACTATCCTCCTCGATGCGGAGTCGTACAATCAATTCTTCAAGTGTCAACTACTTTCGCTTGTGCTTCAGGTAGTTCTTAAAGTTTCTCCACATTTGTGGCAATTTCTCGATTATTTCCGCTACTTGGAATGGTTCATTTATCTCCATTCCTTCTGCTATTAAATCATGAATAATAATTTGAATTTCTTGTACCTGGCTCATAACAGATTTGGCATCCACCATTTTGTAGTCCAGAAACTTGCCGACGACAAATTTCTTCACTCCAGCATCCTCTGTTTTGTACTTGTTCTCCAAAGAGTTTCATAACTCCTTTGCGGACTTGACGGAACAGTACACGCCGTACAAAACATCGTCTAGACTGTTGAGAATGTAGTTGCGACACAAGAAGTCGCTGTGGTTCCATGCATCAACCGCTGTCCTCCTTTGGGTATCAGTGTCGCCTTCAGTGACGACTGGTGGTTCCTCGGTCAAGAATCGGGACAGGCTTAGCGTTGTTAGATAGAACATCATCTTTTGTTGCCAGCGCTTGAAGTCAGCACCTGAGAATTTGAAAGGCTTTTCTGTGTGGGCAGGAGCACTGGAGCGGTGTGAAGGTGATCGACGACATGTTTGATGAGGTAATGAAAACAGAAACACCAAAGATTTCGTCTTGCGATTGTAGTTTCGGTTGTATGTTTCTGTTTCGTGATCAGTCGAGGCGAGGAAAGTCCTCTTTCCGCAAGACGAAATTGCCCGAGAGTTGTGCTCTCGTTGCGGCAATCGTCCCTAAGATACAACGACTACAGATTACAAAGTGCAGCACAACACTTCGTAACGACAGCGAACAAAATAAGGTTTCGAACTTTCTGAGTACGAGGAGGGAAATATACTGTGCAGAGGAAGTTCGAGAGAGCAGAGAGCAGAATGCAGAATTGTTTGCTTCTCGAATCCACAAAGCCAGTATTTATAGACGGTGGTCAGTTGTATCTAACTGGTGCAATTCATCCGAACAGGTGCATTGATTCACACTGCTTCACTCGAAGAGGTGCACCAGTTGAAGAGAGTCACCTGAAGAGATGCACTACTAGTCGAAGTAATGCAGCTTTCCAGAAACAGATGCACTGCTTCAGAAAATCATTTCGGTCGGTTTAGTTCGGTTCGTGGTTCGGTTTATTTTGGTGTTCGGTTTGATTTTGAGAAATTAAATAATTTGAATAAATTTTTTTTTTCCAAAAAAATAATGCTTGTCAAAGACCTCACCTCACCTCACCACGCCGAGCCGGCCGGTCGCGCGCGTGTGTGTGTGATTCAAGACCGAGCCGACTAGAGTCCTCTCCCGTCCAAAAACTTCGGTACCCCAAAGGGTCCAACCCTTACCTCAAAATTGGAACTATATAAGTTGAATAACTCTTATAAATGCCACCGATGTGGGACACCATCCTTATTGGGCTTTCATTCACAATTATATCCCAACACCTTCCTTGTGACAGCTCTCCAGCTGAGGAAAAATTCGATAGTATCAATGCTTTATTTGTTATTTATTTACTTATCTAGGCAAAATTCGTTCTACCGTAGAATGTCTCCAGGAATACACGATATCACTTTAGAAAATCTTGAAAATAAAATAAAGCGTTCAAGAGATCGTTGCTGTGAAGCTCAAAACTACACATACTCGTGAATCTTACGCAAAATGACCTTAGAGTCTGCACTTGGCCAATTATTTTGAAATTCAAGAGCATCCAACTTTAAACTTCTTGGCACCAGTAACTTCTGGTTTGCGGCCTGGTCAAGAGCTTCGTATATAAGTTCCTTGAGTTGTTCTGGCACAGCACACATTACACAATCGATGGACTAAGCAATTCATTACATAGAATCAGATTTTAGAAATTCATGTTTCTGGTCGCAGAGAAACAAGTTCTTCCACGTTTATTTGTATATAAATTTAATAAAAAGTTAAGGATTTACATTGCCGAGATGTCGGGACTGTGATTATTGACCAAGAATGAAACTGAATATCCAATTTTCAGTGGCAAGGCTCAGCAGTTCAAGCATTACTGTACAGCAAAGCTAGATTCAGCTAACCTTAATTGAAAGGAAACATATACAAAGAATGAAAGCTATTTTGTCGTACTGCAAGCTTAAAAAAAATGTACCCTGTGCAAAAAGACAAGACAAGCTGCCGGATAGCAGGTTATGAATTTATGCCATCAATCACCAAAAGGCAAATCTTGTACCTTTTCATTCAATCAATGCAAGGCCTAGGAGGCCAAATATTGACAGCGATCTTATTCTAATTTTAATCTTTTTTTCAAGACATGAAAAACTACAGTCTAAATGATCAAATTGTTATTAGATCCATAAACCGCTTGAAAGCACAAAAAAATTGGAGAATTTGGTTCCATTTCGTGTATTTGTAATTTAGAAAAATGTACATAAAAAGTTTTATGGAAAAAAATCTACATTTCCTCTTCGAACTCAAAAGGCGGCCTATCGCCACAAAATTGGTCGCCCCGGCATCTCGGCCAGCCCAATATTTCCCTAACCCCCCTCAGAATCCTCTTATTTAGAATTCTAACCACAAAAATAGAGAAATTGAATTTTACGATCCCAGACAAAATGGAAAATTTTGCTCCAACAAACATGAGAGAGCTGGGAATAGCTGGAAAACCTACTCCATCAAGAACCGCTTCACAATCTTCACGCTTGGCTCCAACACCTGTCTTTCCCAAATCTCCGCCGCCTTCCTT
Source organism: Dorcoceras hygrometricum (assembly GCA_001598015.1). NCBI lineage: Eukaryota > Viridiplantae > Streptophyta > Magnoliopsida > Lamiales > Gesneriaceae > Dorcoceras > Dorcoceras hygrometricum. The sequence continues at coordinate 4,508 of KV007519.1, forward strand.
CCGCCCATCGCCGCCAGAAGCGCTGCCGTCGAGTCCACCCTTTTCAGCTCCCACCCCGCCGCGTCTCTCAAACGCAGGATTTTCCCTACCTGTCTCGTCGCCAGCTTACAAGTGTTCTCCTTGATAGCCCTCACGGCCTCCTCGTACGCCGCCTGCTTCTCCATTTCGTTGATCCCCGATCCACCATTTTCGTACCTCTTGAAGTACTTTTCGAACTCCGGGACTCCGATCGCCTTCTTCAGCCCGCATTTACCAACTGGGTTGAACCCGGGATGAAGGAAATACTCTTCCAATTCCTCCAACATCCCTGAATCAAGCATGTCATCTACACGTTTGATTAAATACCGATTCAATACTGGCGAAGAAACGTCGACCCAAATGAAACAGCACCTGTACCGAAGCTCCTTACAGAAGGCCGAGTCCACACCCGAGTTAAAATCGCTGAACACATCGACATCTGGATTGTATTTCTTCGCCAACAAGGCGTAGATGAACGAGTTGGACCCCCCTACTATGAATGGAATTCTCCGACGGGAAACAATCTGCGAAATGACGGCTGCCCCGCTGCGGCGGAAATCTGAGGGAGTGAACTCTGGGTGTGAATCGGATGACTGGAACTCCCCGAGCAAATGGTGGCGGACGTTCTTACGTTCCCATAATGGGATTTTGTTTGTGGTTATGTCGAGGCCTCTGTACACTTGGATTTTGTCGGAGTTTATGATTTCCGAATCGGGAAAAAATCTGGAGGCCAAATCGACGGAAAGCTTTGATTTTCCGCAGCCGGTTGGGCCCATTATGACAATTACTTTCATGTGGCGGCAGAGGATGGCGGAAGTGGTGGCGGAATCGGTACCAGTGGACTGCATCCGGGCCCACCTGGAGGTGGATTTATTTGAAAAGGAGAGGGAGAGGAGCGTGTTGTGGTTTTTGCAGGGAAAGTGGGGTGTCGTTGGAAATACTGATAATCTTTTCATATGGAACACAAAGCAAACTGTGTTCAGTGACACAAGGAGAGAGACACAGATAGATATATACGTTTATGTATATATATATATCTATGTGTATATATATATATATATCTGTGTGTGTAGGTGGGTGATTATAGTACTGTTGAAGGCATCTGATGAAGGGTTGGTGCTGAGTTGGTTGTCTGTAATGCTACGCAGAGAGGTTTGTGTGTGTGTGTATGTTAAGCGTGTGATGGTATCAGTGTCGTGTATGTATATATATTGTTGTTGCTGCCATTGTGTATTGCATCTTCCTTGATTTCACTCTGCTTCGTCTTCGTCCAACCCTTCGATGTATACAGAGAGAGATGTGTATATATGTACACCTCCACGCAGACTAAGACATCCATTTATATCAGAGTGTGTGTGTGAGTGCGTTTTTTTTTTCTCTTTTTCTTTTTTAATTTGCTGTGATTGAATATGTTTTGGGAGATATATATATGTATAAATTTAGACGGAGAGGCAAAGTGGACTCCTTTATATATAAACTTATATGCGCACATAAAGGTGAGGAAACTATACTACGTTCTGTGTAAACTCATTAAATCGCATTTACCGTCTGTGCGTGGTATTGGTATAATGTTGCATTTTAAGATAGGTTTTTTTTTTTTTTAAAAAGAGTTAGCCTATTAAAGACTTAATCCTATGTGTAGGTCAGAGATCCCTTAGCACATACAGATTTTAAATCGAGGGACATGCACGGGTAGACAGAGACTTGAGGGACATGACTTATATAACAAGTCGATCCCTAAATCATACCCCCATAATATTATAGTGAAGAATATGCTCTATAGGAATGTTAACCCATATTTTACCAACTCGTCTGTGCGACACATTTTAATATAGTTGAATTTGTTATCCTGACCCGGAACATTTTCTCATCTATATATCTCATCATTATTATGGTATTATATATAATGTTATTTGCTGTTATAATATATTTTTATATTAATTGTAATTATGTAATATTTTTAAACTATTTTTCTAGTTTGGGATTTTATTATTAGTAACTAAAAATATAGTGAAGGGTAAGATAGGAAATATATATTTGAGTAGCCTGAATGCGACAAATCGGTGTAGATGAACTGTGAGTTTTATCTGAAACATTCACGTTTAATAGTGCTTTTTTGTGTTTGATGTGATCGGCCTTAGGTTAACCTTTTTTTTTGGTTATCGTAGAAGATCTTTTTCCTCACGTTTAAAAATGTTTTCTTGGTAAATTTTTTTTTTTAAAAAAAGAAAGCTAGACAGTGTCATAATGTAAGTCTTCGTGCCTAATCCGTGCTCTTTCGCGCATTTTAGAACAGTGCTTAATAGTGCCCTTGACTACCTCTACATAGGTGAAGAATCATATACCAACCTTTGATTATAAATATAGATTTGATCAATCGATAACTTAAGAAATTGAAGTGATAAGGGGAATGAACGGAAAAGTTTATGAAGATAATAAAAGAAATTGAAATCAATGGAAGAAGATGGTGAGCTCGAGATAGAGATAGGGCAATCATTAGATTCGAACGAAGAAGTTATGGACTCTAAATTCTGATTCTACTTTTGAAAGGGAAGACAAATTCGTTGAAAACCATTTCAAAAGTTATCTTTGGAAGACACCAAAAACTTATTTAGAAAAGTGGAAGGCTAACGTAGTTTGACATAATATATACACAAACACTCGCGTGCACACTTATCTTGATATTAGTGGAAAATATGGTATCAATGAATTAATCTTTATATATATTGAGGTTGGGATATCCTAAATCTGGCATAATGTATGGATCTCACGCAGGCATTAAGGCAAGGTTTCATTATGAATGAATCCTTTTGATCCAACCTAGATTAACAAATCCAAATAATTTGATATACTTAAACACATAAAATGAATGCCATATCGTCTTAGATTTGTAGCATATATAGTTTTGCCACAACATATAATCTCGATCCAAGTATATCAACAAAGATATTAATTAGTAGCTGAATGACTGACGATTTAGGTTATGAATTCTACCAAATATACAAGCCAAGGTCACGGCTAATCGATTAAGAAATACAAAAATAATTAACATTTTTTATGAAAATTTAATTTAAATACAATGACTAGAGCACACGAAGGTACCGAGCTAATTCATGCTAACATGTGGTAAGAATTGACAAGCTTTGTTCTTCAATTACGGTGAAATTTCCTAGATATTCAATAACCTATTTCTAGAATTATTGAACCTACTAGAGTTAGAAGGATTAATTATTTCGAAACTAATTCTAATCAAATTCGAATGCATTAACTTCAATGAAAGTTCGGTTTTCACACAAAGCTGCACAATGAAATCAATACTATTTCTAGTCGATTTAACCTTTTTTGAAAGTTCAGTTAATTCCTAATCTTTTGACTCGGATTTAGACCAACAAATTATACATATAATGTCCAGATTATTCACAAAACAAGATAAAGTTCGCCAATCAATACTTGAAAAATAACATAGTCAAATCAATATTAAAAACCACATATCAAGATAAACAAGCCTCAACCCAATCCTGTGACCTTAGTCCATCCATAAACATAAAATAAAACCATAACTATTTCTAACATGCATAAAGCAAAAACTAAAAATCAAAAGGTTGAAGAATCTCAAGAAATCTGGATGTGTAGACGGCGTTCTCTATTCTTGCCCTAGCCGCCTTCGTGTTTTTCCAAGTTGTTCCATCTTTCTGATATTGTTTCCATCAAACAACATTTTTTTCCTTCAATTTTTGGGTCTCAAGCGCCTTCAAAATCGAGCCAAAGTTTTGTTTCCTTTAAAAAATCTAATTTCCTAACAATGAATATGGAAGCAAAAATTTGAGAAGATACGGACCCTGGATTGGAGTGCATGTGGGGGTCCATGCCCTCTCTGAAAGTTTTTATCTTCGTACGTAAAAAGCAGAAAACACACGAAGCTTGTCCCAGGACCGTCTGCTATGCTTTGTGCTCCTATTTGGTTCCACTCCATGCGCAGGGTCTGGAGTCATGCTTTTGTGTGGAATTTTCATGAAGTTTTCGTGCCATTCTTCCTCATTTTTCGGGTCTTTTCCAGACTCCAGTATAGCATTGCATAGGCTGACTTTCTCAAGCTTTCTCCACGTTTTAGTCAAAGCTATTCACAATGAAAATAAGATGACTTTTGCGTCCAGAATACATATACATGATAAGCACAACTACAAAGTAGATTAAATGTACATAAACTAATATTTAAATGAACTTAATGTTGCTATTGATTTAAAATATTTAATTAATTAACATAATAATAAATCAATTAGATCCGACTCCTCCAAAATCACATTGTTCAATTAAATTATATATATTAAAGTTATTGATCTATTTTAATATTTAATTACGTTTCTTAATTTATATCAAATTATTGTAATTTATTATTAAAATAATAATTAAAATATTAATAATAATTACATTGTTTAACTATTAAGAAACATTAATAGAAATATTATGAGAATATACCTTTTTGGTGTAAGTTTTGAAATAAATGAGTTGGAGATGAATATGTATTTGGTGCAGAAACTGCACTATTTTAGTGTAGAAATTACACCAAAATAGAGTTATGGGTTGAAGATGACCTTATGTACAATATACTTTCATCAACAAAAGAGAATATATACTGAATATATATATATGTATATATGTAAGTGTGTGGAAACTACAATTTGAACTATTAAAATAGTATGATCGGATGCACATATACGCAAAGAGATTCGGAGAAATTAAGAAATTTAAACCACCATGCTGATGTCGCTTTCGGGGAGTGGCACCTGTTTAAGGAAAGTTTGGAAATACTTACATATATACGAACAATGGGATCGATAATTCGATTATCGGACCTAATTTGGAACTGAAAGTGACAATAGGAAAAGGCATTGTTGACTAAAGTATATAGACATATGACTTTGAACATGTGTATCTTCAACAATATAATGCATTGTTCAGACTCCATGTAACTAGTTGTAGACATGCATGTCACAGAATCTTAATCGAATGGTGTGGGTTAGATATATTTAGTTCATAATGCACATCCTAGATTATACAGTTCATGAATACCGTCTTTTGTTTTTCTGAGTGGTTTCAGTTCCTTAATGAAAAGGATGTAAAAACTTTGAACATCTGACTTTAAATATAAACGCCATATTTCAGCCCAAAAGTTTGCTTGGCTTTGAAAGTATATTAGAGTTGAGAAATCCATCCATTTTAATGGTTTGATGATGAAACCGTTTGAGAATATGCATGCATATACCATCGTTTATCATTGGTTTGGGTCTAAGTGCGTCCGACTAAGGAGTTTACATTGAATGTCTTTTTTTCTTAATCACGTGTGACAAAACAATTAGTTGCAACTTATTCTTAGTTAGGTACAAATAGCTAGGCAGCAAGGATTGCTGGTGTCATATTATCTTGACTTGGGTAGGTAGAGAATAATTGAATTCATCCTCCTAAGAACTTGGTGAAAATGCATGAATTAGTCTTTTTGAAAATTCCAAGGTTTTGATGTTATGGCATTAGTAAGAAATTTGAATAAACAATTTCATGAAATGACTACATTTCTAGAGGAACTTGAAATCAATAGGTACTCAAAAATAGTTGAGGTTTTGAAATCTTAAAGTGAAGTCACCCAAACGGCCAAACAGACCAAAAGATTTTTTAAAATGTATTTGAAATCCTTGGCTATAAATTTTATAATCTAAATACAATCTTATATTGTTCATGATATCCATTATTTTATTATAGCTCTTCGTTTGTTTGTTTTTATTTTAAAGTTAGCCGCTATTCTAAAGATTATTTTTTTTAAAAAAAATTAGGTTTTTTTATGTATTATTTCACTGGAGTAGTAGTGACTTTATATTTGTATATATTGAATGAAATGTATAGGTCACCATGAAGGGTTACACCACTACATGGAGTAGTGAAGTGTTACACTCATTTATGAAAAGTTGCACTAGTTCATGAATGGTTATACTTATTCACGAAATGTTGAACTTGTTCATAAATGGTTACACTTATTTACGAAAGATTTGCACTTGTTCAAGTGTGCATCTATAAATAAGACCCTCAATCTGAAATCATTAGTTCAGTTTTATCTAGAAACATTGTATACACAACTCATTGTATCTTCCTCCTTGCTACTTGAAAGTTCTACATATTTGTTCGCTGACATATCAAGGTCGGTGTACTACGTCCTCTGTATTCGAAGTCGTTGTATCTTATAGACAATCACTACAAAAGTAGAGCACTAATATACGGGCAACTTTGTCTTCCGAAAAGAAGATCGTTCATTGCCTCGACTTACTATATTCTATTGTGCACCGAAGTTCAGACACATAACAATTGCAAGACAAAGTTTCTATCCTGATCTTCTGTTGAACAAGCATCTCGTTCACTGTGCACGATGAAGAGCCACACAATTTTTCTGGTATTGACTTCAAATGTTGGCAACAGAAGATGCTATTTTATTTTACCACACTCATCTGTCCCGGTTTGTTGGATCTGTGTTTACATATCAGAATATTAATTTTGATTAACACAAAACCTGCTGTTATTTTACTAACAGTTTATACTAAGTTCGCAGCGACGCAAGCTGGAAGAAGATAGCTGTACAGAGATAAGCTGCGTGTCGAAGAAGTAGAAAACTGTAGCAGCTTAGCAGTGAGCTGTAACAAAGCACTGTAGCAGAAAGATGCTAGCTGATAGCAGACAGATCAGAGCAGATTAAGAAGATGTCTAAACTTGAACAGTGAGGGGACACATGAGATGGTACAGTAGAAGACATCTAAGCTGGTACGGTTGAGGGGACGCCCGAGCTGATCCAGCAAAGGACAACCAGATCGCAGAGAACACCCAAGCTGGTTCACCAGTTTGAGCAAGAGCAGCTCAGAACGAAGAGCAGTTTCAAACAAGAATAGTACAGATGAAGAAGCAACCAGCTCAGAGAAGCGACCAGCTCATAGTAACGAACAGACCAGCTCAGAGAAAAGCAATTTGAACACCAGTATTGTGGAGATCGTATTGCGAGTTCAAACTGATTTGTTGTATTGTCAAATACGATGTTCACAGAGCTCAAAGTCAGCAATGGCTGCAGAGAATTTAATGTAAAGGATATAAAAGTCAAGAAAGCCTGCAAAGCATTAAATGACAAAAAACACAAGGTACAACAATGTCAGAACTTTTCAGAAGCTTTTACAACGGCTACATCTTTGTGTCCAACGGATAGAATTGCACAAGAGGATACAATATTTAAGAATACAGTGAACAGTGGTAGAGATGCAAGAGATGAGCGAAAAATATATACAAGTGCAGTAAGGCACAAAACAGAGGGCTATGATTGTGCAGCAGACGAGGGCTTGAACATCCATGTGGCAGCAGGTGTTCAAGCTGGTCCAGTGCCCAGGTGTGAGCTGGTGCACTGTCAAAGAGCTCAATGAGATATTCATCAACTGCACTATCAGGGAAGACAACGAGTTATTAGCTTTGAAGAAGCACTTTCCAGTGTGTGAGAATACATTTTGAGAGTGAGCGTACATGGTGATTTCTCACACACGATTCACACACATATATACGAGAGATGTGTGAAACACAATAGATGAGTGAATCAAACACACAAACATTCATTGTTGTCTTTCACACTGAGAGGTTAAAGAAGTGTGTGTGGACTTTCTGACTGCGGCGTGAAAGAAGTGAAGTTAGACACACGCAGCTTGCGGGCTAGTGTGCAGTGGTGGTTGCTAGGAGTTCTTGCGGCTGCTGGTCGTAGAAGTTGGTTGTAGCGAGGATCGCTGCAATCAAAGTCTTCTAGTGGATCCTTCCCGATTGTGGAAGAAGGGAAGACGTGGGAGATTCAGCTCCGAACTTTCATAAACAAATCGCAGCGTATTTCTTTACAGCTTTCTGCATTTACATTCACGCATTGCATATTTGTTTACTACACATAAACCCGTAAATGAGCTTTTGAATATAAGAGTTCATTTTTAGTTATTTCCGCATGATTTTAATTCATTACTCAATCTGTATCTCGGTGCACAAACTTTCAAGAACACTGATCTATTGTAGGTCAAGATAAAATGAACCAGACTGTTTGTGTTAAACGAGCTAGTAGAGCTGCTGGTGATCTGGACCAGCTCGCAAAGCTGTTGGTCCAGCTTTACGCTGATCTGGTTCATAGTTGTGTGTTGTTTTCAACTCTTAAAACTTTAAAATGCACGTAACTCACAGGTTTAATGAATAGGTTATTTCAACCGTTTCTAGACAGATTTGTAATCGTGTTTATAATGACATTCTTATTACTCTAAGAACAGATTTGAGCATGCAAACCATCTTAGAGTAATTTTGAGGACTAAGCAATTGTTTGCTAAGTTTAGTAAATGCGAATTCTGGATTGAAAATGTTGTATTTCTTGGTCATATTATTTCTAAGAATGGGATAAAAGTAGATCCTTCCAAAGTAGAAGCTGTTCGGGAATGGCCTGTACCTAAGAACGTAGCCGAGGTTCGAAGTTTCTTAGGTCTTGCGGGTTACTATCGACGTTTTAATAGAGGGATTCTCCAAGATAGCTGTTCCTTTAACGTCATTAACCAAGAAGGTCATTAAGTATGATTGGTCCCCAGAATGCCAAATCAGCTTTGAGAAGTTAAAGCAGGCATTGATAGAAGCCCCTGTTTTGACTTTGCCGTCGGAAAAAGGGAATTTTACAATTTATATAGATGCATCGAAGTTAGGATTAGGTGCTGTTTTGATGCAAGATAAGAGAGTAATTGCTTCTAGACAGCTGAAGATTCACGAAAAGAATTATCCTACGCATGACCTTGAATTAGCAGCAGTAGTTTTTGCATTAAAGATTTGGAGACACTACCTTTATGATGAAAAATGTGAAATCTTTACATATCACAAAAGCCTTAAGTATTTATTTACCCAGAAAGAGCTTAACACGAGACAAAGAAGATGGCTCGAACTGGTTAAAGATTATGATTGTGTGATTAGTTACCACCCAGGTAAAGGCAACGTAGTAGCAGATGCGTTGAGTAGAAGAGCGGTGGGTTTAGCTCAGATCTCAGTTCAGATTCCATTAGCGAGAGAGATCAACAGATTTGAACTGGGAATAGTTACGAAAGAGAATGTTGCTAAGTTAGCTGTCCTTACAATCCAGTCTACATTGAAAGATCGGATTAGAGATGGTCAAACGAGGGATGATCAACTTCAGAAGTGGAAGAAACAAAATGAAGACAGAGGGGGAAATCTTTATACGACAGTAGAGGGAATTGTGAAATACCAGAATAGATTATGGGTACCGCGAATTGATAATTTGCGCAATGAGATTATGAATGAGGCCATAACACACCGTATTCGATTCACCCAGGAGGAACAAAGATGTACAAAGATTTACAATGTTTGTTTTGGTGGCCAGGCATGAAACGAGATATCTCCAATTTCGTATCTGAGTGTTGAACATGCCAGCAAGTTAAAGCAGAGCATCAGAGACCAGCTGGGATGTTAAAACCGCTCCCTGTACCAGTATGGAAATGGGACAACATAGCGATGGATTTTGTAGTGGGATTACCTAAGACACTCCATGGATTTAACTCTATTTGGGTTATCATCGATAGATTAACCAAGTCAGCACACTTTTTACCTGTAAGGACGATGTATGATCTGAATAGGTATTCTGAGTTGTACGTGAAAGAAATAGTGAGACTCCATTAAATTCCAAGTTCTATAGTATCGGATCGAGATCCCAGATTTACCTCGATGTTCTGGAAAAGCTTACATAAAGCCTTGGGAACTAAGTTGACCTTCAGTACAGCTTTCCATCAACAGACAGATGGACAATCAGAAAGAGTTATCGAAACACTAGAGGATTTGCTTCGTGCGTGTGTTCTCGACTTTGCAGACAGCTGGGATTCTAAATTTGCCCTTAGTTGAGTTCACATATAACAATAGTTACCAGGCTTCGATAGAAATGGCTCCATACGAAGCATTGTATGGCAAAGTGCAGATCACTGATACATTGGGATGACGTATGATCTGAATAGGTATGCTGAGTTGTACGTGAAAGAAATAGTGAGACTCCATGGAATTCCAAGTTCTATAGTATCAGATCGAGATCCCAGATTTACCTCGATGTTCTGGAAAAGCTTACATAAAGCCTTGGGAACTAAGTTGACCTTCAGTACAACTTTCCATCCATAGACAGATGGACAATCAGAAAGTGTTATCCAAACACTAGAGGATTTGCTCGTGCGTGTGTTCTCGACTTTGCAGACAGCTGGGATTCTAATTTGCCCTTAGTTGAGTTCACATATAACAATAGTTACCAGGCTTCGATAGATATGGCTCCATATGAAGCATTGTATGGCAGAAAGTGCAGATCATCGATACATCGTAGAAGACATCTCAGCTGGTACAGTGCGAGGACACGCGAGCTGGTCCAGCAAAGGACAACCAGATCGCAGAGAACACCCAAGCTGGTTCACCAGTTTGGAGCAAGAGCAGCTCAGAACGAAGAGCAGTTGAAAAAAAGAACATTATAGATGAAGAAACAACCAGCTCAGAGAAGCGACCAGCTCAGAGTAACGAACAGACCAGCTCAGAGCAAAGCAGTTTGAACACAAGTATTGTGGAGATTGTATTGCGAGTTCAAAATGATTTGCTGTATTGTCAACTACGATGTTCACAGAGCTCAAAGTCAGCAATGGCTGCAGAGCATTTAATGTAAAGGAGCTTAAAGTCAAGAAAGCTTGCAAAACATTAAATGACAAAGGACACAAGGTACAACAATGTCAGAACTTTTCAGAAGCCCTTTACAACGGCTAAATCTTTGTGTCCAACGGATAGAATTGCACAAGAGACTACAAATATTGAAGAAGACAGTGAACATCGGTAGAGATGCAATAGATGAGCGAAAAGATATACAAGTGCAGTAAGGCACAAAACAGAGGGCTAATATTGTGCAGCAGTCGATGGCTTGAACACCCAGGTGACAGCAGGTGTTCAAGCTGGTCCAGTGCCCAGGTGTGAGCTGGTTCACTGCCAGAGAGCTTCAATGAGATATTCATCGGCTGCACAATCAGGGAAGACAACGAGTTATCAGCTTTGAAGAAGCACTTCCCAGTGTGTGAGAATACATTTTGAGAGTGAGCATACACTGTAATTTCTCACACACGATTCACTCACATATATACGAGAGATGTGTGAAACAGAATAGATGAGTGAATCAAACACACAAACATTCATTGTTTTCTTTCAAACTGAGACGTTAAAGAAGTGTGTGTAGCCTTTGTGAAAACCCGAAAATTCAGCTCTCAGAAATAGAGCCCAAAAAAAAATTTCAGATCAAGGACGATCAACTCATATTCGGGACGATCAACTCAGATCTGGGACAGTCAACAGTCAACTCAGATCTGGGACAGTCAACAGTCAACTCAGATCTGGGACAATCAACAGCAAACTCAGATCTGGACAGTCAACAGTCAAGTCAGATCTGGACATTCAACAGTCAACTCAGATCTGGAAAAGTCAACAGTCAATTCGGATCTGGAAAAGTCAACTCAGCTTTGACTAATTCAACTTAGATTTGGCGACATAAATTCAGATTTGGCAACGTAAATTTAGATTTGGCGACGTAAATTCAGATTTGGCGATGTAAGATCAGATTTGGTAAGGAAAATTCAGCCCACGAATTTCAGCAAGCTGTTACACATCAGATTTCGCAATCGTAACTGCCAATTAAAGGGGTTAATGCCCAATTAAGACACTCAAATCAATGCATACACTAATGCTTTTGTAACGGCTATTTTAATGGCCATAAAATCAGGAATTAAGGTTGTAACGGCTGACCTTTGACTATCTTGTTCTACACCTATAAATACTAGTCTATGTCATCAGAATTGTTACATTCATTCCGAAATTCTCAGAAAAATATACCAGTAAATCCCTACGAGAAGATCCTGTGCAAGCTGTACCACAGTGCTATACGTAGTGTGCCAGATTTAGTGTTCCAGATCTCGTCTGAGCTGAGTATTGTTTCTGCTACCTTGAACCACCAGAAACTTCAGGAGACGGTAAGTGGGCTTTTGCTATATATATAAATTCGTTTGAAATACTATATGATATTCATACTATAATCTGTTTTGAATTACTGTTCGAGCACTTGTTTCGTATCAGATCTCGTTTCGTGTCATGTTCATGCTATGATCTATGCTCTGTTTTAGCACTTATATTTATGTCGTAATATGGGTCTACGGAATATTCTGCACTCTGAGT
>KV007520.1:5610-19579 GCA_001598015.1 Dorcoceras hygrometricum
TCAGGTTAACGCCATCACTAGGGAGCAGGCCGAGGAGACACCGAGTCAGGTGATCGCAGGTACTTGCCTTGTTTTTGATTTTCCTGCGCGTGTGTTGTTTGACACCGGTGCATCGCAGTCGTTTATTTCTGATTCGTTTGTTGTTGAGCATGGTCTTTGTACCATTTATTTGCACGATTCCGTTTCTGTTTCTACCCCTGGTGGTGTGAGCCTGTTCTCCCAGGATGTTTTGTTGGATGGTGTGTTGCGGTTTGGTGAGCATGTCCTGTTAGCGAACTTGATCCGATTGATGCTGTGGGATTTCGATTGCATAGTTGGGATGGATGTGATGTCCAACTATAGGGCCTCCGTGGACTGCTTCCATGGGATTGTGCGCTTTAGGCCTTTGTCTGGCGAGAAGTGGGACTTCTACGGCCAGTATTATCGATCAAAGATCCCGTTGGTTTCAGCGATGGAGATGTTTAGCTTGTTGTCCTTGGGGAATGCTGGCTTTATGATCTACGCTTTGGATGCGTCTTCTTCTTCCCGAGTTCAGCTCAGTGACATTCCCGTGGTGCGACATTTCCCGGATGTGTTGCCGGAGGAGATTCCTGGTTTTCCTCCGAGGCGGGAGATTGACTTCAGCATAGAGCTGGTGCCTGGCACAACTCCGATTTCATGTGCTCCTTATCGTCTGGTGCCTGCGGAGTTGAGAGAACTCAAGGTGCAGTTAGATGATTTTCTGGAGAAAGGTTTTATCCAACCTAGTATGTCACCGTGGGGAGCGCCCATTTTATTTGTGAAGAAGAAGGATGGCTCAATGTGGATGTGCATTGATTTCCGCCAATTGAACAAAGCGACTGTCAAGAACAAGTACCCGTTGCTGAGAATCGATGATCTGTTTGATCAGTTGCAAGGTTCTGCGGTGTATTCAAATATTGATCTTCGTTCAGGGTACCATCAGATGAGAGTGAGAGAACAAGATGTCACGAAGATTGCTTTTCGTACCAGGTATGGGTATTTCGAGTTTCTAGTGATTCCGTTTGGATTGACTAATTCCCCTGCAGTCTTTATGGATTTGATGAACCGGGTTTTCCGCGAGTTTATTGATCAGTTTGTGATCGTGTTCATCGACGGCATCTTAGTTTATTCGAAGACTCCTTTGGAGCACAAGGAGCATTTGCGTATTGTCCTTCAGAAGCTGAGAGACCAGCAGTTGTATGCAAAGTTTTCCAAGTGTGAGTTCTGGTTGGATCGCATCGTATTCTTGGGACATGTGATTTCAGCCGAGGGGATTTCGATGGATCCCAGTAAGGTTGATGCCGTTCTGAACTGGGAGCGTCCCAGGAATGTTTCCGAGATTCGCAGTTTCTTTGGTCTGGCCGGCTATTATCGTCACTTTATTGAGGGATTTTATAGTATAGCAAAGCCGATAACTCAATTGACTCAGAAGGATAAGCGTTTTGTTTGGACTGAGCAGTGCGAGAATTCCTTTCAACTGCTTAAAGAGAAACTGACTACTACGCCTGTGTTGGCTCTGCCGTTCGGAACAGGTGGATTCGTTGTTTGTTCTGACGCTTCGCTTAATGGATTGGGTTGTGTTTTGATGCAGAATGGTCGAGTCATTGCGTATGCCTCGTGGCAATTGAAACCGCACGAGACTCGTTACCCAGTCCATGATTTGGAGTTAGCAGCGGTGGTCTTTGCATTGAAGATCTGGCGTCACTACCTGTATGGCGAGCAGTTTGTGGTGTACTCAGACCACAAAAGTTGTCAGTATCTGCAGGAATGTTTCCGAGATTCGCAGTTTCTTTGGTCTGGCCGGCTATTATCGTCACTTTATTGAGGGATTTTCTAGTATAGCAAAGCCGATGACTCAATTGACTCAGAAGGATAAGCGTTTTGTTTGGACTGAGCAGTGCGAGAATGCCTTTCAACTGCTTAAAGAGAAACTGACTACTACGCCTGTGTTGGCTCTGCCGTTCGGAACAGGTGGATTCGTTGTTTGTTCTGACGCTTCGCTTAATGGATTGGGTTGTGTTTTGATGCAGAATGGTCGAGTCATTGCGTATGCCTCGCGGCAATTGAAACCGCACGAGACTCGTTACCCAGTCCATGATTTGGAGTTAGCAGCGGTGGTCTTTGCATTGAAGATCTGGCGTCACTACCTGTATGGCGAGCAGTTTGTGGTGTACTCAGACCACAAAAGTTTGCAGTATCTGTTTTCGCAGCCTGACCTGAACATGAGACAACGCCGGTGGATGGAGCTGCTAAAGGACTTTGATTGTGAGATCAAGTACCAGCCTGGGAAGTCGAACGTAGTGGCTGATGCTTTGAGCAGGAAAGCTAGTGAGATGCTTGCATCGTTGTACATCTCTAAGGATCAAGAGAATCTTAACACTACGGGTTGGAGATTCTACCCGGCTGAGGATTATGTTGTGGTTTCATCGTTCCAAGTGGAGCCACAGATTGTTTCGAGTATTAGAGCAGCTCAAAGGACTGATCCGTCTATCCACGAGTTGAAATTGAAGGTCAGGGCTGGTGAACTTGAGGACTATTCTGTCTCTTCCGATGGTTGTTTGCATTTTCGAGACAGGTTGGTTGTGCCCAATTTGATTGATTTAAAGGAGGAGATCCTTCAGGAAGCGCACTGTAGCAGACATAGTGTTCATCCTGGTGCATGGAAGATGTACCATGCTTTGAAGCCGCACTTTTGGTGGGCTGGCCTAAAGAGTGACGTTGCTGGTTTTGTCGCTCGTTGTTTGAATTGTCAGATGGTAAAGGCCGAAAGGATGAGACCCGGTGGTCTGTTGCAGAGTTTGGAAGTTCCCCAATGGAATTGGGAGCACATAGCTATGGATTTCGTGACGCATCTGCCTCGTTCCAGCAGAGGATGCGATGCTATTTGGGTGGTTAAGACCGACTATCGAAGTCTGCACATTTTATTCCCTATGGGATGACATTCTCGTTGAAGAAGACGGTGAAGCTGTACGTTGATTTTGTTGTTAGACTGAATGTTGTGCCCGTTTCGATCGTTTTCGACCGAGATCCGAGGTTTACTTCCAGGTTTTGGAAGAGTTTGCAAACAGCTTTGGGTACCATATTGGCTATGAGCACCGCGTATCACCCCCAGACAGATGGCCAATCTGAGAGAACTATCCAGACGTTGGAGGATATGTTGCGAGCTGTTGTGTTGGATTTTGGTGGTAGCTGGCAGGACGCGTTGTCTTTGGTTGAGTTTTCGTACAATAACAGCTATCAGGTGATGATTGGCATGGCGCCATTTGAGGCTTTGTATAGCAGGAAGTGCAGATCGCCGGTATGTTGGCAAGAAGTGGGGGAGAAGCAGCTATCTGCCCCTGACTTTGTACAGCAAATGAAAGATCATGTGGATCTTATTAGACAGCGGATGAAAGCTGCCCAGGATCACCAAGCCAGTTATGCGAATAAGAGGCTTCGACCTCTTGAGTTTCAGGTTGGTGATCGTGTATTTCACAAAGTTTCTCCGTTTCGCAGTGTGATGCGCTTTGGACACAAGGGAAAGTTAGCCCCTAGTTACGTCGGACCGTATGAGATTGTTGAGAGGATTGGCCCTTTAGCGTATCGGTTGTTGTTGCCGCCAGAGTTGTCTTCTCTTCATGACGTCTTCCATGTTTCCATGTTGAGGAAGTACGAGCCAGATCCGTCTCATGTGCTTAGGACTGACGAGGTGGAGCTAGATCAGTCGTTGAGCTATCAAGAATATCCTTTGCAGATCTTTGGCAGAAAAGAGAAACAGTTGAGAAATAAGACCATTCCGTTGGTAATGGTGCAGTGGAGCAAACATGGTAGGGAAGAAGCTACTTGGGAGCTGGAAGAAAAGATGTAGCGCGAGTGGCCGCATCTGTTTGAGTAGCTGTTGAGCTAAATTTCCAGTAGTTTGTAACTTTTGGTTGTATTTCTTCCCTAGTTGTTGTTAAATGTTTGCTCAGTTATTTTGAATTCTTGGATTGTGTTAAGTGATCTGTTTTAGCTGCTGTTGTTGAGTTGTATTTCCAGATTGTTATTTGATTTCGAGGACGAAATCCTTTTTAGTGGGGGAGAAATGTGAGACCTGGATTTGTGTTTAAGATTAATCGTGAGAATTAATCGGTGTTTAGAGATTCTTGGTGGTTTAAGATCTCTGTTTGAATTTTTAAGTAGTAGTTTCGGGTCCAATTCCTCACTTAGAGCATTTCTGGAAGTTTTCGTATTTTTGGATTTTCGGGGTGAAATCTGTTTTGTGAGAAATCTGTCAGCAGATAAGCTGACGTCATGTTTTCTGTTGTTGTGCGTTGGCGTAGCAATTGCTGACGTAAGCTTAGCTGGTGGAAGAATTCGCTAAGTGTTTGGTGAAGTTTGCCAGCAGATAACGTAAGGAACCAGTCGTTGGGTAGTTAGCGTGTTTTTGTGTCGGGCGCTATACGACACCGTTTTGAGGAGCTAGTGACGTAAGCATATCTGTTTGATTTTGATCAGCAGACGTCAACGTTAGTCAACGTCACTGTAGCTTGCGACTGGTGGTGCGCTACTGTAGCTTGCGACTGGTGGTGCGCTACTGTAACTTGCGTCTGGTGTTGTGCGTTGTTTTATCCCGCGTCTGGGTAACCAGCTGTTGGCAGTAAGTATTACGTAAGCGGTGCGACGTCGTTTTGATAAGTCGCTGCGACACCGTTTTGATTAGCGTTGATTGAGAATTCAGCAGTTGGTTCTTTGCATCTGCTGGTGGTAGTATACCTGCTGGGTTTATGCGACGCCATTTTATTAAGTTGGAACGCAGCGTTTTGATGCAACGTCTGGATCCAGCTTTTGAGTGTTATACAATCCAGCTTTTGGATTTGAGAACCAGCCGTTGGTTGTAGAGCAACTGCTGGTTATGGTCGGTGGACTTATTAACTAGATTTCAGCAGTCGCGAGATTTATTTAAGAAAGACTTGGTCTTCGATTTGAGATACCAGATTCCATACTTAGTAAAATTCTCCAAATTGTCGACCTCTGTTTCTCGAACCGTAGTACTGACCGTTGTTTTGAGCGTTTGAGGTAGCGTTGGACTCCTCTTGAGAAGCTCTTCCATCCTATACAATTCTTGGAGGCTGTTGTTGGCTTGAGCAAGACCGCGAAGTTGCTGTCTTCGGCCGTGTGTTGCGTCGTTGAGGTAGAACTTCGAATTGTTGTTGAGATCTTAGTATTAGCCTTTGTTTAAGCTTCCAGTTAGTGGTATTGTTGGATTTGATCGCTGGTGGAGTGAATGACTCCCAGCTGTGAGTTTCTATAGTTGGCCGTGACCTTTTGTGTTGAGCCTGAGATCTGTTGTGTGTATTTAGCAAGTTGCAATCCAGATCTCTCGGGCCTGTTTTGTGGTAAGTGTTGCACAGAAGTACAAGGTACGGATCTTGAGCTTGTAATTCAGCGTGGAACTTGGCTTGGATAAATTGCGAGATGGCTGTATTTGGATTGCTGGGTGATGTTGTTGCTCTGTGTGAGAGTTGTGTATGCTTACTGTGTGTAATTGTTGTGTTACATATGATTATATGTCTGTTGTTCCAGCATGTTGCATACACGCATTTCATTCAGCTATTGCAGCCTTTGTTCGTTGTTGTTTCTCTGTTTTCTTACCAGGATGCGAGGGCGAGCGGTGATTCCGCACTCTCATTTCCCCTATGCACCGAGTGGTTAGCTACAACATTTCATAGGTTGGGTTGTTGATGCATCTGGTAAGGGTGGGCGAGTAGGGGTGAGTGGGTAGCACCCACATGTTCTACACTCACCGTGGCCACATATTTTGTTGCAGATCCCGTTGAGCTGTTGTTTCCTTTCTCATACATAGTATCCGCATTTTATTCTTGCTGTTTACTGCTGTTTTATAGTTGCTCTCCGTACTAGGGTTTGACCCCATGTCCCTCTGGGGCTTGGCTGTTTTCCCTGTTTGTGTTGTGTTCAGGAAACCCAGGTTTTACAGCTGGTCGTGGTTTTAACCCAGCTAGTGGTGCCCCAGGAGGTGGTTGAGTATCCCAGTTGCGTATAGCATATTAATATGTATCAGTTGAGTTAGCCAGGGGATGCCCTGTGCTTCGTTGTTGTATCCAGTGGTTGGAGTCTGATACTTGTTTTCGTATGCTATATTGTTTGTGTTGTTTAGTGGTTTTTATAAACTGGGATCTATTATAAGTATCGCATTATTTTAAATTATATTGTTTTAAACCGTCAGGCCAAAAGCGAATATTTTACCCGCTTTTTAGTAGCTTCCGCATGTGTTGTCTGTTATCTCTGATTTGAGCACGAGGCCTGACAGCAACAGTACAACAGTGGCCACGGGGTGTGTGAGTATATGGGAGCTACCCACTCGTCTCAACACACGGCACCAGATGCAAAACGCAGCTTAACCCGTTGTTGCCCAACTCATGAGATGTGGGAGCTACCCACTCCCCCCATAGTGGCTAACAGATCCCAGCAGGGAGATGAGGTATACGGAAGTTACCCGCTCGTCCTCAATAGGCATCCTGGTACGCATAGATCAATACAAGAAGACACAAAAGGCACGGCTACCACAGATCTGAGCTCAATATTATAATGCGTGTATGCAACAGATAAAATGTCCAGCACAGAACATATACAACAATGCAAGGCATACACAGCAGCAAGCATAATCATCCATGCTCCTCCAAAGCTGTAAAATAAGCTCACATCCGTACCTCAAGTCTTCTGTGCTACAATTACTACAACAGGGTCCCGAGCACCACAGATCTCACACCTGCTAAGCCAAACACAAATACTAGCTCAGGGACAGTAACACAGAAACCACGAATTGGGAGCTACGAGATCAACCAAATCTGTCCTACCCTTCTAACACAACAGAAGGCTCTAAACAAAGCACAAGGTAGGATCTTGACACTTACCCAACGAGCTACCTGAACGGCAAACGAAATCCGACGCTTATGCTAATAGACTACACAAGGGAGATGTCTTCGCACACCTCTCTAGCTTCACGAAAGCTTCCAGAAGCAGCACCAAACGAAGCGTCTCAGCATGAGGAGTCCAGGGCTACCACTCTTACTTCAATCGGAGCTATCTACCGGCAGCAATCAGAGAAGATAAGGTTCGGTGAACAGTAGCTAGGGTATCGCGATAGAATTTGCTCACGGGAAATATTTCTAAGTGTCGGGGCTGAACAATAAAGAACGAAGGCAAAGTTCTCTATATAAAGGTAAGATCTGTTCAAATCTGAATAATCTAACCCATCGACAACTTAAGTTTCAAAACTAAATTCCCACTCAGATCTGAATTTCACAACAGATATCTCTACAGCAAACAGATCTCAACATACTCAAACGACGTCGCACCGCACCTACTGTCCCATCTTTACACGTCACCCGCTACTCGAATCTGAAATTCTAACCAACATCGTAACACTCAGATCCCATCAAAATCTGAAGACCAACACCTCAGATCTGAATCTCGCTCGCTAACAAAAACGCCGTCGTTCCAACTAAGCCAAACGATGTAGTTTAGCTACTCACTACAGAAACACGCTGGCTCACATCCAACACCCGCGATACCAAAGCTGAGCGCGTCACCAGTATTGACCAACACTCACATCTGATCCGTTCCAACGAGAATACTCAAACTCCCCATATCTGTTCCAAGGACTTAAACGAACCCGACAACTAAACCAAGCATACGAGCTCAAAGCTGGCTCATCCTAGATCTGTTCAAGCCAAATTTGGTCTATGCTAAACCCGATTAATTAACTCAATTAATCTTGTAAGCTTTCGGGTCTCACATCTCTCCACCTCTAAAACAGGATTTCGTCCTCGAAATCAAGAGTTCAAGATAACTGGGAAAATGAACATAAGCAAACATCTACCAGGAAATAACAAAGAACCAACTACTGGAATCTGATATAGTGCTTACTCAAACAGATGCGGCCACTCACGCTGCATCTTCTCTTCCAGTTCCCAAGTAGCTTCCTCTCTATCATGCTTACTTCACTGGACCATCACCAAGGGAATGGTAT
The DNA here is from genome assembly GCA_001598015.1 of Dorcoceras hygrometricum. Taxonomy (NCBI): domain Eukaryota; kingdom Viridiplantae; phylum Streptophyta; class Magnoliopsida; order Lamiales; family Gesneriaceae; genus Dorcoceras; species Dorcoceras hygrometricum. The sequence goes on from KV007520.1 coordinate 13,622, forward strand.
TATTTCTCAGCTGTTTCTCTTTTCTATCCAAGATCTGCAAGGGATATTCCACATAACTTAAAGTCCGATCTAACTCCACTTCGTCAGATATCAATACATGCGACGGATACTGGCTCATACTTCCTCAACATCGACACATGAAAAACATCATGTAAGGAAGACAAATCTGGCGGCAACAACAGCCGATAAGCCAAAGGACCAATCTTTCAGTAATCTCATACGGTCCAACGTAACGAGGAGCTAACTTTCCCTTGAGACCAAATCTCATAACACTGTGAAAAGGAGAAACTTTCAAGAAAACCAGATCACCAACATGAAATTCTAAAGGCCTACGCCTCTTATTCGCATAACTAGCTTGGCGATCTTGTGCAGCTTTCATTCGCTGGCGAATCAGATCCACTTGATCTCTCATCTGCTGCACAAATTCTGGAGAAGATAGCTACTTCTTCCCCACTTATTCCCAACACACGGGCGATCTGCACTTTCTGCCATACAAAGCTTCAAATGGCGCCATACCAATCGTGACCTGATAGCTGTTATTGTAGGAAAACTCAACCAAAGACAACGAATCTTGCCAGCTACCACTAAAATCCATCACAACAACTCTCAACATATCCTCTAAAATCTGGATATTTCTCTCAGATTGACCATCTGTCTGGGGATGATACGCTGTACTCATCGCCAATCTGGTACCCAAAGCTGTTTGCAAACTCTTCCAAAATCTGGAAGTAAACATCGGATCACGATCTAAAACAATGGAAACAGGCACACCATGCAATCTCACCATGAAATCTATGTACAGCTTCGCCATCCTCTTCAAAGAATACGTCATACTACAGAGAATGAAGTGAGCAGACTTCGACAGTCTATCTATCACAACCCACACATCATCACATACTCTGCTGGAACGAGGCAAATGTGTGACAAAATCCATTGCTATGTGCTCCTAATTCTCTGGAAGTAAACATCGGATCACGATCTAAAACAATGGAAACAGGCACACCATGCAATCTCACCATGAAATCTATGTACAGCTTCGCCATCCTCTTCAAAGAATACGTCATACTACAGAGAATGAAGTGAGCAGACTTCGACAGTCTATCTATCACAACCCACACATCATCACATACTCTGCTGGAACGAGGCAAATGTGTGACAAAATCCATTGCTATGTGCTCCTAATTCCATTGGGGAATTTCCAAACTCTGCAGTAAACCACAAGGTCTCATCCTTTCAGCCTTGACTTGCTGACAATTCAGACAACGGGCTACAAAATCAGCAACATCACTCTTCAATCCTGTCCACCAGTAATGCTGCTTCAAGGCATAATACATTTTCCTCACACCAGGATGAACACTGTGTCTACTGCAGTGCGCTTCTCTCAAGATCTCCTCCATCAAATCAATCAGATTTGGCACAACCAACCTGCCACGAAATCTCAAACAACCATCAGACGAGACAAATTAATCCTCTAACTGTCCAGCTCTCACCTTCAGCTTCAACTTATGGATGGATGGATCTGTCCTATGAGCTGCTCTAACGCTCGCAACAATCTGTGGCTCAACTTGGAAAGAAGACACCACAATATAATCCTCACCTGGGTAAAACCTCCAACCAGTAGTGCTTAGATGCTCATGGACCTTCAAAATCTGCAAAGAAGCAAGCATCACAACTTGAGCCTTTCTGCTCAATGCATCAGCAACCAAATTTACCTTCTCAGGCTGATATTTGATCTCAGAATCAAAATCTTTAAGCAGCTCCATCCATCTATGCTGTCTCATGTTCAAATCTGACTGAGAAAACAGATACTGAAGGCTCTTGTGGTCTGAGTACACCACAAACTGCTCGCCATAAAGATACTGGCGCCAAATCTTCAAGGCAAAAACCACTGCTGCCAACTCTAAATCATGAACTGGGTAACGAGTCTCGTGCAGTTTCAATTGACGAGAAGCATACGCAATGACTCGACCATTCTGCATCAACACACATCCCAATCCATTCAAGGAAGCATCTGCACAAACAACAAAACAACCTGAACCACACGACAAAGCTAACACAGGCGCAGAAGTTAGCTTCTCTTTGAGCAACAGAAAACTGTTCTCACACTGCTCAGTCCACACAAACTTCTTGTCTTTCTGAGTCAACTGCGTCATTGGCTTAGCTATACTAGAGAATCCTTCTATAAAACTCCGATAATAGCCAGCCAAACCCAAAAACTACGAATCTCAGCAACATTCTTGGGACGCTCCCAGTTAACAACAGCTTCTACTTTACTGGGATCCACAGAAATACCTGCTGCTGAAACAACGTGACCCAGAAATACAACTCTGTCCATCCAAAACTCGCACTTGGAGAACTTAGCATACAACTGCGAGTCTCTAAGCATCTGAAGAACCAACTTCAAATGCTCCTTGTGCTGCATCGGAGTCTTAGAGTACACCAAAATGTCATCGATGAACACAATCACAAACTGATCGATGAACTCCCTAAAGACTCTATTCATCAAGTCCATGAAAACTGTAGGGGAATTCGTCAAACCAAAAGGCATAACTAAAAACTCATAATGCCCGTACCTCATACGAAAAGCAGTCTTCGCAAAATCTTGCTCTCGAATGCGCAACTGATGGTACACCGAACGCAAATCAATCTTAGAAAACACAGCCGAACCCTGAAGATGATCAAACAAGTCATCGATCCTCAGCAAATGGTACTTATTCTTCACTGTCGCCTTATTCAACTGCCTAAAGTCGATGCACATCCTCATCGACCCATCCTTCTTCTTAACAAACAAGATAGGCGCTCCCCAAGGCGACATGCTTGGCCTAATGAAACCCTTCTCCAGCAAATCACTAAGCTGAACCTTAAGCTCCCTCAACTCAGCAGGCGCTAAACGGTACGGAGCACGCGAGATCGAAGCTGTACCAGGTACCAACTCAATGCTAAAGTCTATTTCCCTCTTCGGAGGAAAACCAGGAATCTCCTCCGGAAACACATCCGAGAAATTGCGAACAACGGGAACGTCACTAAGCTCTATATGCGAAGAAGAAGACGCATCCAAAGCATAGATCATAGATCCAGCGTTCTCAAAAGACAAAAGACTAAACATCTCCATCACTAAAGGAATCTTCGATCGGGAATCTAGGCCATTGAAATTCCACTTCTCTCCAGACTGAGGCCTAAAGCGCACAACGCCATGAAGCAATCCACGATGGCTCTATAATCAAAAAACACATCCATTCCCACTATACCATCGAAATCCCACATCACAAGCCTAATCAGATTCGCTAACAACACATTCTCACCAAACCTAAGAATGCCATTCAACAAAATCTCCGGGAGTACAGGCTCGCGCCGGCAGGAGTCACTACAGACACAACATCACACAAAGATGTGGTATGCAAACCATGCTCAACAACAAATGCATCAGCAATAAAAGAATGTGATGCTCCTGTATCAAACAACACACGCGTAGGAAAATCAACGACAAAACAAGTACATGCGATCACTTCTCCTCCTGGCGTGCCCTCCACTTGCTCCCTTGTCATGGCATTCACTTGGGCAAACTGAGGTCCTGGAAACTGAGACTGGGAAGACTGTCCAAACCGCGAAGGACCAGGCTGCTGGAACGGCCTAAACTGTGGCTCCCCAATCCTATACTACTGAACAGGAAAAGAACAACCTCTAGATGATCCACCTCAACCCTGCGGAGGGGCGACGGTATGCTGCGATCCAGACAAAGGACACACTCTCGCAAAGTGCCCATATTGACCACAAACATTGCACGAACCTTGCACACCTACACACTGCGTTGTAGGATGCTTTCCACCACAATGGCCACAATACTCAACCTTGGAACTACTACCAATGCTAGAACTCCCCGAGCCAGAAGAACTCAAACCAGACTTCTTCTTAAACTGACGACCACGAGGTCTAAATCTATGGTGTCCAGACTGTTGGGCTACTTGCTGCTGGGGTGGCTGAGATGCCTGCATAGACTGAGAAGGTTGCACCCCCGAAACCATGGGATGGTTACCTTTCACCACCTGCGGCCTACAACGAGACCTACGGTTCTGTAGTCCCTCCTCAAAGTCAATAGCCCTGTCCACCGCTTCCGCATAGCTAGTCGGTGAACTCGCCAGCACCAACGTATACAACTCCTCATTCAGTCCTTCCATGAACTTGTTCCTCTTTGCCTTCTCTCGGCCAGAAACATGCGGAACATACGCAAGAAGAGAAGAAAACCTCCGGGCATACTCTCCCACGGACATAGATCCCTGCACCAGGTTATCAAACTCACGCTCCCTGGCATTCACAAAGGATTCCGGAACTTACTCCTGACGGAAGGCAGTACGAAAGCTGTTTCACGTGATCCCTACACCTGTCTCCTCAAGAGTCCTCGAAGCGCCTCTCCACCAACGCTCAGCATTCCTCCTCAACTTGAGCATAGCTAGACTCAACCTACTCTCATCGTCATACCTGACACGGTCAAACAACCCGATAATGTGCTGCAACCAGGACTACGCATCGGAACTAGATTCATAACCACTAAACATCTGAGGGTTCATTCGTGAAAACCTCGCCATTACAAGTTCCATGTCGTCCACACGGGCTGCCAGCTCATCAACCTCATCCTCGACCTGTCGGTTACGTCTACGACCAGGAATACTACGCTGATCCTCAGATTCCTGCTGAAATGCCCTCTACCTCTACCCCTACGTCTAGGCGGTACATACGAAGATACTAAGAGGGTAAGATCACACAGTAAGAAATAATTCACATAACACATAAATCACATAGTCATGCACATGCAACAAACAACACTGTGCCTAGACTCAAGTGTGATCAAAAGAAATCGAGCTTATCCCAGCTTAAGCTCTGATACCAAAACTGTCAGGCCTCGTGCTCAACTCAGAGTAAAACCACGCAAACAATAGCGGAAGCAATAAAATAGTGGTTAAAATTTTCGGTTTTGGCCTGAATGAAAGGTTACATAATTTAAAATACAACAATACTCAAAATATCTCAGTTTACAAACACTCAGTACAACAGTAAATCATTCAACAGATACAAGCACTACAGAATACAACTAGAATACAATAAAGCACAGGGCACTCCGCGGCTAACAGTACCTATACATATATGCTATACGCTAACTGGGACACTCTAACCACCTCCTGGGACACCACCAGCTGGGTCAAATCCACGACCAGCGGAATAACCTGGGAAACCTGGACAACAAACAGGCCGGAAAGCAAACCAAGCCCTAGAGGAACATGGGTCAAACCCCAGTACGGAAAGCAATATAAAACAACAAATAGAAAGCAACAGATAATATGCAAATTCTATGCGTGAGAACAAGGCTACAACCGAAACAAAGGGAGCCAAAGAATCTCAAGGAACTGCTCAACAACAGATACGAATCAACAGACCAATAGTACAACAGTGGCCACGGGGTGTGTGAGTATATGGGAGCTACCCACTCGTCTCAACACACGGCACCGGATGCAAAACAAAGCTCAACCCGCTGTTGCCCAACTCATGAGTTGTGGGAGCTACCCACTCCGCTCATAGTGGCTACAGATCCCAGCAGGGAGATGAGGTATACGGGAGTTACCCGCTCGCCCTCAACAGGCATCCTGGTACGCATAGATCAATACAAGAAGACACAAAAGGCACGGCTACAACATGTTGGGGAACCGTGGCGGATCCGGATCACGCCTCCCGACGAGGCAGCGGAAGAACAAAAATTTTGGCCGGGAGACGATCAATACAATTCAAAACAAACACAATGTGACCATTCATAGGGTGTTTCTCGTGGTTACCTTTCTGGTGTCTAGGCGCCTGGCTCCGACCAGTTTCACGAGGAAAACGGCACTTCACGGTAGGCGGCGGTAGATTACGTCAATCAGGTCCACGACCGGAAACGATCTCCCTCCGATCAGCCTGCACTAGAAGACT
>KV007521.1:9027-24130 GCA_001598015.1 Dorcoceras hygrometricum
CAGGGAGACTGTCTCTTCACGGTAGGCGGCGGTAGATTACGTCTAATCAAGTCCACGACCGGAAGCAAGGTTCCTTCGGCAGCCTGCACTAGAAAGCCTGACGAGATCAGCATGGACGGAAACTCCTCGAAACGGTGATCGGAAGACGGCGGCGGCGGGCGGCGGCGCTAGGGGCGGTCGGCGGCGGCGAGGTGTGGAGCGGCTACTTGGAGGCTAGGGTTGTATCAAGTATGTTCTAGTTGTAGCCCTAGGTCTAATTTAATAAATAAGTGATGGGCTTGAACCGGCCCAATGGACTTGGGTCAGGCCCAGGTCCATATGAACATTAGGTTCATTTCCATCACCGTGGCTTCATCATAATCCCGATCGCCGATCCGATCGGACCGATCAACACAGTTTCCAAAAATGAGTATTATTATGTGAAAATAATTTTTCAGACCACCTAGACCAAAATAGCAGTTTAGCCCCTCAACTTTGGGAAATCGCAATTTGACCCCTGTTGACTTTTAGGAAGTCGCACTCCCTAAAATCCTTCTCCTATGCTCAACACATTGAGCTCAGTTTCCGTGTGGGAATCGTGAATCCAGTACTTGTGTGACCCTCAATGGTTCAGGGATACAGCTAGCCGTGGGCCCACAACCATTGTGACTCCGAAATCACAATTTCGGACTTGCCCATCGGATCATGGTAAAGCGCCTAGCAACATCGCCCCATGATCCACTAGGTATCACTGATAGTGCCTGCAAGAAATAGTTGGTCATGGTTAGCGTACAGTACGGTCCTTTCAACACATATATCCAGATCAGATCAACGACCATTGGTAAATCGAGAGTCGCTAGAGATCCGATAACTATGCATAAATCTTGGAGATCAAATAGTGACATCGCGAGTGTTACTAGGCAAACCCATTTACCAACACATATAGTACTCTGGCCAGAGATTTATCACACTATTGTCTCCTCAGATAGCATAGGATATCCACGCATAAAAGCGAGCGGTGAATCCTCGACAACGAAGCATCGACTCCTACATGCATCGGGACCTTATCCAATCCCGCCACCTAATGACCCCAACTGAGTCGATAAACGGGTCAAAGTGAGGCGCCTATCATGTAGAGTCTCAATGAAGTTTCGAGTAGTGAGGACTAATCAGTACAACCAAGACCTCGGACTTATCCACTCGACAAATGGTAACCACTTGGAAAGTCCGAACGAGGGTAGTTCAATAGATCACCAGGTTACTATCCATCTGCATGCTCAGAACATCACAATGTTCTCTACCAATGAAACATGGTACTTCACATCGCAGATGCTAGTCTCAAGCTCGGGCGGCCTTATCCTCATTTTGACGGTCCAATCGACTAGGAACGAGTTCAGAATACGCAGTGACTATTAGATGTGTTTCATGATAGCCATCATATCCACTATCACATCTAACATACACTATGGTGCATTCTAAGTCTTTATCCAACACAATTGTTAAAATTATAATCATAATGAAAATAAAGAATGCCATAAAAGAAACGCGAATTTCATAAATAAAGATCGTTATACACAAGAGTCAATAAAATCCACACGCCACAAGTTGGCTAGTTGGGCATCTACTCTAACAGATGCACCTTGTTGTTATGAGTAGTACCAATTAAATCTGATAAGTCTTTCCTCATCTAACCTCAATTTACATCTATAACATCCCTAGTCTCGTAATCCTTCTCATTCCGGTGTGGGATCGGTTCATTCATGTGTTCCTTCGCCTCTAGAAGCCTGCCAGGAGCCGCTCATTGTCCGTGCAACCTCTGGCACCGGCGATCACTCCCCGCCCTCTTTGAGCCCCGGACCTCACATGCTGACCCTCTGGGAAGTTTCTCAGGGTGCGTGCGAGTGAGGACAAAACACGCTGAAAAGATCAATGTTGGTACAGTGGGGGCAGTCGTTAGATCTGGAGCATTACAGATGGTATCAGAGCGGATCTCTCTTAGTACGGTGTGGTTCGGGGACAAACCAAGCGGAAGCTGGTGGGCATGTGAGGTCCGGGGCTCAAAGAGGGCGGGGAGTGATCGCCGGTGCCAGAGGTTGCACGGACAATGAGTGGCTCCTAGCAGGCTTCTAGAGGCGAAGGGGCACATGAATGAATCGATCACTCACCGGAATGAGAGGGATTACGAGACTGGGAAGTTATAGATGAAGTTGAGGTTAGTTCAGGTAGGCTTATCAGATTTAATTGGTACTACTCATACCAACAAGGTGCATCTTCTTTTCGGGAGCTCATCACTTAAGAACTCCAAAGTTAAGCGTGCTTGACTTGGGACAATTTTGGGATGGGTGACCCTCTGGGAAGTTTCTCAGGGTGCGTGCGAGTGAGGACAAAACACGCTGAAAAGATCAATGTTGGTACAGTGGGGGCAGTCGTTAGATCTGGAGCGTTACAATATATATATGATAGGATCGTCATCGTCAGAAGTAAACAAAGAATTTAGTGGGATGAATAAACTCTTGTTCAAATTTTATATCTTTAAAAATATTTTCGCAAATCAGCTGAGTTACCAACTGACAGAAAAACTCAATCTAAGCTGATCTTTTGAACAATAAAATATTTATGCTGAAAAAGCTCAATCATACAGTGAACAAATATTAATGCATGTAAAATAATCCAGTTGAGAGAAGAACCTGAAGAAGATATCTTCTTCCGATCTGGAAGGTATTTCACGATAAGACTTTGAATAAGATACAAAGTATCCTAAACCGGTCAGTAGACAACACCGGATCTGAACTCGTAGTACTCTCTTCTGATAACAGCACATACACTATTATTTTGCAAATATTTCGAAGGCCTTGTATAAATATACCACAGAATGTAAGCCTGACACTTTTAGCTATAAGTTGAAATGAATACAGAAGATTTAAAATCAAATAACAGAGGCTAATTGATCTTCTCAGAGTTTTAGAGTGCTTCGGAAAAAATGGGTGTTCAAAAGTTCAATCAATCTGCTCTTCAATTCAAATATTCCTCTTTTTATATTCTTTGGATTCAAATGATAATAAAAATTATCAGTATACTCAACCAATAAATCCTCATACGTTTGCCTTCAAGTAACAAATGCACATTTAATTATTATAATGTTCTCCATACTTCTTCATTAAATGCACTTTCTTTTTGCTTAGATTAGGCAATTTTCATACATTACCAACTCTAATATATTCTGATTGTTTGGCCAGGTTGTTTAACGCTTATAAAAGGTTTGTTGAGTCAAGCATTAAATTCAGATCTTATCTAACTAAGAAACAAAATTTCAATCCGATCTGCACAACTTGTTTTGAAATGACATGTGTTGTCCTGAACTGACAACGTAAGCTGATCTGATCTGCTTATTCAAGTCTGATTTGAACCTGTTCTAAACTGTTGTCTTGAACTGGTCTACTCTGACCTCGTATACTGCTCTAAATTGAGTTGTCCTTACGTTGAGAAAAATATTCTAAGTTTTGGTGAAGACAAAAATCATCCCAGAGAAAAGAAATCAGCTCTGAGCTTAACTGATCAGATCACACCGAAGATTGTATACTAGCTGAGTAAGAACATGCTTAGTAAAGTCAACTAAGCTTTGACTATCGGTTCAGATATTGAACAAGAGCAGGAAAACATAATAGCTCTAACAGCTTAGCAGAGCATATCGGGTCGATAATCGTGAATAGACCGAGTAAAGAAAACTCAGTTCTAAATCAAATCAGATCAAAGAAGTATATAGATCATGTAAGAACAGAAGAGCAGATCAAAACAAATCAGAAAAAAATCAGATTAGAAGATCAGATCAGATCAGAGAAGTATACAGTTAGATGAGATCAGAAGAGCAGATCGGATTGAAAGAAAAGGCTAAGTAAATCAGATCAGTTTTGGTTATAGCAGATCAGATCAGATGCGAAACGCAGGACGGATCGGAACAAATTCAAAATCAAAACAATATCAGTTTGGAGCTTTGTATTAGTTAGATCGTTGCAGACTTCAAGGCTATGATGCGACAAAAAGTTTGTTGAACAATTTCAGAATATGTTAGAGTCTGCCCATGTACGAGGATCACTGTTGTGCAACCAAAACGGGGAATATTTAAATGGAGCAGTACACTGTTGTCGTAGATAGTACAATATTTCAAATGCCCGTTATACACAGAGAGAATTCATCGAATGAGCCTACCGGATATACTTTTTACCGTTGAATTCGAATGGTGTGAATAGAAGTGAAGAGCGGTTCGGAAAGATAATTTTTTTATTGTTGCTTTCTGGATTGATGATTTTTTGACGAAACAACAATATTACGAATTGCCTTCATCTTCTTTCATGTTTACAGTAGCAATTTATCAAATCAATCGTCTGTAAATCAATTCAGTTGTGCACTGAATTAAATAGGCTAGTATTTGAGCAGATCAGTATTACTTCAAAGCTTTTAGAATTGTATTCACCGTCTGCATGCTATTTAGAGTTGAGATACTAGGAATTCAGTTCGGGTGCTATCCGACCGAGTGATTTAGGATACTATGTATCTTATTCAAAACCTTCTAGTGAACATCCTTCCAGATTAGATGAAGGGGAGATGTAGAAGCATTGCTTCGAACTTCTAGAAACATCTAAGTGTTCTTATTTCAGTTGCATACATCTGCATTTTTTAGTTCGCTGTTTAATTGAGATATTTCGCATAATTATTTTATTTCTCAAGAGAAGAAATCAGATTGAGTATTGGATTCATTTGTTGACGCAACTGATATGAAAAATTCTTTTAAAAAACAAATTTTTAAAAGAGTTTATTCACCCCTAAACTCTGTGATGTTATTTATTCGATCTATCAAGTGGTACCAGAATATTTTTTGATCTGATTGATCATATCAATTGGTATCAGAGCTTTTGTGATATGATATCGGAACCTAAATTTTCAGCAATTGGTATCAAAGCAGGGGAAACTCAATCTGTGAACTAAATCTATTTTAAAATCTCATCATAATTTTAATGGCATATAATAACAGAATTCCAATGTTTTCAAAAGAATATTATGATGATTGGAAAATGCGTATTCAGGCTCATCTGGCAGCCCAAGGTGATAATATGTGGTTTGTGAACACTAACGGACCGATAAAGATAATGAAGGCAAACATCGTTGTTGCTATTTTAGAAGGGGCTCCTCATATGGTCGAAATGCCCAGATGTGAATGGACAACAGAAGATAAGAGGAAAGCCGACCTCGACAACGTGACAAAGAATATTCTTTTTTCAGACGCTGGACAAGAATATGTTCAGCAAAATCAAGATGTGCCCAACGCCGAAGGATATCTAGGAGAAATTAACTGTGTTTTGTGAAGGAAATGAACAGGCTGAGGAAATTAATAGCAAATGGGTCGATTCTAGTTCAGATGAGAATAACGTTAGAGTAGATGCCCAACTAGCCAACTTGTGGCGTGTGGGTTTTATTGACTCTTTGTATAACGATCTTTATTTATGAAATTCGCATTTCTTTTATGGCGTTCTTTATTTTCATTATGTTATAATGTTAACAATTGTGTTGGATAAAGACCTAGAATGCACCATAGTGTATGTTAGATGTGATAGTGGATATGATGGCTATCATGAAACACATCTAATAGTCACTGTGTATTCTGAACTCGTTCCTAGTCGATTGGACCGTCAAAATGAGGATAAGGCCGCCCGAGCTTGAGACTAGCATCTGCGATGTGAAGTACCATATTTCATTGGTAGAGAACATTGTGATGTTCTGAGCATGCAGATGGATAGTAACCTGGTGATATATCAAACTACCCTCGTTCGGACTTTCCAAGTGGTTACCATTTGTCGAGTGGATAAGTCCGAGGTCTTGGTTGTACTGATTAGTCCTCACTACTAGAAACTTCATTGAGACTCTACATGATAGGCGCCTCACTTTGACCCGTTTACCGACTCAGTTGGGGTCATTAGGAGGCGGGATTGGGTGAGGTCCCGATGCATGTAGGAGTCGATGCTTCGTTGTCGAGGATTCACCGCTCGCTTTTATGCGTGGATATCCTATGCTATCTGAGGAGACAATAGTGTGATAAATCTCTGGCTAGAGTACTGGATGTGTTTTAGGTAAATGGGTTTGCCTAGTAACACTCGCGATGTCACTATTTGATCTCCAAAATGTATGCATAGTTATCGGATCTCTAGCGACTCTCGATTTACCAATGGTCGTTGATCTGATCTGGATATATGTGTTGAAAGGACCGTACTGTACACTAACCATGACCAACTGTTTCTTGCAGGCACTATCAGTGATACCTAGTGGATCATGGGGCGATATTGCTAGGCGCTTTACCATGATCCGATGGGCAAGTCCGAAATTGTGATTTCGGAGTCACAATGGTTGTGGGCCCACGGCTAGCTGTATCCCTGAACCATTGAGGGTCACACAAGTACTGGATTCACGATTCCCACACAGAAACTGAGCTCAATGTGTTGAGCATAGGAGAAGGATTTTAGGGAGTGCGACTTCCTAAAAGTCAACAGGGGTCAAATTGCGATTTCCCAAAGTTGAGGGGCTAAACTGTAATTTTGGACTAGGTGGTCTGAAAAAATTGTTTTCGCATCATAATACTCAGTTTTGGAAACTGTGTTGTGTTGGGTCTGAAAATCAGGAACTAATAGTTAGCAAGCGCTACTGTTAAACACATTCGAAATTTTGCGCTGCCAACGGAGGTGCAATACCTCTGGTTCTTGAACACTTAAAAGCGAGAGCACCGGAGACAGATCTGGTATGATTTAAAATCATGCGGAAAACACCAGAACTGAATCCTAATATTTTTAAAACAACTCAAATAGATTTATGTACAACATAAATCTGTTCGACTGTGCAAGTGTGCTAACTGTGTATGCCATCAAATGTGTTATGCGATGCTAAGATAAATGCAAGTGCTGAAAGCTTAAAGAATACAATACTCAATCGATTTGTTTCTGGAAGTTCGGACCTCAATGTCCTACGTCTCCCCTTCTTCCACCTCGGAAGGCTCCACTAGAAGATTTGATCTATACAACATGTACAGACCCAATCCCGCAACCAGCAGCTGCGAGAACTCCTAGAAACTACCAGCCCTTGGCTGTTCACTCAGAACTTGTTTAACGTCTCTGTTCAAAGACTACATACACAGAGTTTACGTCATCATGCTTGGACGGTAACTGATTGTGAAATGGGGGTTTGATTCACTCGCTAATCAATTTAGCTCAACTCACGAAATGTGCGAGTGAATCTGTGTGTGAGATTGTTACAATGAAACGCTCAACTCTCTCTTTCTCACACACTAGGGAAATGCTCTACACAAGCTAATAAAAACTCAGCAGTCGACTCTCGTAGTAAGCTCCTCTTTAATGGTGCTCGACTGCTTCGTTCTTCAATTTCTTCCCTCTGTAATTTTGTCTCTTTGCTCAAATCAACAATCGTCAACTTCTTCCTTCAAATCTTCTCCCTTAAATAGCCTCTGTTAGAATTCAATCCGTTGGACACAAATTCTTCCCGTTCAAATGTGTTCTGTAAAGTACCGACAGGGAATGTCCTTTGTGTCCTTTCTTTTGCAGGCTTTTTGTCGTGTTCTGTATTTATGCAGCAGCTGAATGTTTGTTAACACTACTGTCAACCGCTGAATGTCTATTGCAACACACTGGTTCAATATCTGTTGACAGTTTCTTATATATATTCTTCGACTCCTTGCTGTCGATAGCTTTTGCTCCATTCCTCAATACACAAACTGTTGACAGCTTCTATTCGAAAGTTCAACCTACTGTTCCAATTGCTGTTGTCAGTTTCTTGTTCAACATTGCTCATTCACTTCTTCATCGACTGTTGACAGTTTCTCTTCTTTTCAACTGGTTCGCTAACTGTTGACAGCTTCTGCTCTTCAGATATTCCTTCGACAGATATGCTGACCTCAGCTTTTCTGATCACAGCTTCCTCCAATAGAAAGGCTGACGTCACCTTTGCTGAAACCAGCTCTTCTTAACAACCTCGTCAACAGTAACTCTTTGCACGGTATCTGTTGACAGCAACTTCAAGAGTAACTTGCTCTTCCAACAGCTTCTGTAATAGATATGATGACGTCACGGTTGATGCCACCAGCTTTTTCAACAGATAAGCTGACGTCATCATTGCTGATACCAGCTCTTGTTAGCGTTCCACTGTTCATCTTCTTCTTCGATCCTTTCTCTAGTCTTTAGCGGATATCACAGCTGCTGGTCTAAATTGGCCTCTGCCTGATTACGAACAACTGATCCAACTTTGGACGTCTCCATTGCTAATCCAGCCGTCGTCTAAATGATTGCACCAAAACAGCTGTGAACTTTATGTTGTAAACCGTCGACTGAACAGTTCTTCGATTTCCTGCGTCTGTACATTAAGTAGAATTGTTAGAAACACAATAACATGTTTTGTGTAATTCAAAACTTAATCAGGATCTGTTTACACAGATCCATCAATCTCTCCCTTTTTGATTTACACAAAACCTTAAATAATCAATGCATGTTCTAACAATTCTCTCCCTTTTTGTGGGAATCAAAAAGAGATCGAAAACAGATTTTCCCGAAATTTTAAATTAAAACTCTCCCTACACTGTCACAACAAAAACAACGTGACAGCAGGAGTTTTAAATTTTGAAATCAAAACAGATTTGGGGAAGAACCGAATGTAAGAGCTATATGATTTTGAAACTGGAACTGATGCATAGCTCAAATTAACAAAGACAACGACGTCACTCTCCCTGTCTTTTATAACATAAGCTCAAAACATTTTAAAAATAAAGATTTTAAGCATCAGCTGGAATCCGCATAACAGAACATTTGAAAACTATCAGAGCACTTTAAACAATGTATAAAATAACATATGCTACTGAGTTACTTATATATGAAGAACCAGTAAACAGATAAAAGCTCAGATTTTCATTCTCCTATTTCGTTCCATGTGCTTGTCACCGATCCTCGCTCCAGGTGATCTTACAGCACAACGAAAATAGAATCTTGGCATCCGCACGGAACTCGCGCATCCCGTGACAGTTCATCAAGAGAAAATCGGTTCTATATTAAAACAAATCATCTGGCCTTCATAAAATAAGCTTCTCAAAATAGTTAAAAACATTAAAAACATAGCACATGTGTTTTAAAATGAGTGCTCGTTCAAGAAACAACCCGCTCTGATACCACTTGTTGGGTCCGAAAATCAGGAACTAATAGTTAGCAAGCGCTACTGTAAACACATTCGAAATTTTGCGCTGCCAACGGAGGTGCAATACCTCTGGTTCTTGAACACTTAAAAGCAAGAGCACCGGAGACAGATCTGGTATGATTTCATGTGGAAAACACCAGAACTGAATCCTAATATTTTTAAAACAACTCAAACAGATTTATGTACAACATAAATCTGTTCGACTGTGCAAGTGTGCTAACTGTGTATGCCATCAAATGTGTTATGTGATACTAAGATAAATGCAAGTGCTGAAAGCTTAAAGAATACAATACTCAATCGATTTGTTTCTGGAAGTTCGGACCTCAATGTCCTACGTCTCCCCTTCTTCTGTTAGAGTAGATGCCCAACTAGCCAACTTGTGGCGTGTGGGTTTATAGACTCTTGTATATGACAATCTTTATATATGATATTCGCATTTTATCCACTGCTGAATGTCTATTGCAACACACTGTTTCAATATCTGTTGACAGTTTCTTATATATATTCTTCGACTCCTTGCTGTCGACAGCTTTTGCTCCATTCCTCAATACACAAACTGTTGACAGCTTCTATTCGAAAGTTCAACCTACTGTTCCAATTGCTGTTGTCAGTTTCTTGTTCAACATTGCTCATTCACTTCTTCATCGACTGTTGACAGTTTCTCTTCTTTTCAATTGGTTCGCTAACTGTTGACAGCTTCTGCTCTTCAGATATTCCTTCGACAGATATGCTGACCTCAGCTTTTCTGATCACAGCTTCCTCCAATAGAAAGGCTGATGTCACCTTTGCTGAAACCAGCTCTTCTTAACAACCTCGTCAACAGTAACTCTTCGCACGGTATCTGTTGACAGCAACTTCAACAGTAACTTGCTCTTCCAACAGCTTCTGTAATAGATATGATGACGTCACGGTTGCTTCCACCAGCTTCTTCAACAGATAAGCTGACGTCATCATTGCTGATACCAGCTCTTGTTAGCGTTCCACTATTCATCTTCTTCTTCGATCCTTTCTCCAGTCTTTAGCGAACATCACAGCTGCTGGTCTAAATTGGCCTCTACCTGATTACGAACAACTGATCCAACTTTGGACGTCTCCATTGCTAATCCAGCTGCCGTCTAAATTATTGCACCAAAACAGCTGTGAACTTTATGTTGTAAACCGTCGACTGAACAGTTCTTCGATTTCCTGCGTCTGTACACTAAGTAGAATTGTTAGAAACACAATAACAGGTTTTGTGTAATTCAAAACTTAATCAGGATCTGTTTACACAGATCCATCATGTTGATCGGTCCGATCTGATCGACGATCGGGATTATAATGAAACCACGGTGATTTAAATGAACCGAATGTTCATATGGACATGGGCATGACCCAAGTCCATTGGGCCGGTTCAAGCCCGTGCATGATTTAAATACTAGACTTGGTCTAGGGCTAGATCACAACATAACTCACAACCCTAGCTCTCCAATTGCGCCGCCCCTCCTCTCCATAAACCTCACGGCCGCCGGCCACCTTTTGTGCCGCCGCCGTCCGCCGCATCGCCGCCCGCCGCCGATGATCGCGTGATCGGACTTGTTTCGATCACGTCGACGAGGAGATTCCGTTCGTGCCAAAATTCGTCAGGCCTTCTAGTGCAGGCTGACGAAGGAGTCGTGTTTCCGGTTGTGGACCTGATTAGGAGGATCTACCGCCGCCTACATTTGAAGAGCCAGATTCCCTGTGAATTTGGTTGGAGCCAGGCGCCTAGACGCCAGCAAGGTGACATTCGTAAAACATCCTATGTATGTTTTATGTTTTGATTTATATGTATTGAACGATTTCCGGGGCAATTTTTAAACTTCCACTGTGCCCCGGGAAACGGGATCCGAATCCGCCACTTCGCCAACAGTGGTATCAGAGCCAAGGCTCGGATCCTTCAATACATTATTGTGCCTTATTACATCAGATTTTGAATTTTTCAAAATCACAAAAAAAAAAAAAAAACCACGGCGGCACTGTAGCTGCCGCACGCAGGCACTGTAGCCGCCGCACGCCTGCACTGTAGCCGCCGCACGCTGCTCGTGCGGCGGGCGCCGCTTTGCGGCCGCCGTTCGGCGTACCCGAGGCGGCGTTGCGACGCTGTTTTTCGACTCCTTGGATTTTCGAGCCTGTCCCGGATGGCCCGAGGGGTTTTCGGGCCAATATTTGATATTGGGCCATTTTGGTCGGACCAAAATTGATTTTTGGAATTTTTGAGATTTTGGGCCTAAAATTGTTTTAAGCCCAAATTTATGCAACTAAATTGACAAAATGTGATTTTATTTATAAAATATGATTTTATAATTAAAATATGATTTTGTTGGAAATTATCAAATTTGATTTGATTATTTAAATTATGTCAATTAATTGGATTGATTGCATGTTTGGGATGATCGAGAGCCGTGTCCAACGTGTTAGGTGTATGCTCTAGGTTTTGCGATTTTGGTTGTAAATATTGTTGATATATCATTTATAAAAGTGGTCCTGGTTTATGGCCCGTTCCCACCCCTTAAAATGTATCCCAATGTGTCATGGATATTTAATTGTAAATATTAGATTTAGTGGGAGAACATTTTAAGATGGTGACGATGACGATCAAAGATATTGAAGACCGAAGATCTGTAAAACCGGAAGCTAATGTAATAGGATTGCATAGCATACTGCATTTCACCTAGGACTGGACCCAGGTCCGTGATTGGCAACCACGGACCGCATAGCTCTCGCGATCGATCATCCCAAAGTTTATTTATATATATGCGATATATATGTTAGTTGAATCCGCATGTTAAATTTTGATTTAATATTTATGAGACCGTATTTTTCAAAAATAAAATCCCTCGTTCTAAATATGATTTAAAACTGATATCAAGATTAAAAGTTTATTCGATAAACTAAGGAAATTTAAATTTGTTTAAATTCTCCTACCTTCCATCAACAATGAGTGTACGTCGATGCTACCCGTATACATGACCCGGCACATATTATTGAGGGGGTTATGTATGCCGGAAAGCTGTACACGTCATTGACACTTGCTGTGAGTTGGTTGGAACTCCCTTTAACGTTGGCTCATATTATTGGGGACGTTAAGGGTGTTGGCGACAATGGCGGATCCGGATCCCGTTTCGCTCTCGCGATCGATCATCCCAAAGTTTATTTATATATATGCGATATATATGTTAGTTGAATCCGCATGTTAAATTTTGATTTAATATTTATGAGACCGTATTTTTCAAAAATAAAATCCCTCGTTCTAAATATGATTTAAAACTGATATCAAGATTAAAAGTTTATTCGATAAACAAAGGAAATTTAAATTTGTTTAAATTCTCCTACCTTCCATCAACAATGAGTGTACGTCGATGCTACCCGTATACATGGCCCGGCTCATATTATTGAGGGGGTTATGTTTGCCGGAAAGCTGTAGACATCATTGACACTTGCTGTGAGTTGGTTGGAACTCCCTTTAACGTTGGCTCATATTATTGGGGACGTTAAGGGTGTTGGCGACAATGGCGGATCCGGATCCCGTTTCCCGGGGGCCCAGCGGAAGTTTAAAAATTGTCCCGAAAAATGTTCAATACATAAAATATATTCTATAAATCATACATAGGATGTTTTATAGAGTGTCACCTTGCTGGCGTCTAGGCGCCTGGCTCCAACCAAATTCACAGGGAATCTGGCTCTTCAAGGTAAGCGGTGGTAGATCCTCCTTAATCAGGTCCACGACCGGAAACATGACTCCTTCGTCAGCCTGCACTAGAAGGCCTTATGAATTTGGCATGAATGGAATCTCCTCGTCGACGTGATCGAAACAAGTCCGACCACGTGAAAATCGGGCGACGGCGGCGGCGGGCGGCGGCGCTAAGGGCGGTCGGCGGCGGCGAGGTGTGGAGGAGAGGGTGGGGCGGCTACTTGGAGGCTAGGGTTGTATCAAGTATCTTCTAGTTGTAGCCCTAGGTCTAATTTAATAAATAAGTTATGGGCTTGAACCGGCCCAATGGACTTGGGTCAGGCCCAGATCCATATGAACATTAGGTTCATTTCCATCACCGTGGCTTCATCATAATCCCGATCGCCGATTCGATCAGACCGATCAACACAGTTTCCAAAACTGAGTATTATGATGTGAAAAGAATTTTTCAGACCACCTAGACCAAAATAGCAGTTTAGCCCCTCAACTTTGGGAAATCGCAATTTGACCCCTGTTGACTTTTAGGAAGTCGCACTCCCTAAAATCCTTCTCCTTTGCTCAACACATTGAGCTCAGTTTCCGTGTGGAAATCATGAATCCAGTACTTGTGTGACCCTCAATGTTTCAGGGATACAGCTAGCCGTGGGCCCACAACCATTGTGACTCCGAAATCGCAATTTCGGACTTGCCCAACGGATCATGGTAAAGCGCCTAGCAACATCGCGCCATGATCCCCTAGGTATCACTGACAGTGCCTGCAAGAACCAGTCGGTCGTGGTTAGCGTACA
Source organism: Dorcoceras hygrometricum (assembly GCA_001598015.1). Lineage (NCBI taxonomy): Eukaryota > Viridiplantae > Streptophyta > Magnoliopsida > Lamiales > Gesneriaceae > Dorcoceras > Dorcoceras hygrometricum. Next base: position 22,741 of record KV007521.1, read on the forward strand.
GTACGGTCCTTTCAACACTTATATCCCGATCAGATCAACGACCATTGGTAAATCGAGAGTCGCTAAAGATCCGATAACTATGCATACATCTTGGAGATCAAATAGTGACATCACGAGTGTTACTAGGCAAACCCATTTCCTAAAACACATCCAGTACTCTTGCCAGAGATTTATCACACTATTATCTCCTCAGATAGCATAGGATATCCACGCATGAAAGCGAGCGGTGAATCCTAGACAACGAAGCATCGACTCCTACATGCATCGGGACCTTATCCAATCCCGCCACCTAATGACCCCAACTGAGTCGGTAAACGGGTCAAAGTGAGGCACCTATCATGTAGAGTCTCAATGACGTTTCGAGTAGTGAGGACTAATCAGTACAACCAAGACCTCGGACTTATCCACTCAACAAATGGTAACCACTTTGAAAGTCCGAACGAGGGTAGTTCGATAGATCACCAGGTTACTATCCATCTGCATGCTCAGAACATCACAATGTTCCCTACCAATGAAACATAGTAATTCACATCGCAGATGCTAGTCTCAAGCTCGGGCGGCCTTATCCTCATTTTGACGGCCCAATCGACTAGGAACGAGTTCAGAATACACAGTGACTATTAGATGTGTTTCATGATAGCCATCATATCCACTATCACATCTAACATACACTATGGTGCATTCTAGGTCTTTATACAACACAATTGTTAACATTATAACATAAAGAATGCCATAAAAGAAATGCGAATTTCATAAATAAAGATCGTTATACACAAGAGTCAAGAAAACCCACACGCCACAAGTTGGCTAGTTGGGCATCTACTCTAACAATCTCCCACTTGCCCTATAGCCAACTACTCATCAGACGCAGTCCCATTGTTTCGCGATGTTTTTCAAACAACGGTCCTGGCAAGGGCTTCGTAAGTGGATCAGCAATGTTGTCCGCAGATGCGACTCTCTCAACTTCTATGTCACCTCTAGCCACAATATCCCGGATTATGTGGTATTTCCTCAATATATGTTTGGTTCTTTGGTGAGACCTAGGCTCCTTTGCTTGCGCAATGGCACCCGTATTGTCGCAGTACACCGGGACTGGACCAACTCCATCAGGGATGAGGCCCAACTCTTGGACGAAATTCCTTATCCAAACTGCCTCCTTAGCAGCATCTGATGCTGCGATGTACTCAGCCTCAGTGGTTGAATCCGCGATGGTGTCTTGCTTGGAACTCTTCCAAGAGACAGCACCACCATTGAGCATGAATACAAATCCAGAGGTAGACTTCGAATCATCTATGTCACATTGGAAGCTAGAATCAGTGTAGCCTTCCAATTTCAGTTCACCACCCCCATAGACCATGAACATATACTTAGTCCTTCGTAAGTACTTAAG
>KV007524.1:0-13733 GCA_001598015.1 Dorcoceras hygrometricum
GGAATGCACCTGCTGATGTACAGTGCATCTGCTGATTTTATGAAAATATCGCAACTGCTGAATTCTAACAAAGGAATGCAGCTGCTGAATTTTGGAAGACAACGCAACTGCTGAATTCTAACAAAGGAATGCAGCTGCTGAATTTTCAATGAAGAAGTGAAACTGCTGATTTTAACAAGGAAAGATGCACCTGCTGATGAACAGTGTATCTGCTGATTTTACGATAACACTTGTAATATCAAAACAATGATCACGCTACCAGCCGTCGCCTATTAAACCAAAATTTATACTGATTCAACTAGCAACTACCGATTACACAATCATCAAATCCCGATATTACAGCAAAAAGGAAGAACATTCGTAAACATTATAACAATGCAGCCGCTGAATCTTAACAAGGAGATGCAGCTGCTGGAACATAACTCGATATTTGTAACATCAAAACAACAACTATGCCATCCGCCGTTGCCTATCAAACCATACTTTATAATGATTCAACTAGCAACTACCGATTATACCGTTATCAAATCTTGATATTACGACTTTTAAACTGAAGAACATTCATAAACTTTCTTGAACAATCGAATCCTCAGTTCTTTGAAACATTCATAACTTTCTGGAAAACATTTTTGAAGCATCAATATCATTTCAAAACATCATTTTGAACCCATATTTCCTTTCCTTTTTCATGTTTAAAACATTTTAAAACATGAACTTCGAAACGTACAATAACATATAGGCAAGAAGAATCAGAAACATGAATATATGCTTTAAATGGTGAGTCAAGAAACAGCTTTTACTTGCCTTAACCGTAGCTTTGCAACAACAACAAATCTCTGCAGAATTCTTCCCCTGAGCGACACACGATCTTTTCTGGAAATAACTTTGAAGAACACGGGAGGATTTCTTTGAAAGTGATAAAGAGTTTACTTTGAAAACAAGTTTAAATACCGAAGGGATTAGAAAGCTACTTGTGATATTTAGCATGACACACTTTAAACAAGTTGCAGTATTTTAATAAAACTCCCTTCTAACCATTTTAATTTGTAATGTACCAAACCTTTTCCAAAAGAAATCATTTTACCTCCTTAAAGATATTTTCAATCCATTTCAATTAAACTAGCTCGTGCATCACCCTTGGAGTCATCCGCTGGAACCTGCTACGTCACACTATTTTCTGAAATCAATTAATTTCAACAATGCATAACATATTTAGAAATGCCCTTTTAAATAAACAATATGCATATCGTTGTCCTAAGGATTTTTGGGGCGTTACATCTATGCTGCCACTTCACCCCGATGTCACACGAGGATCCATAAGCCCATCATTATACATTAACAGGGGATCCCCGGGCCCGGCTACCCGGCTAACTCCCATCATTACTTTGCCCACAACACTTCAATCTCTCAAAAATATTTTTCATTCATGCCTTAACATAACTTAAACTTTCATGATGCATGAGTTTCATAAAAATCATGCAACTTAAAATCTTGGCCCATTAATATATATTTAATTTCCTTAAAACATTTCATAAATCAATACATAGCATGATACGATATAATTAAATATATATTCATGGGCTTATGCATTATTTTCCTCGGCCCGGTCAAGGGCTGGCCCACTAATTCTAGGCCCAAGGCCCCCTTCTAGACTTAAAATAAATGCTAAGTCCAACTCAAACTTAGCCCAACAACAAAGAATAACCCTCCTTAAAATCATTTGAAGGGTTTGGACCAACATAGTTAAAACAGGCTTAAAACTCTTAACATACATATCGGCCCAAAATCCACTAATTTGGCTAAAATCCAAATTTACTTAAAAGTTGACAACTTAAAATAAATTTTGACTTAAAATCATTGACCCAAAATCATTTTGACCAAGTTAAATCCCAAAAATCGGTTTTAACTCCAATAAAATACCAAAGGCCCTAATTTTTGATTAAAACTTAAACTTAAGCATAACTTTAAATTATTTAAAAGATTTGACTCAATTTTGACCTTTTGGCTATTTTCTTTAAAATTGGACCTTTGACATAATAATTAAAATAACAGGTCCGATATTAAAATAACTCGACCAACTTTAAAACAGTTTGACTCGATACTCGACTAGCCGACCCGGTCCAACCGAACCAACATGTCCAATTGGATCGTCCGGCCAAAACATAAAATTAAACCTTTTAAAATTTCTAATTTACTCCATCATTTACTAAAAATCTCAAACATTTAAAATTTGAATAAATAAAATCTCAATAAAAATTTAACTTTATAATTTGAGAAAAGTATTAGGCCCATAAATAAAAGGATTTTTGTTGGTCCCTGTTTTGAAAAGAAGGAACTTAGCGCTACTAAAACAGTTCATTTAAAGATTTTGCGCTGCTAATACACTGGAGCTGCAATAGCTCGATGTTCTTGAACATATAAAATCACACGAAGAAGAGCACCGGAGACAGATCTGGTATGATTTAAAAATCATGCGGAAAATACCAGAACTGAATCCTAATATTTTAAAACAACTCAAACAGATTTATGTACAACATAAATCTGTTCGAGACTTGCAAGTTCTTGTGTGCTAACTGTGTATGCGATGCTAAGTATAAGGTGCAAGTGCTGATTTCTGTTTATGCGTGCAATGCTAAGGTAAAATATGCAAATGCTGAATGAATAAAGAACACGATACTCAGCAGGTTTGTTTCTGGAAGTTCGGACCTCAATGTCCTACATCTCCCCTTCTTCCACCTCGGAAGGATCCACTAGAAGATTTGATCTTACAACTTCGTGTACAGACCCACCCACACAAGAAGCACTTGTATGGACTCCTAGACTCAACAATTGCACACCAGCCTCAACTGTGTGACTGACTACATACACATGAGTTTTACGTCATCGTGCTTGGACGGAACCTGTTGTGAAATGATTTCGAGATTCATTCACAAATAGATGTGAATGAATCTCGGTGTGTGAGATTGATACAATGAAACGCTCAACTCTTTGTTTCTCACACACTAGGGAAACTGCTCTATACAAGCTAATTAAAACTTAGCAATCGACTCTCGTGAAAGCTCCTCTCTAATGGCGGTCGATTGCTTCGTCTTCCTTTTCATTTTCCCTCTGTTGGTGCACTGTGTAATCAATGTATTTTTGCAACTGCGCTGTAGTCGCGCCAACGTCTCTTACACTTCTTCAATGGCGCTGCCTTTGTATATAAAGCCTCTGTAGAAATTAATCCCGTTTGACACAACATTCTTCCCATTCAAAATTATTCTGTAAAGTACCGACAGGGAATAGTACTTGCGTCCTTTTCTTTTGCAGGCTTCTTGTCGTTTTCGCCATTTGAATTGAGCTCAGCAGTTGACATCCAGCTCTGATAAATCTTCGTAAATTGTCAACTGCTTCGCTGCTGGTTTATCGCTACGACTGAATTCATCTTCTGCTGAAATCTTTGTCGACTGGATTCATAGAGCTTGCGACTGGTTGAGTCTCTACACTTCGCCTGCTTCTTCTTTTCTTGCGTCTGGGTAGCAAGTCGACTGGATATGCAATAGCACTGTAGCTCGCGACTGCTGATTATCTTCATCGCAAAGAGCATCTGCTGAATCTTTAGCGCAAGAGCAAAACGCTGTCGTATCAACTTATGTAAACGACATAGTTTTGCTATCGCTATCTCCAAATAGCATCTGCTGGTGAACAGTAGCTTGCGACTGGATTTCCTCCTCTTACGACGTTGCTTCTCTCTTGCATCTGGATGTACAAGCTACCTGCTGGACTCAAACCATCTGCTGATTGTGATGACGTCACCGATGATGTCATCAACGCTAAACCATCTGCTGATTCTTCAGCACGACGTCGCTTCATCTTTTGCGCTTCTCTTCATCTGCTGATTGCCAACTGCTGATTGTGATGACATCACTGCTGATGTCATCACAGCTGATTCCATATCTTGCGCATCTTCTCAACTGCTGATATCTCTTCATCTGCTGATCACTGTAGCTTCCTGCTGAATGATGACATCACTGCTGATGTCATCTACGCTTAGCGCTCCAGCTGATCTTTATCGTTTCAGCTCCAGCTTGCGATTCCTCTTAGCTTATTGAATAGCGACTGTCAATTGATTCATCAACAGTACTTATAATCGCGACTGCTAACAGATTCGTCAACAGTAACTTGCGCCTGGAATCTTTTTCTTCAATCTATTTCTCCAGCGCGCTTCTCAACCTTCTGTTCCAGCTGGTTCATCTTTTCTCTTAGTGCTTGCAGCTGGTTGTCATCGTTCCAGCTGATTTATTGTGCTTCAGCTGGTTCAACTTGGCCCTCGCCTGATTACGAACAACTGATTTAACTCTGGACGTCTCCATTGCTAATCCAGCTGCCGATTCCATGAACACCAAACCAACTGCTGAATCTTTATATTGTGAACCAACTGCTGGACAGATTCTGTTACTGTTCATCATCTTCTTCGTTCCTAGAATCTGTACACTTAAGTGGAATTGTTAGAAACACAATAACAGGTTTTGTGTAATTCAAAACTTAATCAGGATCTGTTAAAACAGATCCATCAATTTTGACTTTAAAATATTCGGCCAATACGCTAAAATTGCCAAAAATCATATAAATCAAATAAATTCTAAATATGCTGGAAAACATCTTAAAATATGATTAAAACATCAAATAAAATCATCCACAAACTTTAGCAGCCCCTAGGACTCGAAATCTTAATTTTCACAAAAATTACCTGACACGGCTCACTTCAAGCGACAAAACTATAAAAATCATTAAAAATCCATTTCTTATCCAAGTCACTCTCTACTTTGACCCACATCACCCTAACGCAATATTCAAGGTACTGGAACAAACGAAACTGAAAAAAAATATAGTATGTGACCAAACCGACGCCCGCAAGCTCACTGCTTGTGCGCAGACTGCAACCAGGACACGTGCTAGCCATAAAATCATAAATAATTCGTTTCTCGACCAAATCGCCCCCCGTTTGGACCTACGTGATCCTAACTCAATATTATATCCCCTGAAATCAACCAAAAGCATTCAGACCGCATAGAGCCTCTTACCCGAACCCAAAAACTCTACTGTCGCGTACATACGATAAGCTAGGACACATGCTTATTAGAAAATTCATAACTAATTCATTACTTGACCAAATCGCTTATAGTTTGGACCTACATGATCCTAACTCAATTTAATAACTACCTGTACCACCCTTGGATCAAAACCTAAGCCCCATGAACCGACCATGACCGAAGCATCACAAGAACGAATCAAAAACGTTTTAAAAACTATGGAACATGCATGTATCTAAAACAATTGTGCATAGATCTACATAAATCACATACAATTCATGAATTAAACTTTAAAAACAGTTTACTATGGCTTAAATGGTGAGAAAAGGAATAGATATTACATGCCTGGCTTGGAGAGAATAGAGATCTGCGAGTTACCGATGTTGTAGACGCGAGATCGGGGCACCACCGGCTTTGGATCACCAAACTTGACCAAGAATGGATGAATTTCGAAAGTTTTGTGTTGTAGAGGAAGGGAGGATGGCTGGTTGAAGGTTTAGGGGCTAGTTTGATTAAACTTGGTGTTTATAAATAATGCAATGTGACATAATTGACCCCTATGATTTAATTAAGGAAAATGGATAAAAATTGACATGTTTGCCCCTACTTTTAAATGAAAGGATAATAAAAACTTTATCTTGGCCTTGAAATGGGTTTAAATTTCGAAATTGAAGCCTACTAACAATTTAAAACATCTTAAAAGCCCATAAAACAGCCCGTATAGGCAAAAAACGGGTTCCCCTCCAAAATAATTATAAAAATCCAAATTTCAGAAATTGTTGCTTAAAATAAAATAAATTCATTCTTCAAAATCCCATGACTTAAATCTCAATTTATTTTCATTCCGGTCGACCCTAATCTCGTCCTCACGTCCGTAGCTCAAGCAGGCTGAAAAACAACACATGCATACCATGCAGCATAAAATCATAAATAAATCTATAATAAGGCATGTAATCATCTAAAAATATTTTCCCCATAGTCATGCACTCATTTATACGTAATCCGAATTTCGGGATGTTACAATCTCCCCCCTTATAGAATTTCGTCCCCGAAATTAAGTTACGTACCGATAGCACATCTGGGAGGCATCATGCACACCAAAAAACTATCACATAAATCTAAGTGCATAACTAAGCGTTCAATTTTTAAAACCCTAAGGCCAAAACTCATGCAAGGCTAAAACATGCATCATGCAAACATAAACATAAGTCATAAAATAAAACTCACAGACTGGTAGTGCGACTTCTGAACTCCACGCAGCAGGCAAGTACCCCACCAGAACCATCTCTATGATACCAACTGAAACGAACCAGACTCTAGAATTTTTTTTAAAAACCATTTGCGGAAGCATAAACTTAAACATAACGAATGGCTCGTTCCCTTCTAACATATTTCTAAACCATTTTCTCAAAATACTTTAAGCATAAATAAATGAATATTTGAAACGTTAAAAAACATCCAACATCGTAAAATCATCGAGTAAAAAGAATACTGAAAGCCAACATGTTGAAAAACCAGTATCTAGACTGCAACATGACAAAACTGAATCATAAAGGCGGTCACGGGGTACTGCTGCGACAGGCGCTCAGAGGTCCTCACCGCCAGTCGGAATATACTCATCGACAGGATCATCACCTGCACCATTTAAACCTAGTGAGCCTAGAGGCTCAGCATGCTCTATCGTAATACATAACAAAGTACATACTAATAAAACCACATGCAGGCACACACTTGTACTAAAATAACGTTATCATCATTATACATTAACAGGGGATCCTCGGGCCCGGCTACCCGGCTAACTCCCATCATTACTTTGCCCCACAACACTTCGATCTCTCAAAAATATTTTTCATTCATGCCTTAACATAACTTAAACTTTCATGATGCATGGGTTTCATAAAAATCATGCAACTTAAAATCTTGGCCCATTAAAATATATTTAATTTCCTTAAAACATTTCATAAATCAATACATAGCATGATACGTATATAATTAAATATATATTCATAGGCCTATGCATTATTTTTCTCGTCCCGGTCAAGGGCTGGCCCACTAATTCTAGGCCCAAGGCCCCCTTATAGACTTAAAATAAATGCTAAGTCCAACTCAAACTTGTCCCAACAACTAAGAATGACCCTCCTTAAAATCATTTGAAGGGTTCGACCCAACATAGTTAAAACAGGCTTAAAACTCTTAACATACATATCTCGACAACATGGCATCGACTCCCACATGCTTCGTGACCTCACCCAATCTCGACACCTGATGACCCTCACGGAGTCGGTAAACGAGTCAAAGTGAGGCGACTAATCATGTAGAGTCTCAATGATGTTTCGAGTAGTAAGGACTTCCATACAACCAAGACCTCGGACTCTCCACTCGACAAATGGTAACCACTTGGAGAATCCGAACGAGGGTAGCTCGATAGTTCGCCAGGAAAACCATCCATCTGCATGCTCAGAACATCACAATGTCCCTACCAATGAAACGTGGTACTTCACATCGCAGATGCTAGTCTCAAACTCGGGCGGCCTTATCCTCATTTTGGCGGCCTAATCGACTAGGAATAATTTTAGAATACAAAGTGACTATTAGATGTGTTTCATGATAGCCATCATATCCACTATCACATCTAACATACACTATGGTGCATTCTAAATCTTTATCCAACACAATTGTTAACATTATAAAATAATGATGATAAAGAATGCCCCATATAAAATGTGAATTTCATAAACAAAGATTGTTTTACACAAAGAGTAATCAAAAGCCTCTGATACCACTGTTGGCGCAGCGGCGGATCCGGATCCCGCTCCCGGGGCGCAGCGGAAGATTTAAAATTGGAGCCCGGGAACGGTCAATACACCTATACAATTGAATAAAAACATTCATAGAATGTTCAGAACAGTACCTTGCTGGCGTCTAGGCGCCTGGCTCCGACCAATTTCACGAGGAAATTGGCACTTCAACGGTTGATCGATTTCGGCCTCCTAATCCGGTCCACGACCGGAATCTCAATTCATTCGCTGGTTTGCACTAGAAAACCGATGAAAGTTTCACTGACGGAATCTCCTCTCCGGAACGTTCGGAACAAATTCAGACGGCGGCGGCGGCGGCGGGGAGGAGAGGAGAGGAAGAGAGAAATTTATAAGCTGAGGAGCTTTTGGTGTGTTTCAAATGAATACCCCAGGGCCCCTATTTATAGATTTTCCATGGGCTTGAACCAGCTTAATGGGCTTGGGTCGGACCCAGGCCCAGGGTGCACATTGGTTTCAAGTCCATCACCGTGGCTCCATCATAATCCCGATCGACGATCAGATCGGACCGATCTACACAGTTTACGAAATTGAGCATTATGATGTGAAAACATTTTTTCGGACCACCTAATCCAAAATAGCAGTTTGGCCCCTGCTTTAAGGATAGTCAAACTAGTCCAAACTTAGGAAAATTGCATTTTGACCCTATTTAATTTTAGGAAGTGGCACTTCCATCCTTCCTCCTACTATAGTCAACAAATTGAGCTTAATTTCCGTATGGTAATTGAGAAACCAGTACTTGTGTGACCCTCAATGGTTCAGGGATATAGCTAGCCGTGGGCTCACAACATTTGTGACTTCGAAACCACATTTTCGGACTAACCCATCGGATCGTGGTAAAGCGTCTAGCAACATCGTCCCATGATCCCCTAGGTATCACTGATAGTGCCTGCAAGAACCAGTCGATCATGGTTAGCATACAGTACGGTCCTTTCAACTCATATATCCCGATCGAATCAACGACCATTGGTAAATCGAGAGTCGTTAGAGATTTTATAGCCATGCATACATCTTGGAGATCAGAATAGCGACATCGCGAGTGCTACCAGATAAACTCATTTACACTGAATCACAAGAGTACTCTTGCCACAGATTTGTCACACTATTCTCTCCTCAGATAGCATAGGATATCCACGCACTATGGCGAGCGGTGAATCCTGATGACCCTCACGAAGTCGGTAAACGAGTCAAAGTGAGGCGACTAATCATGTAGAGTCTCAATGATGTTTCGAGTAGTAAGGACTAATCCATAAAACCAAAACCTCGGACTCTCCACTCGACAAATGGTAACCACTTGGAGAATCCGAACGAGGGTAGCTCGATAGTTCGCCAGGCAAACCATCCATCTGCATGCTCAGAACATCACAATGTTCCCTACCAATGAAACGTGGTACTTCACATCGCAGATGCTAGTCTCAAAATCGGGCGGCCTTATCCTCATTTTGGCGGCCCAATCGACTAGGAACAATTTTAGAATACACATTGACTATTAGATGTGTTTCATGATAGCCATCATATCCACTATCACATCTAACATACACTATGGTGCATTCTAGATCTTTATCCAACACAATTTTTAACATTATAAAAAAATAATGAAGATAAAGAATGCCATAAAAGAATACGAATTTCATAAATAAAGATCGTTTTACATAGAGTCAACAAGAACCCACACGCCACAAGTTGGCTAGTTGGACACCTACTCTAACAGCCACAAGTTGGCTAGTTGGGCACCTACTCTAACAACAATCTCCCACTTGCCCTAAATCCAACTACTCATAATGCGTAGTCCCATTGCTTCGTGATGTTGTTCAAACAACAGGCCTGGCAAGGGTTTCTTAAGTGGATCAACAATGTTGTCTGCAGAGGCGACTCTCTCAACTGCTATGTCACCTCTAGCCACAATATCTCGGATTATGTGGTATTTTCTCAGTATATGTTTGGATCTTTGGTGAGACCTAGGTTCCTTTGCTTGCGCAACGGCACCTGTGTTGTCACAGTACACCGGGACTGGACCAACTCCTTCAGGGATTACGCCCAACTCTTGGACGAAATTCCTTATCCAAACCGCCTCTTTAGCAGCAGCTGATGCTACAATGTACTCAGTCTCTATGGTTGAATCCGCGATGGTGTATTGTTTGGAACTCTTCCAAGAGACAGCACCACCATTGAGCACGAAACAAATCCAGAGGTCGACTTCGAATCGTCCACATCGCATTGGAAGCTAGAATCAGTATAGACTTCCAATTTTAGTTCACCATCCCCATAGACCATGAACATATTCTTAGTCCTTCGTAAGTACTTAAGAATATCTTTCACGGCCTTCCAATGCATTTGGCCGGGATTTTCTTGGTAGCGGCTCATGACACACAGAGCATATGCGACATCCGGTCTAGTTGAGATCATACCGTACATAATACTACCTATTGCCGAGGCATATGGCACACGTGTCATACTCTCTATCTCCTCATCAGTCTCGGACACATAGACTTAGATAGAGTGACCCAGTGGCACATAGGCATGTGTCCTCTCTTGGACTCTTCCATTGAGAACCGCTTAAGTATGGTATCGATGTAGGTCGCTTGGGTGAGTCCGAGCATCCTTTTTGATCTATCTCTATAGATCTGTATTCCTAGAATATAGGATGCTTCACCCATGTCCTTCATCGAGAATCTACTAGACAACCATACTTTAGTTGACTGCAGCATTCCTACGTCATTCCCAATGAGTAAAATGTCATCAACATAAAGTACAAGGAATGTCACCGCATTTTTAACTACCTTATTATACACACATGGCTCCTGGGGATTCTTGATGAAACCAATTCTTAATTGTTTCATCAAATCTCAGGTTCCAACTTATCGATTCTTGTTTGAGACCGTAGATCGATATCTGAAGTTGCATACTTTATGCTCACTTCCCATAGATGTGAAACCCTCAGGCTGCATCATATAGATCTCTTCCTTAATGTTTTCATTAAGGAACACAGTTTCACATCCATTTGCCATATCTCATAGTCGTACCATGCGGCTATGGCTAGTAGAATTCTAATTGACTTGAACATTGCAACTGATGAAAAAGTTTCATCATAGTCAACACCTTGTTTTGAGTGTAACCTTTCGCGATCAGTCGCGCCTTGTAGGTCAGTACCTTACCATCAGGCCCAAGTTTTTTCTTGTATATCCATTTACACCCAATAGGAACTATTCCTTTGGGACGATTCACAAGAGTCCAAACTTGGTTTGAATGCATTGAGTCAATCTCATATTGCATTGCTTCAAGCCAAAAATTAGAATCAACATCGGAAATTGCCTCCTTGAAGGTTCTTGGATCACATCCAACAATATGATCACTTTGATCATCTTCAAGGAGGAAACCATATCTAACAGGAGCCCTAGGAACCCTTTTAGATCTCCTAGGTGTGTCCATATCAAGGATTGGCTCTTGAGGTGCGGGAGAATCACTTGGTACTTCAGTTGGTTCTCGAACCTCTTCAAGTTCTACTATCTTGCCTTTTCTATCAAGTAGAAATTCCTTTTCCAGAAATGTGGCATTTCTAGAAACAAACACTTTTGTTTCATTGGGATAGTAGAAGCAGTATCCTGTAGAATTCTTTGGATACCCAATGAAGTATCATAAGATGGATCTATTATCCTGCTTATCTCCCACTGTATGCTTCACGTAAGCAGGACATCCCCAAATCCTCAAGTATGAGTACTTGGGCGGCTTGCCCATCCATATCTCATATGGAGTTTTATCTACTGCCTTAGTGTGGACATTGTTCAACAACATTATGGCCGTTTCGAGCGCATAGCCCCAAAACAAAGCAGGAAGTTCAGTGAAACTCATCATAGATCAAACCTTGTCCATCAAGGTTCGATTACGATGCTCCGCTACACCGTTGAGCTGTGGTGTGGTCGGAGGGGTCCACTGTGAGAGAATCCCATTCTCTTTAAGATAGTCTTGAAATTCGGCACTCAATTATTCTGCACCTCGATCGGATCGAAGTGTTTTAATACCTTTTCCCAATTGATTTTCTACTTCAGCTTTGAATTCTTTAAACCTTTCAAAGGATTCAGACTTGTGCTTCATTAAGTACAAGTACCCATACCTAAAGTGATCATCGGTAAAGGTGATGAAATAGGTGTGACCGGACTTAGTACCAATACTAAGTGGGCCACACACATCAGTACGGATCAAATCCGATAGGCCTTGAGCACGTTCAGGCTTGCCCGTGAAGGGAAATTTTGTCATTTTTCCCTTGAGACAAGATTCACAAGTTGGTAGGGAGTTAATATCAGACATATCAAACATGTCACTCTTAATCAACTTGTTCATCCTATTTAAGGAAACATGACCTAGCCTAGCGTGCCAAAGTTGTGCCGGGTTCAAACTATCATTTTTCCTTTTTATCGTTGTTGTGTGTGTTTCAACATAGCGAGATGGAACTTCTCTCAATTTTAAGGCGTATAGATCGTTTTCGCGTTCCCCAATTCCAATTAAACATTCATTCTTGTAAATATTGCAAAATCGAATTGGCAAAATGACAAGAATATCCATCACTATCAAGCATAGAAACGGAAATTATGTTCTTTATTAATTCAGGAACAAATAAAACGTTTCTCAACAACAACTTAAAATTTGAAGAAAGAAATAAATAAACATCTCCTATGGCTTCGGCCGCAACCCTTGCTCCGTTGCCAAGCCTCAAGTGGGTCTCACCCTCTCTAAGACACCGGCTTTTTGTCATTACCTACAAGTCATTGTAGATATGAGATCCACATCCAGTATCAAGTACTTAAGAAGTCGAGTTAAGAGACATATTTATTTCAATGTAGAACATACCTTTCACAGTTCGCAACTGCTCGAGGTAATCCCTACAGTTCCTCCTCCACTGCCCAGGCTTGTGGCAGTGTTGAAAAACATCCTCAGATTTGTTCGGCTTTGAAGTCCTTGCCTTGGGCTTCTTGGCGGGCTTACCCTCCTTCGCAGGGGCAGAACGCTTCTTACCCTTGCGTTTGGGCCCCTTATTCGCAGAGGAAGAAGAGCCCACAAGGAGGATGGGCTTGTCCTTCTTTATGGTCCCCTCGAACATGACAAGCATGTTTACCACCTCTTCAAGGGTGGCCTACAGCTTGTTCATGTTAAAGTTGACCACAAAGGGGTCGAACGCAGCAGGGAGGGAGAGGAGAAGCAGATCCACATACAGCTCATGTGGAAGCGAGATATCAAGGCACACTAGCTTCTCAATGAGCCCAATCATACTAACCCCATGCTCACAGACCGAAGTCCCCTCGCGCATGAGGCTCGTCATGAGCTCCTTGACAGTAGTGAACCTCTCAGTCCGAGAGTTCTCCCCATACAGCTCTTTGAGATGAAGGTGTATGCCAGAAGCATACTCCGTCTTCTCAAACCGCCGCTGCATTTCGTTGGACATAGATGCTATCATATAGCACCGTGCCTTAAGCTCGTCATTCCACCATTTGTCCATCTTTGCCAGCTCCTCAGGACTGGCATTGGCAGGGGCTTCCCTTGGAGGGTTCTTCTCTAGCGTGTAGAGAAGTTTCTCCGAAGCCAAGACAATCTTGAGGTTTCAAAGCCAATCTTGGTAGCTTAAGCCAGTGAACTTGTTGCTATCCAGTATAGCAGCAAGTGGATTTTTGATCGAAGACATAATGAATGCAGTTTATACTGAAAAGAAAAACAGACATGCATTACTGACTATTCATGAAAAATGCTAAGACATAAAACATGGCCATTTAGTTTTATGAATTACACTCCCACTATTTTAACGATTTCACCACCCTCTAATGAAATCGAGAAAGAAAGTTTCCTTAGTGGGTAC
>KV007525.1:0-16244 GCA_001598015.1 Dorcoceras hygrometricum
GGATTCACCGCTCGCAGACATGCGTGGATATCCTATGCTATCTGAGGGGATAATAGTGTATAAATCTCTGGCCAGAGTACTAGAAGTGTTTTAGGTAAATGTGTTTACCTAGTTACACTCGCGATGTCACTATTCGATCTCCAAGATGTATGCATAGCTATCTGATCTATAGCGACTCTCGATTTACCAATGGTCGTTGATCTGATCGGGATATATGGATTGAAAGGACCGTACTGTACGCTAACCACGACCAACTGGTTCTTGCAGGCACTATCAGTGATACCTAGGGGATCATGGGATGATGTTTCTAGACGCTCTTACCATGATCCGTTGGGCAAGTCCGGAATTGTGATTCCGGAGCCACAATGGTTGTGGGCTCACGGCTAGCTGTATCCCTGAACCATTGAGGGTCACACAAGTGCTGGATTCGAGATTCTTGCACGGATACTCAGCTCAATGTGTTGAGCATACGAAGAGGATTTTGGGAGTGCGACTTCCTAAAAGGTCAACAGAGGTCAAATCGTGATTTGCCGATGTTGAGGGGCAAAACGGTCATTTTGCATTGGGGTTCTGAAAAATGGTTTTTCAGATCATAGTATTCAGTTTTGGAAACTGATTCGATCGGTCCGATCTGATCGGCGATCGGAGTTACGGTGAAGTCTCGGTGATGGAGATGAAACGAATGTTCATCCGTTGGACCCGAGCCCGTTGGGCCGGATCCAAATCCATCACTAAGTCTATTTAATATAGACTTAGGACTTAACTTAAACATACTTGATGCAACTAACCCTAGCACTCAAGCCGCCGCCCCCTCTCCTCATCCTCACGCCGCCGTGCGCCGCTCGCCGCCGCCGCCGCTGCCGCTCGACGGAAAATTGTTTCTGGCCAAATTTGACGAGGAGAATCCTTCCGTGCAGATCTCGTCAGGCCTTCTAGTGCAGGCTGACGAAGGAATCCCATCTCCGGTCGTGGACTTGATTGACGATATCTACCGCCGCCTACCGTGAAGTGCCGTTTTCTTTACGAAACCGGTCGGAGCCAGGCACGAGTTGCCAGCAAGGTAGCAATCTAAACGCCCTATGAATGTCATAGTATGTTATTGTTTTTATCGTATTGATCGTCTCCCGATATTGTTTTTCGTTCTTCCGCTGCCTCGCCGGGAGGCGTGATCCGGATCCCAACAAATAGTACCCGAGGGTTTGATATAAACAGAGAACGAAGATCGGGAAATTTGCTAAGTATGGGATCTGGTAAAAATAAAACGAAGCCAATGCTTCCTATTTAAAGGCGCGAGAAGTCTGTTTACAAGACTCACCGACAGAAACAGATCTCACAACCAACGCGCGCTAAACACAACCAAGACCCCAAAACGACGTCGCACAAAACCACGGAGAAAGCTGGTCAAAAAGCGCTGAAAGCTGGAAACACGCTACAGGAGATTTGACCAACTTTGACACCTGTTCTCAATAATTCAACCAGACCTCATCGCTGCGAACAGATCTCTCACTAGTGCTACTCACAAAAACGACGACGTAGCAACTTATTAAAACGGCGGCGTTTAGGAACCAACGCATAAACCCGCAATACATAAAACAGATCTCTCCGCTCACGAGCAGATCTCATGCCAGCGCTATACCAGATCTCTCCCACAAGCGCTAATCAAAACGACACCGTTCTTACTTATCCAAACGACAGCTTTTCAAGCCTTAACAAAATACGCTAGAACCAGATCTCTACACATTAGCGCAAAACAGATCTCTCATGAAACGATGGCGTAAGGACCTCGCGCCAACAAAACACGCTGCGAAGGAAAATACACCAGCGACCAGACTTCTTCAACAGCAAGGCTTACGTCATCAAAGCAACGCATACCAGCCAGCGCTATACCAGATCTCTCCCACAAGCGCTAATCAAAACGACACCGTTCTTACTTATCCAAACGACAGCTTTTCAAGCCTTAACAAAATACGCTAGAACCAGATCTCTACACATTAGCGCAAAACAGATCTCTCATGAAACGATGGCGTAAGGACCTCGCGCCAACAAAACACGCTGCGAAGGAAAATAACACCAGCGACCAGACTTCTTCAACAGCAAGGCTTACGTCATCAAAGCAACGCATACCAGCGAAGCTTATGTCATCAAATATACTACCAGATTTCACCAAAAACAGATTTCTCCCCAAAAACTCAAAATGCGAAAACTTCCAGAATTGCTCCAAATATGAAATCTGACCCGAAAATGCAACCCGAGAATTCCAACTGAAATTTGAATTACCAGAAATCACTAACAACCGATTAATTCTAACAATTAATCTTATTACATAATCAGATCTCACACCCCGTGGCCACTGTTAACTGTTGTTCAGTTGTATCTGTTCTTGATCAGCTTTGAGATTCCTTGGCTCCCTGTGTCTTAGTTGTAGCCTTGTTCTCTGCATAGCATTTGCATATTACTTGTTGCTTTCCTTTAGCTGTTTTATATTGCTCTCAGTACTGGGGTTTGACCCAATGTCCCTCTGGGGCTGGTGTTGTTTGCCTGTGTATGTGTTTTCAGGTTATCATGGTTACTCTGCTGGTTGTGGAGTAGACTTAGCTGGAGGTGCGCCAGGAGGTGGTTAGAGTGTCCCAGTTAGCATATATCATATATATATGAGCACTGTTAGCCGGGGGATGTCCAGTGCTTTATTGTATTTCAGTTGCTTTCTGTAGTGCTTGTATCTGTTGAATGTTGTACTGTACTGAGTTATTTTAATTACTTGGATATTTTGAGTATTACAGTATTTTAAATTATGTATCCTTCAGTCAGGCCAAAGAGAAAATTTTAGCCACTATTTTATTGCTTCTGCTATGTGTTTGCGTGGTTAAACTCTGTGATTGAGCACGAGGCCTGACATTTTTGGTATCAGAGCTTAAGCTGGGATAAGCTTGATTTTTTTGATCACGCTTGAGTCTAGTCACAGTGTTGCATGTTGCATGTGCATGACTATGTGATTTACTTGTCTGTAATATTTAACTGTTGCTGTGTGACCTTACCCTCTTAGTGCCTTCGTAGATTCCGCCTAGACTTAGGGGTAGAGGTAGAGGGCCGTTTCAGGAAGAGTCCGAAGGTCAGAATGAGGAAGTGCAGCGTAGTGTTCCTCGTCGTGGACGCGATAGACAGGTTGACTTGGAGGTAGATGAGCTGGCAGCCCATGTGGACGATATGTAACTGGTGATGGCAAGGTTTAGCGGATGAATCCTCATACGTTCAATGGCGATGAGCCTAGTTCTGATGCTGAGTCCTGGTTGCAGCATATTACTGGGTTGTTCGATCGTGTCAGGTATGACGATGAGCGTAGGCTGAGTTTGGCTACGTTTCAGTTGAGGATAAGTGTCGAGCGTTGGTGGAGAGGTGCTTCGAGGACTCTAGAGGATACAGGTGTAGGGATTTCGTGGAGTAGCTTCTGTACCGCCCTTCGTCAGGAGTACGTTCCGGAATCTTTTGTGAATGCCAGGGAGCGAGAGTTTGATAACCTGGTGCAGGGGATCTTTGTCCGTGGGTAGAGTATGACCGGTAGATTTTCAATGGCGATGAGCCTAGTTCTGATGCTGAGTCCTGGTTGCAGCATATTACTGGGTTGTTCGATCGTGTCAGGTATGACGATGAGCGTAGGCTGAGTTTGGCTACGTTTCAGTTGAGGATAAGTGTCGAGCGTTGGTGGAGAGGTGCTTCGAGGACTCTAGAGGATACAGGTGTAGGGATTTCGTGGAGTAGCTTCTGTACCGCCCTTCGTCAGGAGTACGTTCCGGAATCTTTTGTGAATGCCAGGGAGCGAGAGTTTGATAACCTGGTGCAGGGATCTTTGTCCGTGGGAGAGTATGACCGGAGATTTTCTTCTCTTCTTGCGTATGTTCCGCATGTTTCTGGCCGAGAGAAGGCGAAGAGGAACAAATTCATGGAGGGGCTCAATGAAGATTTGTATTCTTTTGTGTTTGCGGGTTCATCGGCGTGTTGGGGAACCGTGGTGGATCCGGATCCCGTCTCCCGGCGAGGCAGCGAAAGAATAAAATTAGGCCGGGAAACGTTCAATACAATTCAAAACTACTGCAAACTATGAACCATTCATAGGGCGTTTAGTCAGTTACCTTGCTGGCGACTTGCGCCTGGCTCCAACCGGAATTACAAGAAGACCGGCTCTTCACGGTAGGCGGCTGTAGATTCGTCAATCAGGTCCACGACCGGAAGGGAGACTCCTTCGTCAGCCTGCACTAGAAGGCCTGACGAGATCAGTGCGGACGGATTCTCCTCGAAAAGTTGGCCGTAGCAACTCCGACGAGGGGCGGTGGCGGCGGCGCGTAGCGGGCACGGCGGCGGCGACGGCTTGGAGAGGAGGGAGGCGGCCAAGGTGTGCTAGGGTTAGGTCTTGTGAGTTGTGATACAAGTGTATTATGACTAATGAAGCCCTTGTCTACTTTAAGTAGATTAGTGGTGGACTTGGACTGGCCCAACGGACCCGGGTCCAAATGACGATATCCATCACTACGACTTCATTACAACTCCGATCGCCGATCAGATCGGACCGATCGACTCAGTTTCCAAAACTGAATATTATGATGTGAAAAACAATTTTTCAGATCATCAAACCCTAAATGGCAAAATGACCGTTTTGCCCTTCAACAGCGGGAAATCACGATTTGACCCCTGTTGACTTTCAGGAAGTCGCACTCCCTAAAATCCTCCTTCTATGCTCAACACATTGAGCTCAGTATCCATGCGGGAATCTCGAATCCAGTACTTGTGTGACCCTCAATGGTTCAGGGATACAGCTAGCCGTGGGCCCACAACCATTGTGGCTCCGGAATCACTATTTTGGACTTGCCCATCGGATCATGGTAAGAGCGTCTAGCAACATGGCCCCATGATCTCCTAGGTATCACTGATAGTGCCTGCAAGAACCAGTTGGTCGTGGTTAGCGTACAGTACGGTCCTTTCAATCCATATATCCCGATCAGATCAACGACCATTGGTAAATCGAGAGTCGCTATAGATCCGATAGCTATGCATACATCTTGGAGATCGAATAGTGACATCGCGAGTGTAACTAGGGTAAACCCATTTACCTAAAACACTTCTAGTACTCTGGCCAGAGATTTATACACTATCGTTTCCTCAGATAACATAGGATATCCACGCATGTCTGCGAGCGGTGAATCCTCGACAACGATGCATCGACTCCTACATGCATCGGGGTCTCACCCAATCCCGCCGTCTAATGACCCCAAGTGAGTCGGCAAACGGGTCAAAGTGAGACGCCTATCATGTAGAGTCTCAATGACGTTTCGAGTCGTGAGGACTAATCAGTACAACCAAGACCTCGAACTTATCCACTCGACAAATGGTAACCACTTGGAAAGTCCGAACGAGGGTAGTTCGATAGATCACCAGGTCACTATCTATCTGCGTGCTCAGAACATCACAATGTTCCCTACCAATGAAACATGGTACTTCGCATCGCAGATACTAGTCTCGAGCTCGAGCGGCCTTATCCTTGTTTTGACGGCCCAATCGACTAGGAACTAATTCAGAATACACAGTGACTATTAGATGAGTTTCATGATAGCCGTCATACACACTATCACATCTAACATACACTATAGTGCATTCTAGGTCTTTACTCAACGCAATTGTTAATCATTATACAACACAATGAAAGTAAAGAATGCCATAAATAAATGCGAATATTATATATCGAGTCGTGAGGACTAATCAGTACAACCAAGACCTCGAACTTATCCACTCGACAAATGGTAACCACTTGGAAAGTCCGAACGAGGGTAGTTCGATAGATCACCAGGTCACTATCTATCTGCGTGCTCAGAACATCACAATGTTCCCTACCAATGAAACATGGTACTTCGCATCGCAGATGCTAGTCTCGAGCTCGGGCAGCCTTATCCTCATTTTGACGGCCCAATCGACTAGGAATGTGTTCAGAATGCAAAGTGACTATTAGATGTGTTTCATGATAGCCGTCATACCCACTATCACATCTAACATACACTATGGTGCATTCTAGGTCTTTACTAAACGCAATTGTTAATCATCATACAACACAATGAAAGTAAATAACGCCATAAATGAATGCAAATATCATATATAAAGATTGTCATATACAAGAGTTTATAAACCCATACGCCACAAGTTGGCTAGTAGGGCATCTACACTAACAATCTCCCACTTGCCCTAAAGCCAACTACTCATGAGACGTAGTCCCATTGTTTCGCGATGTTTTTCAAACAACGGTCCTGGCAAGGGCTTCGTAAGTGGATCAGCAACGTTGTCCGTAGAGGCGACTCTCTCAACTGCTATGTCACCTCTAGCCACAATATCCCGGATTATGTGGTATTTCCTCAGTATATGTTTGGATCTTTGGTGAGACCTAGGCTCCTTTGCTTGCGCAACGGCACCCGTGTTGTCGCAGTACACCGGGAGTGGACCAACTCCATCAGGAATGACGCCCAACTCTTGGACGAAATTCCTTATCCAAACCGCCTCCTTAGCAGCAGCTGATGCTGCGATGTACTCAGCCTCAGTGGTTGAATCCGTGATGGTGTATTGCTTGGAACTCTTCCAAGAGACAGCACAACCATTGAGCATGAATACAAATCTAGAGTTTGACTTCAAATCATCCACGTCACACTGGAAGCTAGAATCAGTGTAGCCTTCCAGTTTCAGTTCACCACCCCCATAGACCATGAACATATTCTTAGTCCTTCGCAAGTACTTAAGAATGCTGGGGAACCATGGCGGATCCGGATCCCGTCTCCCGGCGAGGCAGCGGAAGAATAAAATTAGGCCGAGAAACGTTCAATACAATTCAATATACTGCAAACTATGAACCATTCATAGGGTGTTTCTCGGGGTGTTACCTTGCTGGCGACTGGCGCCTGGCTCCAACCAGAATCACAGGGAGACTGGCTCTTCACGGTAGGCGGCGGTAGATTACGTCTAATCAGGTCCATGACCGGAAGCAAGGTTCCTTCGTCAGCCTGCACTAGAAGGCCTGACGATATCAGCACGGACGGAAACTCCTCGAAAGTTGGCCGGAACAAATTCCGGCGAGGCAAGGAGGCGGCGGCGGCGCGTGGAATCGGCGGCGGCCGTGAGGTATGTGAGGAGGGGAGGCGGCCGAGAATTGCTCTAGGGTTGTGTGTATGTGAGTTATGTTATGTTCCAATAATGAAGCCCTTAATCCCTTTTAATAAGATTAGTAATGGACTTGGACCGGCCCAACGGGCCCGGGTCCAAATGACGATATCCATCGCTGCGACTTCATCGTAACTCCGATCGCCGATCAGATTGGACCGATCGACTCAGTTTCCAAAACTGAATGTTATGATATGAAAAACAATTTTTCAGATCATCTAACCCTAAATTGCAAAATGACCGTTTTGCCCCTCAACAGTGGGAAATCACGATTTGACCCCAGTTGACTTTTAGGAAGTCGCACTCCCCAAAATCCTCCTTAGGTGCTCAACACATTGAGCTCAGTTTCCGTGCGGGAATCTTGAATCCAGTACTTGTGTGACCCTCAATGGTTCAGGGATACAGCTAGCCGTGGGCCCATAACCATTGTGGCTCCAGAATCACAATTCCGGACTTGCCCATCGGATCATGGTAAGAGCGTCTAGCAACATCGCCCCATGATCCCCTAGGTATCACTGATAGTGCCTGAAAGAACCAGTTGGTCGTGGTTAGCGTACAGTACGGTCCTTTCAATCCATATATCCCGATCAGATCAACGACCATTGGTAAATTGAGAGTTGTTAGAGATCCGATATCTATGCATACATCTTGGAGATCGAATAGTGACATCGCGAGTGTAACTAGGTAAACCCATTTACCTAAAACACTTCTAGTACTCTGGCCAGAGATTTATACACTATTATCCCCTCAGATAGCATAGGATATCCACGCATGTCTGCGAGCGGTGAATCCTCGACAACGATGCATCGACTCCTACATGCATCGGGGCCTCACCCAATCCCGCCGCCTAACGACCCCAAGTGAGTCGGCAAACGGGTCAAAGTGAGACGCCTATCATGTAGAGTCTCAATGACGTTTCGAGTCGTGAGGACTAATCAGTACAACCAAGACCTCGAACTTATCCACTCGACAAATGGTAACCACTTGGAAAGTCCGAACGAGGGTAGTTCGATAGATCACCAGGTCACTATCTATCTGCATGCTCAGAACATCACAATGTTCCCTACCAATGAAACATGGTACTTCGCATCGCAGATACTAGTCTCGAGCTCGGGCGGCCTTGTCCTCATTTTGACGGCCCAATCGACTTGGAACTAACTCAGAATACACAGTGACTATTAGATGTGTTTCATGATAGCCGTCATACCCACTATCACATCTAACATACACTATAGTGCATTCTAGGTCTTTACTCAACGCAATTGTTAATCATCATACAACACAATGAAAGTAAATAATGGCAAAAATAAAATACGAATATCATATATAAAGATCGTTTCATACAGGAGTCTATGAACCCACACGCCACAAGTTGGCTAGTTGGGCATCTACTCTAACAATCTCCCACTTGCCCTAATGCCAACTACTCATCAGACGCAGTCCCATTGTTTTGCGATGTTTTTCAAACAAGGGTCCTGGCAAGGGCTTCGTAAGTGGATCAGCAACGTTGTCCACAGAGGCGACTCTCTCAACTGCTATGTCACCTCTAGCCACAATATCCCGGATTATGTGGTATTTACTCAGTATATGTTTGGATCTTTGGTGAGACCTAGGCTCCTTTGCTTGCGCAACGGCACCCGTGTTGTCGCAGTACACCGGGACTGGACCAACTCCATTAGGAATGACGCCCAACTCTTGGACGAAATTCCTTATCCAAACCGCCTCCTTAGCAGCAACTGATGCTGCAATGTACTCAACCTCAGTGGTTGAATCCGCGATGGTGTCTTGCTTGGAACTATTCCAAGAGACAGCACCACCATTGAGCATGAATACAAATCCAGAGGTTGACTTTGAATCATCAACGTCACACTGGAAGCTAGAATCAGTGTAGCCTTCCAGTTTCAGTTCACCACCCCCATAGACCATGAACATATTCTTAGTCATTCGCAAGTACTTAAGAATATCCTTCACAGCCTTCCAATGCAATTGGCCGGGGTTGGCATGGTAGCGGCTCGTGACACTCAGAGCATATGCGACATCCGATCTAGTCGAGATCATGCCATACATAATACTACGCATTACCGAGGCATATGGCACATGTGTCATACTCTCTATCTCCTCATCAGTCTTCGGACACATTAGAATTAGATAGAGTGACCCCGTGGCACATAGGTAGGTGTCCTCTCTTGGACTCTTCCATAGAGAACCTCTTAAGTATGGTATCGATGTAGGTGGCTTGGGTGAGTCCGAGCATCCGTTTAGATCTATCCCGATAGATCTATATTCCAAGAATATAGGATGCTTCACCCATGTCCTTCATCGAAAATCTACTAGACAACCATACTTTAGTTGACTACATCATTCCTACATCATTCCCAATTAGTAGAATGTCATCAACGTAAAGTACTAGGAATGTCACAGCGCTCTTGACTACCTTCTTATATACACATGGCTCCTCGGGATTCTTGATGAAACCGAATTCCTTAATTGTTTCATCGAATCTCAGGTTCCAACTTCGCGATGCTTGTTTGAGACCGTAGATCGATCTCTGAAGTTTGCATACCTTATGCTCGCTTCCATCAGATTTGAAACCCTCAGGCTGCGTCATATAGATCTCTTCCTTAATGTTTCCATTAAGGAACGCAGTTTTCACATCCATTTACCATATCTCATAGTCGTACCATGCGGTTATGGCTAACAAGATTCTAATTGACTTGAACATTGCGACTGGCGAGAAGGTTTCATCATAGTCAACACCTTGCCTCTGAGTGTAACCTTTCGCGACCAGTCGTGCCTTGTAGGTCATTACCTTACCATCAGGCCCAAGTTTCTTCTTGTATACCCATTTGCACCCAATAGGAACAATTCCTTCGGGAGGATTGACAAGAGTCCAAACTTGGTTAGCATGCATCGAGTCTAGCTCGGACTGCATTGCTTCAAGCCACAAATTAGAATCTGCATCGGAAATTGCCTCTTTGAAGGTTCTTGGATCAGATCCAACAACTTGATCACTTTGATCATCTTCAATAAGAAAACCATATCTCTCAGGAGCCCTAGGAACCCTTTCGGATCTCCTAGGTGCGACCCTTTCTGGTACTGGCTCTGGAGGTGTAGGAGATTCACTTGGTACTTCAGTTGGTTCTCGAACCTCTTCGAGTTCTACTATTTTGCCCTTTCTATCAAGTAAAGTAGCATAAGATGGATCTCGTATCCAGCTTATCTCCCACTGTCTGCTTCACGTAAGCAGGACATCCCCAAATCCTCATGTATGAGTACTTGGGTGGTTTGCCCATCCATATCTCATATGGAGTCTTATCCACTGCCTTGGTGTGGACATTGTTCAACAACATTACCGCCGTTTCGAGCGCATAGCCCCAAAACGAGGTAGGAAGTTCAGTGAAACTCATCATAGATCGAACCATGTCTAACAGGGTTCGATTACGATGCTCCGCTACACCGTTGAGCTGTGGTGTGGCCGGAGGGGTCCACTGTGAGAGAATCCAATTCTCTTTTAGATAGTCTTGAAATTCAGCGCTTAAGTATTCACCACCTCGATCGGATCGAAGTGCTTTAATACTTTTGCCCAATTGATTTTCTACTTCAGCCTTGAATTCTTTGAACCTTTCAAAGGATTCAGACTTGTGCTTCATTAAGTACAAGTACCCATACCTAGAGTAATCGTCGGTAAATGTGATGAAGTATGTGTGACCGTACTTAGTACCAATACTAATGGGCCGCACACATCAGTATGGATCAAATCCAGTAGGCCTTGAGCACGCTTACCCTTGCCCTTGAAGGGTTGCTTGGTCATCTTTCCCTTGAGACAAGACTCAAAAGTCGGTAGGGAGTTAATGTCTGACAGATCAAACATGTCACTCCTAAATAACTTGTTCATCCTACTTAGAGAAACATGACCTATCCTAGCGTGCCAAAGTTGTGCTGGGTTCAAGTTATCGTGTTTCCTTTTAATCGTTGTTGTATGTGCTTCGACATCACGAGTCGGAACTTGTTTTAATTTTAAGGTGTATAAGTCGTTTTCGCGTTCCCCAATTCCAATTAAACATTCATTCTTGTAAATATTGCAAATCGAATTAGCAAACATACAAGAATATCCATCACTATCAAGCATAGGAATAGAAATAATGTTTTTAATCAATTCAGGAACAACCAAAACGTCTCGTAACAACAACTTAAAATCTGAAAACAGTAGTAAATAAATATCTCCTATGGCTACTGCAGCAACTCTTGCTCCATTGCCCAGCCTCAAGTGGGTCTCACCCTCTCTAAGACGCCGGCTTCTTGTCATCACCTGCAAATCATTGCAGATATGAGATCCACATCCGGTATCAAGTACCCAAGAAGTCGAACTAAGAGACATATTTATTTCAATATAGAACATACCTTCCGCAGTTCGCAACTGCTCGAGGTACTCCTTGCAGTTCCTCCTCCAATGCCCAGGCTTGTGGCAGTGGTGGCAAACATCCTCATGCTTGTTTGGCTTGGAAGCCTTTGCCTTTGGCTTCTTGGTGGGATTTTCCTCCTTCGAAGGGGCAGAACGCTTCTTTCCCTTGCGTCTGGGCCCCTTCTTCGCAGAAGAGCCCATAAGGAGGACGGGTTTGTCCTTCTTTATGGTTCCTTCAAACACTAAAATAATGTTAACCACCTCTTCAAGGGTGGCTGCCAGCTTGTTCATGTTGAAGTTGACCACAAAGGGGTCGAATGCAGCAGGAAGTGAGAGGAGAAGCACATCCACAGACAGCTCGTGTGGAAGTGTGATATCAAGGCCTGACAGCTTTTCAACGAGCCCAATCATACGAACCCCATGCTCGCGGACCGAAGTCCCATCACGCATGCGGCTCGTCATAAGCTCCTTGACAGCCGTGAACCTCTCATGTCGAGAGTTCTCCCCGTACAGTTATTTGAGATGAAAAAGTATGTCAGCAGCATACTTTGTCTTCTCAAAGAGCCGTTGCATTTCATTGGACATCGATGCCATCACATAGCATCGAGTTTTAACCTCGTCGTCCCACCATTGTTTAAGCGTAACCAGCTCCTCAGGGCTGATATCGGCAGGGGCTTCCTTCGGAGGGAACTTCTCTATCGTATAGAGGAGCTTCTCCGAAGCCAACACAATGTTGAGGTTGCGGAGCCAGTCTTGGTAGTTCAGACCGGTGAACTTGTTGCTATCAAGTATAGAAGCGAGCGGGTTTTTTGAACGAAGACATTATTAATGCAGTTATACTGAAAAGAAACAGACAATCATCACTAACTATATATAAAATAATCGCTAAGACATAAAACAAGGTCGTTAAGTTTTATGAATTACCCTCCCACTATTTTAACGATTTCACCACCCTTTAATTAAATCGAGAAAGCAAGTTTCTTTAGTGGGTACACGGAGCCCAATCAAGCGATCATGGACCCGAATAATATCAGCCATCCATGACCCCCAAAAGGTAGTTTCCGATTGCAACCGGTGCAACCTCCATGTATTCACCTCACGTCCAGTAAGGGCCCAATAATATGACGTCGTTTACTATCACGTGTCAAGATGACCCATCAATGTTGAGTCGTGAGGGACGGTGCCCTTAACGTCCCCAATAATATGAGCCAACGTTACAGGGAGTTCCAACCGACTCACAACAATTGTCAATGGCATGGACAGCTTTCCGGCATACATGACCCCCTCAATAATATGGTGAGGGACGGTGCCCTTAACGTCCCCAATAATATGAGCCAACGTTACAGGGAGTTCCAACCGACTCACAACAATTGTCAATGGCATGGACAGCTTTCCGGCATACATGACCCCCTCAATAATATGAGACGGGCCATGTATACGGGTAGCATCGGCGTACACCCATTTTTGATTGAAGGTAGGGATAATTTAAACAAATTTAAATTCCCTTTAGTTTATCGAATAAACTTTTATCTTGATATTAGTTTTAAATCATATTTAAAACGAGGGATTTTATTTTCGAAAATTTGGTCTCATGCAGTATATTTTAAATCATATTTAAAACATGCGGACTCAACTAACTATATATCACATATATAAAAACATTGGGATGATCGATCGCGAGAGCTATGCGGTCTGTGGTTGCCAATCACGGACCTGGGTCCAATCCTATGTGATATGCAATATGCAATGCAATCCTATTACATTTGCTCCCGGTTTTACAGATCTTCGGTCTTCAATATCTTTGATCGTCATGGGCCCACCATCTTCAAAAGTCCTCCCACTAAGTCTAGTAATTTACATTTAAATATACCATGACATATAAGGGATACATTTTTCAAGGGGTGGGAACGGGCCACAAACAGGCCCACTTAAAATGATAATCAATAATATTTACAAACCGAAATCATAAAAACCTATCGCATACACCTAACACATTGGGCACGGCTCTCGATCATCCCAATCATACAATCAATCTAATTAATTTGCATAAATATAAATAATCAAATTATTTATCGCAAAATCATATTTTAATCATAAAATCGCATTTTATAATAAAATCGCATTTTGTCGATAAAATCGCATTTTGTCGATAAAATCAAATTTTAATCAACAAAATCATATTTCATTATAAAATCATATTTTACAATTAAAATCACATTTCGCTAATTTTAATTGCATCATATTGGGCCAAAAACAATTTTAGGCCCAAAAATCTCAAAATTTCAAAATTGACCAAAATCGGCCCGATATCGAATATCGGCCCGAAAACTTCACGGGCTGCCCGAGACAGGCCCGAACTAAACCTAGAAGTAAAATTCAGCCGTCGCAACAATCTGCCGGAGATCGTCGCGGACGGCGGCCACCGCCACCATGCATGTCGCGCATCAATGCGCAAAACAGCGCACAATAATCGGCCAGCCATCGCGCATCAATATGCGCAGCCGCGATGATCATCGCGCGCCATGATCGGCGCACAGCAGCGCGTTGCTGCTCCGGTATTGCACAACCAGTGCACGTGAATGGCCAGCAACGGTCGGTCATCAAGCGCGACGATCGTGCGGGCAGTAGCAATAGGTTTGCCGCCATGCTTGACCGATGCGCATGCAATGGCGTGCGCCTATGCGCGCGGCGGGAAGGGGGCCGCCGCACACAGCGGCGGCCGGCGGCCGTCGGCCCGAAAACTTCACGGGCTGCCCGAGACAGGCCCGAACTAAACCTAGAAGTAAAATTCAGCCGTCGCAACAATCTGCCGGAGATCGTCGCGGACGGCGGCCACCGCCACCATGCATGTCGCGCATCAATGCGCAAAACAGCGCACAATAATCGGCCAGCCATCGCGCATCAATATGCGCAGCCGCGATGATCATCGCGCGCCATGATCGGCGCACAGCAGCGCGTTGCTGCTCCGGATTGCACAACCAGTGCACGTGAATGGCCAGCAACGGTCGGTCATCAAGCGCGACGATCGTGCGGGCAGTAGCAATAGGTTTGCCGCCATGCTTGACCGATGCGCATGCAATGGCGTGCGCCTATGCGCGCGGCGGGAAGGGGGCCGCCGCACACAGCGGCGGCCGGCGGCCGAAACAAAAATATTGATTTCAATCTGAAAATTTCAAGATTAGATACAATAAGGCAACGATTGTATTGAAGGATCCGAGCCTTGGCTCTGATACCACTGTTGGGGAACCGTGGTGGATCCGGATCCCGTCTCCCGGCGAGGCAGCGGAAGAATAAAATTAGGTCGGGAAACGTTCAATACAATTCAAAACTACTGCAAACTATGAACCATTCATAGGGCGTTTAGTCAGTTACCTTGCTGGCGACTTGCGCCTGGCTCCAACCGGAATTACAAGAAGACCGGCTCTTCACGGTAGGCGGCTGTAGATTCGTCAATCAGGTCCACGACCAGAAGGGAGACTCCTTCGTCAGCCTGCACTAGAAGGCCTGACGAGATCATCACGGACAGATTCTCCTCGAAAAGTTGGCCGGAACAACTCCGGCGAGGGGCGGCGGCGGCGGCGCGTGGCGGGCACGACGGCGGCGGCGGCTTGGAGAGGAGGGAGGCGGCCAAGGTGTGCTAGGGTTAGGTCTTGTGAGTTGTGATACAAGTGTATTATGACTAATGAAGCCCTTGTCTACTTTAAGTAGATTAGTGGTGGACTTGGACAGGCCCAACGGGCCCGGGTCCAAATGACGATATCCATCACTACGACTTCATTACAACTCCGATCGCCGATCAGATCAGACCGATCGACTCAGTTTCCAAAACTGAATATTATGATGTGAAAAACAATTTTTCAGATCATCAAACCTTAAATGGCAAAATGACCGTTTTTCCCTTCAACAGCGGGAAATCACGATTTGACCCCTGTTGACTTTCAGGAAGTCGCACTCCCTAAAATCCTCCTTCTATGCTCAACACATTGAGCTCAGTATCCGTGCGGGAATCTTGAATCCAGTACTTGTGTGACCCTCAATGGTTCAGGGATACAGCTAGCCGTGGGCCCACAACCATTGTGGCTCCGGAATCACAATTCCGGACTTGCCCATCGGATCATGGTAAGAGCGTCTAGCAACATCGCCCCATGATCCCCTAGGTATCACTGATAGTGCCTGCAAGAACCAGTTGGTCATGGTTAGCATACAATACGGTCCTTTCAATCCATATATCCCGATCAGATCAACGACCATTGGTAAATCGAGAGTCGCTAAAGATCCGATAACTATGCATACATCTTGGAGATCGAATAGTGACATCGCGAGTGTAACTAGGTAAACACATTTACCTAAAACACTTCTAGTACTCTGGCCAGAGAGTTATACACTATTATCCCCTCAGATAGCATAGGATATCCACGCATGTCTGCGAGCGGTGAATCCTCGACAACGATGCATCGACTCCTACATGCATCGGGGTCTCACCCAATCCCGACGCCTGGTGACCACAAGTGAGTCGGCAAACGGGTCAAAATGAGACGCCTATCTTGTAGAGTCTCAATGAAGGGTTGTCATCTTTCCCTTAAGACAAGATTCACAAGTCGGTAGGGAGTTAATGTCTGACAGATCAAACATGTCACTCCTAACTAACCTAACT
>KV007525.1:26531-42165 GCA_001598015.1 Dorcoceras hygrometricum
TTTCGTAACGCATTTTCCTCGTTCCAGCCGAGGATGCGATGCTGTTTGGGTAGTTGTAGACCATTTGTCTAAGTCTGCACACTTCATTCCCTATGGGATGACCTTCTCGTTGAAGAAGATGGCGAAGCTGTACGTTGATTTTGTTGTTAGATTGCATGGTGTGCCTGTTTCAATCGTGTCTGACCGAGAACCGAGGTTTACTTCCAGGTTTTGGAAGAGTTTGCAGACAGCTTTGGGAACTAGATTGTCTATGAGTACCGCGTATCATCCCCAGACAGATGGCCAATCTGAGCGAACTATCCAGATGTTGGAGGATATGTTGCGTGCTGTTGTGTTGGATTTCGGAGGTAGTTGGCAAGACGCGTTGTCTTTGGTTGAGTTTTCGTATAATAACAGCTACCAAGTAACGATTGGCATGGCGCCTTTCGAGGCTTTGTATGGCCGCAAGTGCAGATCGCCAGTGTGTTGGGAAGAAGTGGGGGAGAAGCAGCTATCTGCCCCTGAATTTGTGCAGCAAATGAAAGATCATGTGGATCTTATTAGACAGCGGACGAAAGCTGTCCAGGATCGCCAAGCCAGTTATGCGAATAAGAGGCGTCGACCTCTTGAGTTTCAGGTTGTTGATCGTGTATTTCTCAAGGTTTCTCCGTTTCGTAGTGTGATGCGCTTTGGACCCAAGGGAAAGTTAGCCCCTCGTTACGTTGGTCCGTATGATATTGTCGAGAGGATTGGCCCTTTAGCGTATCGTCTGTTGTTGCCGTCCGAGTTATCTTCTTTGTATGACGTCTTTCACGTTTCCATGTTGAGGAAGTATGAGCCAGATCCGTCTCATGTACTTGGAACTGACGAGGTAGAGCTAGATCAGTCGTTGAGCTACCAGGAATACCCTTTGTAGATCCTTGGCAGAAAAGAGAAACAGTTGAGGAATAAAACCATTCCGTTGGTGATGGTGCAGTGGAGCAAGCATGGTAAGGAGGAAGCTACTTGGGAGCTGGAAGAAAAGATGCAGCGCGAGTGGCCGCATCTGTTTGAGTAGCTGTAGGGATATATTTTCCAGTAGCTTGTAGTTTTCTTGTTTTCCTTCCTTAGTTGTTGTGAATTATTTGCTCAGTTATCTTGAACTCTTGGCCTTGTGTTGGGCGGGTTCTGTTTGTAGTTTGCTGTTGTGTTTGTTGATTCAGAATTGTTGTTGTGATTTCGAGAACGAAATCCTTTTTAGTGGGGGATAAATGTGAGACCTGGATTTGTATTAAGATTTGTTTGTTATCGGTTTTTGGGAGTTTCCTGCTGGTCAAATCTTTGTTCGAGAGTTTGGTTGGCATTTTCGGGTCTGAAATAGCATTTGGAGCAATTCTGGAGATTTTGTATTTTCGCATGTTTTGTGTTGAGCGCTAAACGTCGTCGTTTGAGGTATTGCGACTGGTACCAGCTGCGAGGAGTTGTGCGTCTGGATGACCAGTCGAGGAACCAGTCGTTGGTTATTAGCGTGTTTTTGGTATCGGGTGAGATACGACAGCGTTTTGAGGAACGTCACTATAGCTTGCGACTGGTTGTGTTTCGTATATTGCGACTGGTTGTGCACTGTAGCTGTGACTGGTATTTTGCGAGGAGTTGTTGCGTCTGGATGATCAGTCGAGAGCTATGGTCAACGCGGGTCAACGTCATTGTAGCCTTGCGACTGGTATTTGGCGAGATGTTGCGACTGGATAATGACGTCAGTGGAGCGACGTCGTTTGAGTTAGTTGCAACGCTGCGTTTTGAGGTTGCGACTGGATGACCAGCAGAGGATATCGTTGTGCGTTGTTTTGGTCCTGCGACTGGATGACCAGCAGTTGGTATATAGGATTGTGTAAACTGTGCGACTTCGTTTGAGTAAGTTGGTGCGACGCCGTTTTGAGAACCAGCCGTTAGTTTATTTTAGCGATTGTTGGAGAAATCAGCCGTCGGTTCTTGCGTCTGCTGGTTAGTTGGTACCTGCTGGTTTGGGAGATTGATGGTGTCGACTGGTTTGTCGGTGGACAATTATTTGTATTGGTTTCCAGTCGTTGCAAGTGCTATTTAAGGAAGACTTGGTCTTCGAATTGGTGATATCATTTCCCATACTTAGAAATTTCCAGCCTTTCGTTCCTTATCCTTCGAACCCTAGAGCACTGTTCAGCCGTGAGCTTTTCCGGCGAATTCCCGTCGTTTCCGGTGGTTGTTTTGCTCGTGCGAGGTAGCGTTGGACTCCTCTTGAGAAGCTCTTCCAATTCGTATCAGTTTTAGAATCTGTAATTGGCTAGTCGAGGAACGCGAAGTTGCTGTCGTTCGAGTGTTGCGTCGATTTGGTAGAACTACGTTCTGGTTTTTTGTGAGACCTTGTTCCTAGCCATAGTTTTAAGCTTTCTATGTAATTGTTGAGGTATATTGAGCAGCTGGTCGAGTGAGACTCCCAGCCGTGAGCTTGATTAGCAACCTGTTAGATTTATGTTGTGTATGCCGTGTGTTTAACAGGCTTTTACCAGAGTCTTTGGGATTTCTCGCAGTGTTAGTTGTTGCTCAGTATAAGGTACGGATTTGAGCTTATATTACAGCGAGATTATGGCTTGGATGATTGTAGTTGCTGGTATGTGGAATGGCCGTGCCTGCTGGTTGTGCCCTGTTGAGGATTGTGTATGCTGTTGTGTTATTGTTGTGTTGCATATGTTATATGCCTGCATTTCAGCATGTTGCATACACGCATGATATTCCTTTTCCCAGTTTTGGTAGCCTTTGTACCTTGTTGTATTGTTGTTGTTTCTTACCAGGATGTGAGGGCGAGCGGCAATACCGCACTCTCATCTCCCTGCTGGGATCGTAGCCACCATGGGTCGAGTGGTTAACTACCACAGTTCATGGGCGAGGAAACAGCAGGTTGAGTTGTTTGATGCATCTGGTAAGTGGGTGTAGTGTCATGGCGAGTGGCTCACTACCACACTGTGAACACGCCCCGTGGCCACTGTATGTTGTTGATGATTCTTGGAGCTATGTTTGAGTTCCATAGCTCCCTTGTAGGTCGAGCCTTCCGTTGTTATTCGGCGTCTCATGCATAGCATCTGCATTTTATTTCTTGTTGTTTATTTCTGTTGTATTATTGCTCTCCGTACTGGGGTTTGACCCCATGTCCCTCCGGGGCTTGGTTTGTTTCTTTGTTATGTTGTTTTCAGGAAACCCAGGTTCTACAGCTGGTCGTGGTTTTAACCCAGCTGGTGGTGCCCCAAGAGGTGGCTAGCGTGTCCCAGTTGCATATAGCATACTTATTTATATATGTATCAGTTAGCCAGGGGGATGCCCTGCGCTTTGTTGTTGTACCTGTAGGGGAGTTTGATAACAAGTTTGAACTATGTATGCTTTATTGTTGGTTGTTTTATGAATTGGGAAACTTATTTTAAGTATTGTCGTATTTTAAATTATATGTTTCAAACCGTCGGGCCTAAAAGCGAAAATTTTACCCACTTTTTGATAGCTTCCGCATGTGTTTATCTGTTGTGAGCACGAGGCCTGACAGTGTGGTTCAGGTGGTTTTGTGGTTTGTGCAGATGCTTCCTTAAATGGATTGGGTTGTGTGTTGATGCAGAATGGTCGAGTCATTGCGTATGACTCTCGTCAGTTGAAACCGCATGAGACTTGTTACCCAGTTCATGATTTGGAATTGGCAGAAGTGGTTTTTGATTTGAAGATTTGGCGTCACTACCTATATGGTGAGCAATTTGTTGTGTACTCCGACCACAAGAGTCTGCAGTATCTGTTTTCTCAGTTAGATTTGAACATGAGACAGCGTAGATGGATGGAGCTGCTTAAAGATTTTTATTGTGAGATCAAATATCAGCCTGGGAAAGTGAATGAAGTTGCTGATGCATGAGAAGGAAGGCTCAAGTGGCGATGATAGCTTCGATGCAGATTTCGAAGGTCCATGAGCATCTGAGCACTACTGGTGACAGCGTAGATGGATGGAGTCTGACTTAAAGATTTTTATTGTGAGATCAAATATCAGCCTGGGAAAGTGAATGAAGTTGCTGATGCATGAGAAGGAAGGCTCAAGTGGCGATGATAGCTTCGATGCAGATTTCGAAGGTCCATGAGCATCTGAGCACTACTGGTTGGCGATTTTTCCCAGCTGAGGATTATGTTGTGATGTCTTCTTTTCAAGTTGAGCCACAGATTGTTGCTAGCATTAGAGCAGCTCAGAGGTCTGATCCATCCATCCATGAGATGAAGCTTAAGGTGAGATCTGGTATATTGGAAGACTACTCTATTTCATCATATGGGTGTTTGAGGTTTCGTGGCAGGCTGGTTGTGCCAAATCTGATCGACTTGAAGGAAGAGATCTTGAGAGAAGCGCATTGCAGTAGACTTGGTGTCTATCCTGGTGCAAGGAAGATGTATCATGCCTTGAAGCAGCATTACTGGTGGGAAGGTTTAAAGAGTGATTTTGCTGATTTTGTAGCCCGTTGTCTGAATTGTCAGCAAGTCAAGGCTGAGAGGATAAGACCGGGTGGTTTGTTGCAAAGCTTAGAGGTGCCCTAATGGAATTGGGAGCACATAGCTATGGATTTTGTCACGCATTTGCCTCGTTCCAGCAGAGGTTGTGATGCGGTTTGGATTGTGATAGATCGATTGTCGAAGTCCGCTCACTTCATTCCCTATAGCATGACCTATTCTTTGAAGAAGATGGCGAAGCTGTACATAGATTTTGTGGTGCGTTTGCATGGTGTTCCAGTTTCGATTGTTTCAGATCGTGATCCTAGATTTACTTCCAGGTTTTGGAATAGTTTGCAAACAGCTTTGGGTACCATATTGACGATGAGTACAGCGTATCATCCCCATACAGATGGCCAATCTGAGAGGACTATCCAGATTTTATAGGATATGTTGAGAGCTGTTGTGATGGATTTTAGTTGTAGCTGGCAAGATTCGTTGTCATTAGTTGAGTTTTCCTACAATAACAGCTATCAGGTCACGATTGGAATGGCACCATTTGAGGCTTTGTATGGCAGAAAGTGTAGATCTTCGATATGTTGGGAAGAAGTGGGGGAGAAGCAGCTGTCTTCTCTAGATTTTGTGCAGCAGATGAGAAATCAAGTGGATCTGATTCGCCAGAGAATGAAAGCTGCACAAGATCGCCAAGCAAGTTATGCCAGGCCTTTAGAATTTGAGGTTGGTGATCTAGTTTTCCTTAAGGTTTCTCCTTTCCGCAGTGTGATGAGATTTGGTCTCAAGGGAAAGTTGGCTCCTCGTTATGTTGGTCCTTATGAGATAGCTGAGAGGATTGGCCCTTTGGCATATCGTTTGTTGTTGCCACCAGATTTGTCTTCCTTACATGATGTGTTTCATGTGTCGATGTTGAGGAAGTATGAGCCAGATCCCTCGCATGTGTTGAGAACTGATGAGGTGGAGCTAGATAGAACTTTGAGTTATGTTGAATATCCCTTGCAGATCTTGGATAGAAAATAGAAATAGCAGAGGAATAAGACTATTCCTTTAGTGATGGTCCAGTGGAGCAAACATGGTAGAGAGGAAGCTACTTGGGAACTGGAAGAGAAGATGCAGCGTGAGTGGCCGCATCTGTTTGAGTAAGCACCGTATCAGATTCCAGTAGTTGGTTGTTCTTTGTTATTTCCTAGTAGATGTTTGCTTATGTTTGTTTCCCCAGTTATCTTGAACTCTTGATTTGGATTTTGATTGATTTCGAGGACAAAATCCTGTTTTAGTGGGGGAGAGATGTGAGACCCGAAAGTTTAGAAGGAGTAATTGAGTTAATTAATCGAGTTTTATGGGATTCAGATTTGAGCGAACGAGTTTGGGTGTTCAGCTTTGAGTCGTTATGCTTGGAGAATTTATCGGGTTTTGTATAAGTCCTTGGAACAGATCTGGAAAGTCAGAGTGTTGTTGCGGGATCTGTTCAGATGTGAGCGTTGGTCATCGCTGAGTGATCGTGTTCAGCAGTAAGGATGAGATATGTTGTCGCTGAGAAGAGAGAGTACGCTAGCTTGTTTTGTAGCGAGTTGCTAAACTACGTCGTTTGAATTAGTTGGAATGACAGCGTTTTGGTTTAGCGGGCGAGACTCAGCTGTGAGCAGCGTTGGTTTTCAGATTCGATAGAGATCTGAATGTGTAGGGAGCGACGCCGTTTTGGGTTTCAGGTTCCTCTTGCGCTAGCGATTCAGATCTGAGTAGCGGGTGACGTGTCCAGTTGCGATAGTGGACTTGTGCGACGTCGTTTGAGTTAGTCAAGATCTGTTTGCTGTAGAGAGATCTGTTGAGAGATTCGGATCCGAGCGGGTATATCAGCTTTGTTCTTAAAGTTGTCGGTGGGATCTGTTCAGCAAGCATGGACAGATTTGAGTATATAAGAGGACTTGGTCTTCGTTACTTTGTATTGTTTCCGACACTTAGAATATTTCCCGATAGCAAACTCTGTCGCGATACCCTAGCTACTGTTCACCGAACCTTATCTTCTTCGATTTCCGGTGGTAGATAGCTCCGTTTGAAGTAAGAGTGGTAGCGCTGGACTCCTCTTGCTAGGACGATTCGACTAGTACTGCTCTTGGACGTTTGCTTGAAGCTGGTGAAGTGTGCGAAGACATCTCCCTTGTGTAGTCTGTTAGCATAAACGTCGGATTTCGCCTGCCGTTGAGGTAGCTCGTTGGGTAAGTGTTAAAGATCCTATCTTGTGCTTTGTTTAGAGCCTTCTGTTGTGTTAGAAGGATAGGACCGATCTGGTTGAGCTAGTGGCTCCCAAATTCGTAGTGTTCTGTGCTTCTGTCCCTGAGTTAGTAATTGTATTTGGCTTAGCAGGTGAGAGATCTGTGTTGCTCGGGACCCCGTTGTAGTAATTGTAGCACAGAAGACTTGAGGTACGGATGTGAGCATGTTTTACAGCTTTGGATTGAGCATGGGTGATTATTCTTGCTGCTGTGTATGCTTTGCGTAATGTATATGTTTCTGAGTTAATCATTGCATCTGTTGCATACACGCATTTATCTCTTGAGCTCAGATCTGTTGTAACCGTGCCTTGTATCTTTGCTCTGATCGTACCACGATGCTGTTGAATGAGCGGGTAACTCCCGTATACCTCATCTCCCTGCTGGGATCTGTTAGCCACTATGAGCGGAGTGGGTAGCTCCCACATCTCATGAGTTGGGCAACAGCGGGTTGAGCTGTGTGTTGCATCTGGTGCCGTGTGTTGAGACGTGTGGGTAGCTCCCACATACTCACACACCCCGTGGCCACTGTTAACTGTTGTTCAGTTGTATCTGTTCTTGATCAGCTTTGAGATTCCTTGGCACCCCGTGTCTCGGTTGTAGCCTTGTTCTCTGCATAGCATTTGCATATTACTTGTTGCTTTCCGTTAGCTGTTTTATATTGCTCTTCGTACTGGGGTTTGACCCCATGTCCCTCTGGGGCTGGTGTTGTTTGCATGTGTATGTGTTTTCAGGTTATCATGGTTACTCTGCTGGTCGTGGAGTAGACTCAGCTGGAGGTGCCCCAGGAGGTGGTTAGAGTGTCCCAGTTAGCATATATCATATATGTATGAGCACTGTTAGCCGAGGGATGTCCTGTGCTTTATTGTATTTCAGTTGCTTTCTGTAGTGCTTGTATCTGTTGAATGCTGTACTGTTGTACTGAGTTATTTTAATTACTGGGATATTTTGAGTATTACAGTATTTTAAATTATGTATCCTTCAGTCAGGCCAAAGCGAAAATTTTAGCCACTAATTTATTGCTTCCGCTATGTGTTTGCGTGGTTAAACTATGTGATTGAGCACGAGGCCTGATAGTATACATCCAAGTTGAAGTTCCTGCGGCGCCTTAAATGCTTGTACGATGAGAGTACAGCTTCATTAAATGCATTGCTCTTTTGGCAAATCTACGCCGTCTTCAGTATGTGTCATATCCCTACATATCTGGTTTTTGCTTGAAGTAGTCCCAACGACTACAAATGATGGCAGAGATGTAAACTGATTTGTTTCAGACTGTACTTGACTTCAGACATTCTGAAATTCAATTTTCTTGTGGCATTCTGTACTTGGCTGGTATTATTGTCATGTGTCAAGCTGGTTTACCCATTCCGGTTTCTGAAACTGAGATGGTCCCTGTAGTATTTTACATTCAGCTGGACAATATTCTGAGCTGGTTTCTGCACTTTCCACCGTCCAGCTGGTTTATACTAAGGTTCCGGGCTGGTTTGACTTTTGACCAAAATACTCTGAGCTGTTTTTCCTTGATCAGCTTGACTTCGCCTCGACCTGGTATCTTTGTTCAACATGGTCATTCTTATCCAGATCTTGTCTCTTTGGTTTTAATGATTTCTTTTACGAATTCCATATCTTGTTCATTTTTCATCACCAAAACTTTTGAAATTCATCCTAACATGGTTTCTCCCAAAACGATGTCGCATTGCTACCCGCGTAGAAACTCCAACACGCGTAACCAAAATAGCGCACGACCACCAGATTTCACTACTAAATCTGAATACAACCAACCAATACTGCCTAGCACCCAATTCCGATCACTTTCCCGCGGAAAATCTCTAACATTCCAGAGCTGTTTATAATACAAAATCTGACCCGATTACTTCACCAAGCATACCATCTCAGAGCTGGTCCATCCCATATCTGTTCAAGCCAAATCTGGTCTATGCTAAACCCTATTAATTAACTCAATTAATCCAATAAATTCTCGGGTCTCACAATTGCTCGAACTTATTGAATAAAGACCTTAAATGTACGATAATGTATGTTAGATGTGATAGTGGATTTGATGGCTATCATGAAGCGCATCTAATAGTCACTATAAATTCTAAATCAGTTTATAGTCGATTGTGTTAGATTAGGTGCCCAACTAGCCAACTTGTGACATGTGGGTTCTTGTTGACTCTATGTAAACGATCATTATTTATGAAATTCGCATTAATATGACATTATTTATCTTCATTATTATGATTACAATTGTTGGATAAAGACCTTGAATGCACCATAGTGTATGTTAGATGTGATAGTGGATTTGATGGCTATCATGAAACACATCTAATAGTCACTGTGTATTCTAAACTAGTTCCTAGTCGATTGGGAGGTCCAAAAGAGGATAAGGGCCACCCGAGCTTGAGACTAGCATCTGCGAAGCAAAGTACCACGTTTCATTGGTAGGGAACATAGTGAGGTTCTGAGCATGCAGATGGATAGTGACCTGGTGATCTATAGAACTACCCTCGTTCGGACTTTCCAGTGGTTATCATTTGTCGAGTGGATTAAGTCCGAGGTCTTGGTTGTATAGATTAGTCCTCATTACTCGAAACATCATTGAGACTCTACATGATAGGTGCCTCACTTTGACACGTTTACCGACTCAGTTGGGGTCATCAGGTGGCGGGATTGGGTGAGGTCCCGATTCATGTAGGAGTCGATGTTTCGTTGTTGAGGATTCATCGCTCGCCCTTGTGCATGGATATCCTATGCTATCTGAGGAGATAATAGTGTGACATATCTCTAGCCAGAGTATTAGATGTGTTTTAGGTAAATGGGTTTATCTAGTAGCACATGAGTGTCACTATTTGATCTCGAAGATGTATGCATGGCTATCAAATCTCTAGCGACTCTCGATTTACCAATGGTCGTTGATTCGATCGGGCTATTTGAGTTGAAAGGACCGTACTGTACCCTAACTATGACCGACTGGTTCTTGCATACACTATCAGTGATACCTAGGGGATCATGGGGCGATGTTGCTAGACGCTTTACCATGATCCGATGGATAAATCCGAAAATGTGTTTCCGGAGACACAAAAGTTGTGAGCCTATGGCTAGTTGTATCCTTGAACCATTGAGGGTCACACAATTACTGGTTTCTCAATTCTCGTATGGAAATGAAGCTCAATTTGTTGAGTAAAGTAAAAGGAAGGATGGAAGTGTGACTTCCTAAAATTAGCTGGTGATGGAAATGTGATTTCCTTAAATTAGCTTGGACTAGTATGACTATCAAGGGCCTAACTGCTATTTTGGATTAGGTGGTCTGAAAAATTGTTTTCACATCATAATGTTCAGTTTTGTAAACTGTGTAGATCGGTCCTATCTGATCGTCGATCAGGATTATGATGAAGCTACAACAATGAACTTGAAACCAATGTTCCCTGGGTATGAGCCCGACCCAGACCTATTAACCTGGTTTAAGCCCATGAAAAATCTATAAATAGGGGCCTTGGAGTATTCATTTTACTCGCACCAAAATTTGGGTTGACAACTCTCCAAGTAGGATTGAGTGCTCTGTTGGGGATCCGGATCCGCCCCCCGGCGAGGCAGCGGAAGAACAATAAAACAGGTGCCGGGAGACGATCAATACGAAAACAGAAAATTCAATAATCGTCATACATAGGGCGTTTTAGCATGTTACCTCGCTGGCACTTATGCCTGACTCCAACCGGTATTACAATAATCCGGCTCTTCTCGGTAGATTGCGGTAGTTTACGCCAATCCGGTCCACGACCAGATCCGAGACTCCTTTGTCAGGCTGCACTAGAAGCCCTGACGAGATCAGCATGAACGGATTCTCCTCGTCGAGTTGGCCGGAAACTATTTTTCCGGCGAAGACGGCGGAGGCGGCGGCGGCGCGTGGAGGCGACGGCGGCAGCGGCTTTTGAGAGGAGGGAGGCGGCGTGTTGGTGCTTAGGGTTTTAGAGTTGTGTGTTATGAGTTGAGTTAATTATGAAGCCCTTAATGTCTAATTAAATAGACTAACAATGGACTTGGACCGGCCCATCGGGCCCGGGTCCAAATGACGATATCCATTGCTGTGACTTCATCGTAACTCCGATCACCGATCAGATCGGACTGATCGACTCAGTTTCCAAAACTGAATGTTATGATATGAAAAACAATTTTTCAGATCATCTAACCCCAAATCGCAAAAAGACCGTTTTGCCCCTCAACAGCGGGAAACCCCGGTTTGACCCCTGTTGACTTTTAGGAAGTCGCACTTCCCGAAATCCTCTTCTCGTGCTCAACACATTGAGCTGAGTATCCGTGTGGGAATCTCGAATCTAGTACTTGTGTGACCCTCAATGGTTCAGGGATACAGCTAGCCGTGGGCCCACAACCATTGTGGCTCCGGAATCACAATTCCGGACCTGCCCAGCGGATCATGGTAAAGCGTCTAGCAACATCGCCCCATGATCCCCTAGGTATCACTGATAGTGCCTGCAAGAACCAGTCGGTCGTGGTTAGCGTACAGTACGGTCCTTTCAATCCATATATCCCGATCAGATCAACGACCATTGGTAAATCGAGAGTCACTAGAGATCCGATAGCTATGCATACATCTTGGAGAGTCGCTAGAGATCCGACGCACGGCCGCGCGCAACAGCTCGCCCATCGCATGTCGCCCGACCAGCAGTGGCGCACATCATGCCGGCCATCGTCGCACATCGGGGGCACCAGCAGCGCGCAGCGGCGCCCAGCCATCGCGCGACGAGCGGCCGTGACATTGCGCAACCAGTGCGCATCACGCCGCCCATCAAGCGCGCAGCAGTGCGGCCAGCAAGTGCCACGAGCGCCCGTCG
Organism: Dorcoceras hygrometricum; assembly: GCA_001598015.1. Lineage (NCBI taxonomy): Eukaryota > Viridiplantae > Streptophyta > Magnoliopsida > Lamiales > Gesneriaceae > Dorcoceras > Dorcoceras hygrometricum. Next base: position 38,104 of record KV007525.1, read on the forward strand.
TTGATGAAGCAACGGCCGACCTTCTTTGCGCGAGGCGGCGCCAAGCGAGGTGCGCGACGAGGCGGCCGAGGCGCTCGACAAGCGCGACGGACGCGCGGCCGAGGCGCGCAACGCGTGGGGCGTTCGCACGGCCGAGGCGCGGTGATTGCGGCGGTCGGCGGCCAGCTTCGAAGCTTTTCGATTTTCAATCTGAAATTTAATGTTAGATACAATTATGGCAATATCGTATTATCAGATCCGGAAAACACTGGCTCTGATACCACTGTTGGGGATCCGGATCCGCCCCCCGGCGAGGCAGCGGAAGAAAAATAAAACAGGTGCCGGGAGACGATCAATACGAAAACAGACAATTCAATAATCGTCATACATAGGGCGTTTTAGCATGTTACCTCGCTGGCACTTGTGCCTGGCTCCAACCGGTATTACAATAATCCGGCTCTTCTCGGTAGATTGCGGTAGTTTACGCCAATCCGGTCCACGACCAGATCCGAGACTCCTTCGTCAGGCTGCACTAGAAGCCCTGACGAGATCAGCACGAACGGATTCTCCTCGTCGAGTTGGCCGGAAACTATTTTTCCGGCGGCGGCGCGTGGAGGCGACGGCGACGGCGGCGGCGGCGCGTGGAGGCGACGGCGGCGGCGGCTTTTGAGAGGAGGGAGGCGGCGTGTTGGTGCTTAGGGTTTTAGAGTTGTGTGTTATGAGTTGAGTTAATTATGAAGCCCTTAATGTCTAATTAAATAGACTAACAATGGACTTGGACTGGCCCATCGGGCCCGGGTCCAAATAACGATATCCATTGCTGTGACTTCATCGTAACTCCGATCGCCGATGAGATCGGACTGATCGACTCAGTTTCCAAAACTGAATGTTATGATATGAAAAACAATTTTTCAGATCATCTAACCCCAAATCGCAAAAAGACCGTTTTGCCCCTCAACAGCGGGAAACCCCGGTTTGACCCCTGTTGACTTTTAGGAAGTCGCACTTCCCCGAAATCCTCTTCTCGTGCTCAACACATTGAGCTAAGTATCTGTGCGGGAATCTCGAATCTAGTACTTGTGTGACCCTCAATGGTTCAGGGATACAGCTAGCCGTGGGCCCACAACCATTGTGGCTCGGGAATCACAATTCCGGACCTGCCCAGCGGATCATGGTAAAGCGTCTAGCAACATCGCCCCATGATCCCCTAGGTATCACTGATAGTGCCTGCAAGAACCAGTCGGTCATGGTTAGCGTACAGTACGGTCCTTCCAATCCATATATCCCGATCAGATCAACGACCATTGGTAAATCGAGAGTCGCTAGAGATCCGATAGCTATGTATACATCTTGGAGATCAAATAGTGACATCGCGAGTGTAACTAGGTAAACACATTTACCTAAAACACTTCTAGTACTCTGGCCAGAGATTTATACACTATTATCCCCTCAGATAGCATAGTATATCCACGCATGTCTGCGAGCGGTGAATCCTCGACAACGATGCATCGACTCCTACATGCATCGGGGTCTCACCCAATCCCGACGCCTTATGACCCCAAGTGAATGTTTCGAGTCGTGAGGACTAATCAGTACAACCAAGACCTCGGACTTATCCACTCGACAAATGGTAACCACTTGGAACGTCCGAACGAGGGTAGTTCGATAGATCACCAGGTCACTATCTATCTGCATGCTCAGAACATCACAATGTTCCCTACCAATGAAACATGGTACTTCGCATCGCAGATACTAGTCTCGAACTCGGGCGGCCTTATCCTCATTTTGACGGCCCAATCGACTAGGAACACGTTCAGAATACATAGCGACTATTAGATGTGTTTCATGATAGCCGTCATACCCACTATCACATCTAACATACGCTTTAGTGTATTCTAGGTCTTTACTCAACACAATTGTAAATCATTACACACATAATGAAAGTAAAGAATGCCATATAAGAATATGCGAATATCATATATAAAGATCGTTTGTACAAGAGTCTATAAAACCCACACGCCACAAGTTGGCTAGTTGGGCATCTACTCTAACATGCTCTCCCCTTCAGTTATATTTTTCTCCCCTTCTCCTCCTCTTTCCTTCGCGTCGCTGCCGCGCCATTTCCGTCGTCGCCCGCCGCTGATGGAATTTGTTCCGACCGTCTCAGCGAGAAGATTCTGTTCGCAGAAATTTTTTTGGTTTTTCTAGTGCAAGCCAACGAAGGGGTTGAGATTCTGATCGTGGACCGGATTAGGAGTTGATCCATCCGTTCAACCGTTGAAGGGCCAATTCTCTCGTGGAACTGGTCGGAGCCAGGCGCCTAGTCACCAGCAAGGTAACTCCTTAAACATCCTATGCATGTTTAGATTCTTATTCAGTGTATTGACAGTTCCCGGGACGTTAAAATTTTAAAACTTCCACAGCGTCCTGGGAATGGGATCCAGATCTGCCGCTGCGCCAATAGATTGGACCATCCGAAACAGAGATAAGGGCCTCCCAAGTTCGATACTAGCATCTGTGATACGAAGTATCATGCTTCATTAGTATGGAACATGATGGATAGTGACCTGATGATCTATCGAACTACTGTCAGGCCCGATGCCCATAATTACATATTAAGCACACAATTAACGATTAATGCGGAAGCTTAAAAATGGGATAATTTTTTTCTTTTTGGACTGATACAAAATAACAATTAAAAATATTCGAATACTCAAAATAAATATACTAGCTCATTTAAAAACTGTTTACAACCACATGCAGATCTAACTGTTGGGGAATCGTGGCGGATCCGGATCACGCCTCCCGGCGAGGCAGCGGAAGAACAAAAATTGGGCCGAGAGACGATCAATACAGTTCAAAACAATCATGCTATGACCATTCATAGGGTGTTTCTCGGGGTTACCTTTCTGGCAACTCGTGCCTGGCTCCGACCAGTTTCGCGAGGAAACCGGCACTTCACGGTAGGCGGCGGTAGATTACGTCAATCAGGTCCACGACCGGAAACGATCTCCCTCCGATCAGCCTGCATGAGAATACTGAAGGATTTTATCGCCAACGGATTCTCCTCGAAAAGTTGGCCGGAGCAAGTCCGGCGAACGGTGGCGGCGGTGGCGTGCACCGGCGGCGGCGTGAGGTTGGAGAAGAAAGGGGGCGGTGGCTTTTAGCTCTAGGGTTAGGGTTTGTGATTGTTGTTGTTAGTTATGAAACTCTTAAGCCTAATTAAATAGACTTAGTCATAGTCTTGGACCGGCCCAACGGGCCCGGGTCCAACGGATGAACATTCGGTTCATCCCTATCACCGTGACTTCATCATAACTCCGATCGCCGATCAGATCAGACCGATCGAATCAGTTTCCAAAACTGAATACTATGATCTGAAAAACCATTTTTCAGAACCCTAGTGCAAAATGACCGTTTTGCCCCTCAACAGCGGAAATCACGATTTGACCCCTGTTGACTTTTAGGAAGTCGCACTTCCAAAATACTCCTCCTATGCTCAACACATTGAGCTCAGTATCCGTGCGAGAATCTCGAATCCAGTACTTGTGTGACCCTCAATGGTTCAGGGATACAGCTAGCTGTGGGCCCACAACCATTGTGGCTCCGGAATCACAATTCCGGACTTGCCCATCGGATCATGGTAAGAGCGTCTAGCAACATCACCCCATGATCCCCTAGGTATCACTGATAGTGCCTGCAAGAACCAGTTGGTCGTGGTTAGCGTACAGTACGGTCCTTTCAATCCATATATCCCAATCAGATCAGCGACCATTGGTAAATCGAGAGTCGCTAAAGATCCGATAGCTATGCATACATCTTAGAGATCGAATAGTGACATCGCGAGTGTAACTAGGTAAACACATTTACCTAAAACACTTCTAATACTCTGGCCAGAGATTTATACACTATTATCCCCTCAGATAGCATAGGATATCCACGCATGTCTGCGAGCGGTGAATTCTCGACAACGATGCATCGACTCCTACATGCATCGGGGTCTCACCCAATCTCGCCGCCTAATGACCCCAAGTGAGTCGGCAAACGAGTCAAAGTGAGACTTCTATCATGTAGAGTCTCAAT
>KV007525.1:51290-76066 GCA_001598015.1 Dorcoceras hygrometricum
CCTCGTCGTCCCTCCATTGTTTAAGCGTGATCAGCTCCTCAGGGCTGATATCGGCAGGGGGTTCCTCCGGGGGACTCTTCTCTATCGCATAAAGAAGTTTCTCCGAAGCCAATACAAGATTGAGGTTGCGGAGCCAGTTTTGGTAGTTCATACCGGTGAACCTGTTGCTATCCAGTATAGCAGCGAGCGGGTTTTTCATCGAAACCATTTTACAAGCAGTTATACTGAAAAGAAAAGCAGACATACATCACTAACTATATAAAATAATCGCTAAGACATAAAACAAGGTCGTTAAGTTTTATGAATTACCCTCCCACTATTTTAACGATTTCACCACCCTCTAATGAAATCGATAAAGCAAGTTTCTTTAGTGGGTACACGGAGCCCAATCAAGCGATCATGGACCCGAATAATATCAGTCATCCATGACCCCCAAAAGGTAGTTTCCGATTGCAACCGGTGCAACCTCCATGTATTCACCTCACGTCCAGTAAGGGCCCAATAATATGACGCCGTTTACTATCACGTGTCAAGATGACCCATCAATGTTGAGTCGTGAAGGACGGTCCCCTTAACGTCCCCAATAATATGAGCCAACGTAAAGGGAGTTCCAACCGAACTCACAACAATTGTCAATGGCGTGGACAGCTTTCCGGCATACATGACCCCCTCAATAATATGAGCCGGGCCATGTATACGGGTAGCATCGACGTACACCCATTGTTGATGGAAGGTAGGGAAATTTAAACAAATTTAAATACCCTTTAGTTTATCGAATAAACATTTATCTTGATATAAGTTATAAATCATATTTAAAACGAGGGATTTTATTTTTGAAAATTTGGTCTCATGCATTTATTTTAAATCAAATTTAAAACATGCGGATTCAACTAACTATATATCAATATATGTTGGTCCTTGTAAAATAGGATCAAACGATCAGCAGCCACGTATTTAAAGAACATTAAATAGGTTTTGTGCGCTGCTGATTCACTGGAGCTGCAATAGCTCGTTGTTCTTGAACATCTAAAAACTCACCAAGAGCACCGGAGACAGATCTGGTATTTTCCGCATGATTTTTAAATCATACCAGATCTGTCTCTGGTGCTCTTGGTGAGTTTTTAGATGTTCAAGAACAACGAGCTATTGCAGCTCCAGTGAATCAGCAGCGCGCAAAACCTATTTAATCTTCTTTAAATACGCGGCTGCTGATCGTTTGATCCTATTTTACAGGGACCAACAAGTGGTATCAGAGCAGGTTGTTCTTGAACGAGCACTGATTTTAAAACACATGTGCTATGTTTTTAAGGTTTTTAATTTTTTGAGAAGCTTGTGTATGAAGGCCAGATTTGTTTTAATATAGAACCGGTTTTTCGCTTGATGAACTGTCGGGATGCGCGAGCCTCGGGCAGATGCCAAGCTTCTATTTTCGTTGTGCTGTAAGATCACTTGGAGCGAGGCTCAGTGACAAGCACATGGGGCGAGATAGAAAAATGAAAAATCTGAGCTTTTATCTGTACTGGTTCTTCATACATTTGAGTAACTCAGTAGCATGTGTTCATTTGAAATATTTCGATGCTCTGATTTGAGTTTTAAATGTTCTGTTTTGCGGACTGTCAGCTGATGCAAAATTTTTTGCTTTTAAAAATGATTTGAGCTCATGTTATAAAAGACAGGGAGAGTGGCGTCACTGTCTTTGTTAATTTGAGTAATGCATCAGCTCCTGTTTTCAAAATCATATAATTTTGCATACGGTGCTTCCCAAATGCTGTTTTCGTTTTTCAAAATTAAAACTCCTGCTGTTTCGTTGTTTTGTTGAAACAGTGTAGGGAGAGTTTTATTTATAAATAGAGGGAAGACCAGCAGTTCACTCTCTTTTTGATTCCCACAAAAAGGGAGAGAATTGTTAGAACATGCATCGTTGATTTGAGGTTTTGTGTAAATCAAAAAGGGAGAGATTGATGGATCTGTTTTGACAGATCCTGATTAAGTTTTGAATTACACAAAACCTATTATTGTGTTTCTAACAATTCTACTTGAGTGTACAGATTCTAGCTATCAAAGAAGATGATGAACAGTAACAGAATCTGTCCAGCAGTTGGTTCGCAATATAAAGATTCAGCAGTTGGTTTGGTGTTCATGGAATCGGCAGTTGAATTAGCAATGGAGACGTCCAAAGTTGAATCAGCTGTTCAATCAGGCGGAGGCCAAGTTGAACCAGCTGGAGTTTAGTAAACCAGCTGGAACGATGAAAACCAGCTGCAAGCGCTAAAGAGCCAAGTGAACCAGCTGGAACAGGAATTGAGAAGCGCGCTGGAGAATTAGATCGAAGAAGAAGATTCCAATTATAAGTACTGTTGACGAATCTGTTAGCAGTCGCGATTATAAGTACTGTTGATGAATCTATTAACAGTCGCTATTCAAGAAGCCTAGAAGCAGTCGCAAGATGGAGTTGGAACGAAGAAGATCAGCAGGAAGCTAATGCCAATCAGCAGTTGAGAAGATGCGCAGGAAATGGAATCAGCAGTGATGACATCAGCCTTGATGTCATCACAATCAGCAGATGGTTTGAGAGAGCAGTCGCACGAATCAGCAGGTAGCTTGCATCCAGACGCAAGAGAGAAGCGACGTCGTAGAGGAGGCAATCCAGTCGCAAGCTATTATTCACCAGCAGATAGTATTTGGAGATAGCGATAGCAAAACGATGTCGTTTACATAAGTTGATACGACAGCGTTTTGCTCTTGCGCTAAAGATTCAGCAGATGCTCTTTGCATTGAGATCAACCATTCGCAAGATACCAGCTGGAAGCATATGTTTAATACCAGCTGGACAACCAGACGCAAGCAACAGCAGCACCCAGTCGTGAGCTACAATGAACCAGCTGTTGCTATATATCCAGTCGCAAGCTACAGTGGATCCAGTCGCGAGCTTCAGTGTTATTGTATATACAGTCGAATTGGTATCCAGATGCAAGAATTGTAGATGTAGCAAAGCATTGCAACCAGGCGCAAAGTATCCAGTCGACGAAGATATCAGCAGAAGATGAATTCAGTCGTTGTGATGAATCAGCAGCGAAGCAGTTGACGATTTACAAGAGCTGGATGTCAACTGCTGAGCTCAATTCAAATGGCGAAAACGACAAGAAGCCTGCAAAAGAAAAGGACGCAAGTACTGTTCCCTGTCGGTACTTTACAAGACACATTTCAAACGGGAAGATGTTGTGTCCAACGGGATTAATTTCTACAGAGGCTTTATATACAAAGGCAGCGCCATTGAAGAATGTTGACGAAAAAGACGACGAGTTTTAGAGACGTTGGTGCGACTACAGAGCAGTTGCAGAAAACATTGATTACACAGTGCACCAACAGAGGGAAAATGAAGAGGAAGACGAAGCAATCGACCGCCATTAGAGATGAGCTTTCACGAGAGTCGATTGCTGAGTCTAGATTAGCTTGTTAGAGCATTTCCCTAGTGTGTGAGAAAAACAGAGAGTTGAGAGTTTCATTGTATCAATCTCACACACCGAGATTCATTCACATCTATTTGTGAATGAATCTTGAAATCATTTCACAGTTCCCGTCCAAGCACGAAGACGTAAAACTCATGTGTATGTAGTCAGTCACACAGTTGAGGCTGGTGTGCATTTGAGGAGTCTAGGAGTTCTCACAGCTGCTGGTTGTGGGATTGGGTCTGTACACGAAGCTGTAAGATCAAATCTTCTAGTGAAGCCTTCCGAGGTGGAAGAAGGGGAGATGTAGGACATTGAGGTCCGAACTTCCAGAAACAAATACTGAGTATCGTGTTCTTTATTCATTCAGTATTTACTTTAGCATTGCACGCATTACAGTTCAGCTTTTACTTAGCATCGCATACACAGTTAGCACACTAGCACTTGCAAAGTCTTGAACAGATTTATGTTGTACATAAATCTGTTTGAGTTATTTTAAAATATAGGATTCAGTTCTGGTATTTTCCGCATGATTTTTAAATCATACCAGATCTGCCTCCGGTGCTCTTGGTGAGTTTTTAGATGTTCAAGAACAACGAGCTATTGCAGCTCCAGTGAATCAGCAGCGCGCAAAACCTATTTAATGTTCTTTAAATACGCGGCTGCTGATCGTTTGATCCTATTTTACAGGGACCAACAATATATATAAATATTGGGATGATCGATCGCGAGAGCTATGCGGTCCGTGGTTGCCAGCCACGGACCTGAGTCCAATCCTAGGGGTAATGCAATATGCAATGCAATCCTATTACAATGCTTCCGGTTTTACAGATCTTCGGTCTTCAATATTCTTGATCGTCATTGTCCACCGTCTTCGAATGTCCTCCCACTAAATCTATTAATTTTACATTTAAATTTACCATGACATATGAGGGATACATTTATCAAGGGGTGGGAATGGGCCACAAACAGGCCCACTTTAAATGATAATCAAAATATTAATACAACCGAATCACAAAACCTATCGCATACACCTAACACATTGGGCACGGCTCTCGATCATCCCAATCATGCAGATAATCTAATTAACATGCATAAATTAAATAATCAAATTATTTATCCACAAAATCATATTTTAATTACGAAATCGCATTTTATAAATAAAATCGTATTCTATTGATAAAATCAAATTTTAATCAAAAAAATCATATTTAATTTATAAAATCATATTTCAAAATTAAAATCGTATTTTGCATTTTAATTGCATCAATTTGGGTTTAAAAACAATTTTAGGCTCAAAAATCTCAAAATTTCAAAATCGACCAAAACGGGCCCGATATCGAATATCGGTGTTCGTCAAATCTGATCTGCTTCTCTCTATTCTGTGGGCTGTCCGTCGAAGCTGATCTGCTGCTTCTCTTCACAATCGCGAGTTGTTCCAAGTATGCGCACCATGTAAACTGGTTTCTTCGGTGCTGATATTTGTTGTAAGATGGATCAGCTTGGATGTCATCTGCTGGATCAGTTTAGGCGTCCCCTACTGTATCAGCTTGGATATCTTCTCACCCAAACTCGGCTCGTCGCTTCTCGGCTCCCTTCTAATAATAATATCGAATTTAGCTCGCGTCTAATACAAGAACAACTCAAACCTATGGGGTGTTCGTCAAATCTGATCTGCTTCTCTCTATTCTGTGGGCTGTCCGTCGAAGCTGATCTGCTGCTTCTCTTCACAATCGCGAGTTGTTCCAAGTATGCGCACCATGTAAACTGGTTTCTTCGGTGCTGATATTTGTTGTAAGATGGATCAGCTTGGATGTCATCTGCTGGATCAGTTTAGGCGTCCCCTACTGTATCAGCTTGGATATCTTCTCACCCAAACTCGGCTCGTCGCTTCTCGGCTCCCTTCTAATAATAATATCGAATTTAGCTCGCGTCTAATACAAGAACAACTCAAACCTATGGGGTGTTCGTCAAATCTGATCTGCTTCTCTCTATTCTGTGGGCTGTCCGTCGAAGCTGATCTGCTGCTTCTCTTCACAATCGCGAGTTGTTCCAAGTATGCGCACCATGTAAACTGGTTTCTTCGGTGCTGATATTTGTTGTAAGATGGATCAGCTTGGATGTCATCTGCTGGATCAGTTTAGGCGTCCCCTACTGTATCAGCTTGGATATCTTCTCACCCAAACTCGGCTCGTCGCTTCTCGGCTCCCTTCTAATAATAATATCGAATTTAGCTCGCGTCTAATACAAGAACAACTCAAACCTATGGGGTGTTCGTCAAATCTGATCTGCTTCTCTCTATTCTGTGGGCTGTCCGTCGAAGCTGATCTGCTGCTTCTCTTCACAATCGCGAGTTGTTCCAAGTATGCGCACCATGTAAACTGGTTTCTTCGGTGCTGATATTTGTTGTAAGATGGATCAGCTTGGATGTCATCTGCTGGATCAGTTTAGGCGTCCCCTACTGTATCAGCTTGGATATCTTCTCACCCAAACTCGGCTCGTCGCTTCTCGGCTCCCTTCTAATAATAATATCGAATTTAGCTCGCGTCTAATACAAGAACAACTCAAACCTATGGGGTGTTCGTCAAATCTGATCTGCTTCTCTCTATTCTGTGGGCTGTCCGTCGAAGCTGATCTGCTGCTTCTCTTCACAATCGCGAGTTGTTCCAAGTATGCGCACCATGTAAACTGGTTTCTTCGGTGCTGATATTTGTTGTAAGATGGATCAGCTTGGATGTCATCTGCTGGATCAGTTTAGGCGTCCCCTACTGTATCAGCTTGGATATCTTCTCACCCAAACTCGGCTCGTCGCTTCTCGGCTCCCTTCTAATAATAATATCGAATTTAGCTCGCGTCTAATACAAGAACAACTCAAACCTATGGGGTGTTCGTCAAATCTGATCTGCTTCTCTCTATTCTGTGGGCTGTCCGTCGAAGCTGATCTGCTGCTTCTCTTCACAATCGCGAGTTGTTCCAAGTATGCGCACCATGTAAACTGGTTTCTTCGGTGCTGATATTTGTTGTAAGATGGATCAGCTTGGATGTCATCTGCTGGATCAGTTTAGGCGTCCCCTACTGTATCAGCTTGGATATCTTCTCACCCAAACTCGGCTCGTCGCTTCTCGGCTCCCTTCTAATAATAATATCGAATTTAGCTCGCGTCTAATACAAGAACAACTCAAACCTATGGGGTGTTCGTCAAATCTGATCTGCTTCTCTCTATTCTGTGGGCTGTCCGTCGAAGCTGATCTGCTGCTTCTCTTCACAATCGCGAGTTGTTCCAAGTATGCGCACCATGTAAACTGGTTTCTTCGGTGCTGATATTTGTTGTAAGATGGATCAGCTTGGATGTCATCTGCTGGATCAGTTTAGGCGTCCCCTACTGTATCAGCTTGGATATCTTCTCACCCAAACTCGGCTCGTCGCTTCTCGGCTCCCTTCTAATAATAATATCGAATTTAGCTCGCGTCTAATACAAGAACAACTCAAACCTATGGGGTGTTCGTCAAATCTGATCTGCTTCTCTCTATTCTGTGGGCTGTCCGTCGAAGCTGATCTGCTGCTTCTCTTCACAATCGCGAGTTGTTCCAAGTATGCGCACCATGTAAACTGGTTTCTTCGGTGCTGATATTTGTTGTAAGATGGATCAGCTTGGATGTCATCTGCTGGATCAGTTTAGGCGTCCCCTACTGTATCAGCTTGGATATCTTCTCACCCAAACTCGGCTCGTCGCTTCTCGGCTCCCTTCTAATAATAATATCGAATTTAGCTCGCGTCTAATACAAGAACAACTCAAACCTATGGGGTGTTCGTCAAATCTGATCTGCTTCTCTCTATTCTGTGGGCTGTCCGTCGAAGCTGATCTGCTGCTTCTCTTCACAATCGCGAGTTGTTCCAAGTATGCGCACCATGTAAACTGGTTTCTTCGGTGCTGATATTTGTTGTAAGATGGATCAGCTTGGATGTCATCTGCTGGATCAGTTTAGGCGTCCCCTACTGTATCAGCTTGGATATCTTCTCACCCAAACTCGGCTCGTCACTTCTCAACTCACTTTTAATAATAACATCAAATTCAGCTCGCGTCTAATACAAGAACAACCTATGGAGTGTTAGTCAAATCTGATCTGTTTCTCTCTGTTCTGTGGGCTGTCCATCTAAGCTGATCTGCTGTTTCTCTTCACAATCGCGAGTTGTTCCAAGTATGCGCACCATGTAAACTGGTTTCTTCGGTGCTGGTGTTTGCTGTAAGATGGATCAGCTTGGATGCCGTCTGCTGGATCAGTTTAGGCGTCTCCTATTGGATCAGCTTGGACATCTTCTCACCCAAACTCGGCTCATCGCTTCTGTTGAGTTAAGCGTGCATGGGTGAGAGCAGTACTGAAATGGGTGACCACCTGGAAAGTTCTCATACGTCAAGCTGCTGACGTTGCGTCGCTTGATTTGGTTGGCCATGTGGGCTGTAAAAAGTGTGATGTCAGATCTTAACGGATAATACTATCTCTGCTGGGGATAAAGGCGACGGTAGGGAAAGGATAAGACTGATCTCTAAGTGAATTGAGACAGTACCAGCAGTTAGATACGCATGGTTTTTGTTTTAACCCATGTTTTTGGGTTTCAAGGTGTCGGACGTTTCGTGGGGTTCGGGGTTTCGGGGTTCTGGTTTTTAAGGTTGGACTTGGTTCAATAAATAAATGTATTTTAAAACTCTCACTAATGCACACTTAATCCAACAGGTTGTCAATAAATTGAGTTGATTTAGAATGGGGATAAAATAATTGTTTTAACCAATGGTTTTGTTTTAACCCATGGTTTTAGATTTCAAGGTGTCGAAGGTTTCGTGGGGTTCGGGGTTTCGGGGTTCTGGTTTTTAAGGTTGGATTTGGTTTAATACATAGATGTATTTTAAAACTCTCACGAATGCACACTTAATCCAACATATTGTCAATATATTGAGTTGGTCTATAATAGGCTCAATTTGATCTGGTGCACTAAATAATAAGTTTTAATCTTAATCTTGTGGTATGATATGTAGAAGTACTCTGTACTACTGTGCGTAGTGTAAACGGTTTTGTATGGTCAGCTTTGGCGAGAGCTGATCGTTTCTCCTGTGCTGGAGAGTGCGCGATCTAATACATGAACAACTCAAAGATGTGGGTTGTTCGTCATATCTGATCTACTTCTCTCTAATCCGTGGGTTGTACGTCTAAGCTAATCTGCTGCTTCTCTAGACCATCGTGAGTTGCTCCAAGTATGCGCACCATCTAAACTGGTTTCGTATGTGCTAAGTCTTTGCTGTAAGCTGGATCAGTTTGGACACACCTACTGGATCAGTCGAGAGCGTGCTGTAAATTTGGGTCAAGGATCAGCTTAAAGAATTAATCATCTAGTAGGGATCAGTAGACGTGAGCTGATCTATTGTCATGTGCTGATGTAAGGCACGTAAGCTGTGTTGACCATCGTCAGCTGAGTAGACCATCATGAATTGTTTTAGGATGTCGTGAGCTGAATAGAGCATCCTAAGCTGAATTGGTAGAGTGTGATCTGATCTGTCTTAGTGTGAGCTGGCTGTGTAGCAGTTCTGAGCTGCTATCAGTGCAGATGTTTGTTGTAAGATGGATCAGATTGGATGTCTTCTGCTGGATCAGTTTAGGCATCCCCTATTGGATCAGCTTGGATATCTTCTCACCCAAACTCGGCTCGTCGCTTCTCGGCTCCCTTCTAATAATAATATCGAATTTAGCTCGCGTCTAATACAAGAACAACTCAAACCTATGGGGTGTTCGTCAAATCTGATCTGCTTCTCTCTATTCTGTGGGCTGTCCGTCGAAGCTGATCTGCTGCTTCTCTTCACAATCGCGAGTTGTTCCAAGTATGCGCACCATGTAAACTGGTTTCTTCGGTGCTGATATTTGTTGTAAGATGGATCAGCTTGGATGTCATCTGCTGGATCAGTTTAGGCGTCCCCTACTGTATCAGCTTGGATATCTTCTCACCCAAACTCGGCTCGTCACTTCTCAACTCACTTTTAATAATAACATCAAATTCAGCTCGCGTCTAATACAAGAACAACCTATGGAGTGTTAGTCAAATCTGATCTGTTTCTCTCTGTTCTGTGGGCTGTCCATCTAAGCTGATCTGCTGTTTCTCTTCACAATCGCGAGTTGTTCCAAGTATGCGCACCATGTAAACTGGTTTCTTCGGTGCTGATATTTGTTGTAAGATGGATCAGCTTGGATGTCATCTGCTGGATCAGTTTAGGCGTCCCCTACTGTATCAGCTTGGATATCTTCTCACCCAAACTCGGCTCGTCACTTCTCAACTCACTTTTAATAATAACATCAAATTCAGCTCGCGTCTAATACAAGAACAACCTATGGAGTGTTAGTCAAATCTGATCTGTTTCTCTCTGTTCTGTGGGCTGTCCATCTAAGCTGATCTGCTGTTTCTCTTCACAATCGCGAGTTGTTCCAAGTATGCGCACCATGTAAACTGGTTTCTTCGGTGCTGATATTTGTTGTAAGATGGATCAGCTTGGATGTCATCTGCTGGATCAGTTTAGGCGTCCCCTACTGTATCAGCTTGGATATCTTCTCACCCAAACTCGGCTCGTCACTTCTCAACTCACTTTTAATAATAACATCAAATTCAGCTCGCGTCTAATACAAGAACAACCTATGGAGTGTTAGTCAAATCTGATCTGTTTCTCTCTGTTCTGTGGGCTGTCCATCTAAGCTGATCTGCTGTTTCTCTTCACAATCGCGAGTTGTTCCAAGTATGCGCACCATGTAAACTGGTTTCTTCGGTGCTGATATTTGTTGTAAGATGGATCAGCTTGGATGTCATCTGCTGGATCAGATTTTACTAAATAAATAAAAAATAGAATCAAATATGTACATTATTCTAGTTCAATCAGGTATACTCTAAAACCTAATCTGCAATCAAATCCAATTTGGCCAAGAATGGATCCGATTACGTCGATGTATGTAATTAATTGATTGATTGAAATAAAATTTACAATAAAAAAATAGATTGTTGTGACATACTTTTGAATGATGCTATTTTAACATATCGGGTTTTTGTTAAAAAGTATCACAAGGTAATTTAATGATTTAAAAATCGACGAAGTCTTCTTTTTATTGTTTTAATAATCGTGACCACTTGTTTCAAACTTGACAAAAATTAGAAATCTATATACGCGATGATTTGTGTGCCTAAACTTTTAAGCTGCTTAATTTGTTTTCAATCTTTTAAGTATTACATATAGTTATTTTTAGAAAATACTGAAACGATTCCATGTTTTTCTTTTTTGAATTAAATAAGGAGTAATTTTATACGTTCATTAAAACTACCAATATGGTTATGAGATATAATGAGTTAATGTATTATTATGTACTATTGATGTATTTACGTTTGAGTATATTGTTTTTTCATATTGTAGTAACTCATAACCGCTATCATTCGGTGGTCATTGGGTAACCCTCCGACTCCGAACCAATGTAGTAGCTTGCAAATCATGTTAACCAGATAAATCATACTAGACAAACCGTATGTAACAAGTCTATTAGAGAATATGTTGGTAGAAGGGATCATACTTGTTCATTTGTGAAACTTTCATCTATTCCAAGCTCGCCCTTGGTTCTATTTTGAGTATATTGTTTAACAAATCACATGTTAGAGTCCATACAAGAAACAAAGAGTTGATTCCAACTTAGTTTCGGTATCTAAACTTATTATGTTCCAGTACAGACAAAAATTCAGTTCCATCCATCACATTCCAGCTACCGAATGCTATGAATCCATAACCGGTTTTTGTGAAGAATCACATGTTTCCGTCCCTTCTTTACAATTTTGATTCTCTCTGTTAGTAATTTGATTCTCTCTACTAATAATTTTTGAGAAAACAGTCATGAGTATAAGTATCACTTCTTCCAAAAATTTGTGACATAAAGTATCAAAAATAAAAAAAATATTAAATTCACAAAAACACACATATCTCTAAAAGTATAATTTTCCCTGAATTTGTCACTTCCATTGTTTCTGGTTAAAAAAACAATACAACCTTTTGAATTCCATGCATTTACTTATTTTGAATACAAATCTTCCCTAAACCCACGTAAAATGATAAGATCAGATTATTTTATTACTAGAAAACCAACAATTTAAGCCCATTATTTTGACAGAAGCTCCCGAGCAATCCTTGTAATATTCTCTTCTGTAAAACCATACTTCTTAAAAGTGTCCAAATAAGCTCCACTGGCACCAAACTCCTCCACACCAAGAATCACGCCTTCTTGTCCAACATACTCCCTCCATCCCAGGGGATAGCTCGCCTCGACGCTAACACGCTTAGATACACTCCGTGGCAGGACATGCTCTCTGTACTTGATCGGCTGCCTGTCGAAGAGCCTCCAACACACGAGCGAAACGACTCTCACCTTTCTCCCTTCCTCCCTCAAAACACTCGCGCTACTTTCACAAAGACATAACTCCGATCCTGTACTGATCAATATGATGTCTGGTAAATCTCGGCCCGAGTTGTCACTCACTATATAACCACCCTTTGCTACTGCATCAGCATCAGTTCCTTCAACATTTGCCGCCACTTTCTGCCTCGACAACGCTATCAAACTTGGCACGTCTCGATTCGCAACAGCTACCTTGTATGCCCCCGAGGTCTCGTTCCCATCTGCAGGTCGGAAGACTAGAAGCCGTGGAATCGCTCTTAGACCAGCGAGCTGCTCAACCGGCTGGTGTGTCGGCCCATCTTCTCCCAACCCGATCGAGTCATGAGTCATCACATAGATGACTCCAGCTTGACTTAGAGCCGATAGCCTTATCGAGTTCTTCATGTAATCAGAGAATACAAGGAAGGTTGCAGCAAACGGAATCAAACCGCTACCATGCAACGCGATGCCGTTTGAAATTCCAGCCATGGCATGTTCCCTTACGCCATACCTGATGTTTCGTCCCCATGGAGAAGCAGGTGGCTGAAAATCACCGTAGTCATGTAAATAGGCTTTGTTAGAGGAAGCAAGATCCGCACTTCCACCGATTAAGCCTGGAAGAGCTTTCGCAAGATGGTTTAAGCACTTCTCAGAGTAGCCCCGTGTTGCATCAACAGGGTCGGATGTAGACCATGTCTGAAAATATTCAAGGGTACAGTATTTCATGCATATGATGGAAAAATCGGCCACCGAGGGTAACATAAGAAGTGGATACATAATTTTACCTATAAACTTGTTCAAAATTTAGAAAAAAAAATCACCAATGAAAATGTGATAGAAACTCATTGTTATTTATCTATTTCAACAACTTCTCATCTTTTGTTTGCACAACAGAATCTCGGATCGAGCATTCATACCGGCAGCGAGTTTTCCCAGCCTGACATCAATCCTCCATTTAGAAGAACCTCGAACTCTGCTGCTTCTGCTGGGTATTTGCTCTTGTAACTACTCAATTTAGAATGCCACTCCTTTTCCAATGCCTCTCCATAATCGCCTTGGGCTTGCATTTCCCTTCGAGAAGCACAGACAACGTCTCAAACAAATTCGACATTACTATTTTAACTTTTAGATTTTTTTATACCATGTTTCTTCTGGCAGAATCAGATGGGTTCAGATTATCGTAGTTTGTACATCAGTAAACACTAGGTGGAGTAATTATACCTATAGATCATAGGAATCACATGGAACCGGTCTCGATCCTCCCACTTAATGTGCTGCTTCATCTGTTTCTCATCTTCTTCATCAAAGACTCCGTGGTGTGCTTTTGATGTTCCTTCCTTTTTCGACAATTTTCCAATGAGTGTCTTCACCTAAATCGATTTGTCCATCCATTGGTACCGTAAAATTAGGAAAGAAAAGAAACCATGGTTGATTCAAGAGGGAGACGAGAACTCTTAGATATACTTAGGTTCTCCTCTTAACTGCGTACCCGTATAAAAGTTGGTCTCTCGGTCTCCTTGTAAGCTTCCAACAGAGCATTTTTAAGGGATTTCATGCTGCCATGTGTATCATCTATGTTTATTGTATTCCAACCCAATGCCTTAAATCGTAATGATATATCCTCAGAAAAAGCGAGGCTGGTGGAACCATCGATCGTGTTACCATTATCATCATAAATCAATATTAGCTTATTAAGCCGCCAGTGAGCTGCCAGCGATGCAGCTTCATGTGAAATTCCTTCCATAGCACAGCCATCACCCATGATGCAATATCTGTAATAACAAAAGTAATATACAATCTGTCTTGTAATCAAAATTATTTAGCTTTTATCTTATCTTAGTTTTCAAGCTTACGTTCGATGATCTACGATTTTAATATCTGGTTTGTTGAACCTTGCTGCTAAGTGGGCTTCTGCGAGTGCTAGACCAACAGCATTTGCCACTCCTTGTCCAAGGGGCCCTGTCGTCAAACAGAAAGCAGTGAAACACTTTTAGTCAGAGTTTTGATTTTTATATAAATCTATAAAAATCTTGAAACAAACACAAAGGACCATTAAATCACTAAAGGTAAACTTTCGTCCCTGCTCGACCGAAGGGTCGTCTTGCAGACAGATTGGAGAAGGCTACAACACCGTCACCGTTACACAAAGAATTGCCTTTTCATTCAAGCGCCAACACAGCCGGTGGAAGAAATGTTCTTCGTCAGTGTGATTATGATCCTAACTCCCCTCCATGTAATATGTAAACCTACCTTTTGCAATCAGTTTCCACTACATCTATTACTCTGATAATCTCAAGTTTACATAGCTGATAAAATTATTCCATGCTTGCAGAAACTGTGACGTTCCTTGGTCAAAAGTCGAGTTCTCAAAAACTATCGGTCTTGTAAAAAAAATGCAGAAACTTTTACATGACTCTAGATGGAGGTCTTAGCAATAATCCGAGTATTCTATATTATTGCAATAATTATGTCTTTTCTAGAATACTCTGATTCTTGTAATAGCTCTGGACATTAACCACCACAAGGACCGAAAAATTCAGGTAATTAGGTCATCTCAGATCAGTACCTGTGGTGACTTCAATTCCGTCTGTCACTACATTCTCCGGATGGCCTGGTGTATTACTTCCAAGTTTACACAACCGTTTGAGATCTTCAATCTGGACAAATTAAAGAATGAACAAATTAACTGAAATATGTTATCACTCTGCCTCGGGTTGCTTCATTTTAAGAAGGAAATGTGTACACAATACAACCTACAAATGAAACCAAATATCCGAAAATCGGCTGAGTTGTTAATATGTAGCATAACTGTTACCAATACGATGGTCCAATTTCTGAACCAAGTGGAACATCAGGTCATTACATTTTATATCCTTCGCAACTTCCTCTTTGTAATAAATTAATTCCACAAGTACAGAAACAGATTCATAGACGGAGATGAAAGTATGTATTTCCAGAAAACAGAGCATTTCCAAACTCCATAATAGAGGCCTTGCTAGATGGAACTCTATTAAAATATGAGCGAGTCACCCAAAGAAATTTCAGCACTCAATCATAAACTAAATTCTTTTGCTCACTTCTTTGATGTCATGATTATTTCCACGATTGGATGAAACACGACATTAATGGATAGAACAGGTAACAGAACAGGTGCCGCCACCACTGTTTAATAGGTCCATCCTTAAAGGTTAGTGCACATGTTGTGAGAGCATCTTAATCCTGATAGATTAGCCAGAAAACCCTCCAAAATGCACAGATCACACACCATGGAACAGCAAAAATTAATCAGTGAAGAGTAATAGATTTCAGAAAAGTTTTTTTTTTTTTTTATTTATTTCATTACCCCCCATTGACAAAACAATCCTCATCCGTAAGACAACAATACAGCATCCGAGACAAACTATTTCTCCTGAAATTAAAGCATAAAGCATAACTACTTCAAGGAGCATGAAGCCACACTCAGAATCGAAATCGAAATTCCCCAAATCAAGCCATCACAAAAACAATAGTAACTATGGAAATTACTCCAAAAACTAGGACACATTGCGGCTATACGACTATGTCATGCCCATTATTACCTTCCCACAAAAAAACACTTGCCATCCAAATCTGATGCAACTATGATAAACACATTACTAAATCAAAACTAACCACGGAATTTATTCAGAAAACTCGAAATCTGATGTAACAATGATCCATTTATCGCTAAATCAAAAGTAACCGTGGAATTTACTCAAAAACTTGGCACATTGTGGCTAGAAACACCACTGTTCATCCAAATGTGATGCAGCTATGATCATATTGAATATGATAGAACTAATAACTGGTTCAGTAACATTCGTAATATCTAAGCTGATTCTAAAAAAGGATAATTGCATATACTTCCAAACCGCGAAATCCAGAGATGGGTGACAACCCGTATAACTATAAATCTTGTACACATGTACCCGAAAACATGGGGACATTTGTGCTCAAAATTTCTAAACAGAGCAATCTCGGGATTATATCTATTAGCTGAATCAACAACAATAACAATCAGAAAGATCAAAGCAAGAAGCAAAGGGAAAACTTGAAAAAACCTGAACGGACTGAAACCCAGCAAGATGAAGGGAAACATACTGAAGCAGACAGCCATGGCCGGCACTGAGAACAAATCTGTCCCGATCAAACCAGCCGGGATCCCTGGGATTGTACCTAAGCACATGCCTGTACAGTAAGTAGCCAACCTCCGCCATCCCTAACGCCATTCCGGGGTGCCCCGCCCGCGCCTCCTGCACGGAATCCACCACCAGCATCCTGAAGTTGTCCACGCACCTGCTGTCCACCAGCTCCTGGAATCTCTCGTCTTCGATTTCTTTCTCTTTCTCCAGTGATGGGTACGCAGTTTGGAGCTCCTTTTTCCATTGAAGCTTGTAGTTCTGGTCTCTGGTCAGATGGGTTGCTTTGCTGTTGTGATCCAGGAGAGTGTTTCTGCATGAAAAGGCTTGGGTGCTTCTGGTGTTGCGAAGTTTGGTTGATTTTGGTGGGAAGATGAGGGCATTAGGGGTCGAAGCGATTGTCATGTTTGTTCAATTTCGGTGTTTCTGTGTATGGAAATGGATCAAGATTGTATATCATATATATCATATTATATTAGTGGAAGAAGAGTGTAGGTGGTTTACGTAGCAGAAAATTAAACGGAAAGATGTACGTGGCGAGAGAGGAGAAAGGACTGAGGAAAAATGGAGGCTTTGTTTTTGTTTGACTGAACTTGTCGGAATACGATGTGGTTCATACAAGTGGAAATGAATGTCTATTATATATATGAGGAAAATTGCGAATATCGATCTAGAAGTTTGATTTAATTCAGATTTCTCTCTTATGCTGTTTCATACGAACATCTAGAGTTGGAAATATAGTGGTGTGCCATAGATACATAGCACTCACACTAGCAATATTGAATGTCACGTAACAAATTTTGGTGTTATATTAATTTAATAGTAATTCGTTGATGTATATGTTGTCATGTATCTGAACTTCAGCATACAGCAGAATGTAGTAAGTTGAGGCAATGAATGATTCTCTTTTGTAAGATAAGGTTGTCCGTATAAAAGTACTAAACGTTTGCGGCAATTGTCTTCAAGAAACGACTTCGAATATAGAGGAAGTAGCATACCAACCTCGATATGTTAATGAACAAAGATATACAGAACTTTTCAAGTAGCAAAAGAAGGAATATGAGAAAATGCAATAAGTTATGTATGCAACGTTTTTTGAGACAAAGTGAACAAATGATTTCAGATAAGATGGACTATTTGTAGATGCATACTTGAATAAGTCCAACTTTTGTGAATGAGTGTGAATGAGTGCAACCTTTCATGAATGAGTGTAACAATTTATGTACTTGTGCAACTTTTCATGAACCAACATAGCCTTCAATGGACCGATGCAATCTTTCATGAATGAGTGCAACCTTCTAGTGCCTCAAGGGCCCAAACCCTTAGGTCAAACTACATTCCATTCAGTATATATATATATATATATATATATATATAGACACACACACCCCCAACATGAATGAAATTAATGCATGTTTGCAGACTCACTTGAAAGTTCTTGTGAATCATTGTTGTATCAGGATAGGTAGGTTGTGGTTTTGAACGAACCTTAGTAATATACTATATATTTACTAGTTGTGTAGCGACGTGATGTCTAGAACTAGACAATCAAACTGTTTATGTATACCAAGTCAATAATATCTACGAAACAATAATTCTAACATTTTAAGTTCTCATGTTTGTGTCCATTTGGGCCTTGGACCATATCTTAGATTCAAGCGTTCGTATTGAAGAGGCTTGACTCAACCATTACTTCACATAGGTGATATCCTAATTAGAATATCCTACTATACTCTACCAGTTAGGTATAGGTACCATTAAAATTAGACTTTACATCACCACTTGTTGCAGGCTTCTTTTTACTTGGACGAGGAATGAGCATATGATAATTCCAAGTGCTCAACATGATATTTATAACTTAGTTGTCCTATTGAACTAAGCATGGAATCTCCGATCACTAGGTTAGGTTACCACTATAAATATTTTATTTGTGGATTTTAAACACATTCCTCTTGCTAGCTTGTACATTTGATTACAAATTATTCCTGTAGTAAACGGATGTGCTAGGTTGTTCTTTGACTTCACATATTCAATAGAAATAACCCGGAGATAAATTGTCTTATGGTATTATATATTCGCTGAATATATCAAGATTTACCATTGTACAGATTACTTCTGCTCTCCCTATTACGATTGAGTATCACAATGAATAATAATATGAGACACTGGCTTTCTAACAAGGAATGTCTCTAAGAAATTTCTCAGTCATTCGGCTTCATCAGCAGCTTTATCTAAAGTAATGAATTTGGATTCCATAGTGGATTGAGCTATACATATTTGTTTAGAAGACTTGCACGACACAGCTCCTCCACCTAATGTGAATACAGATCCGCTAGTGGATTTGGAGTCTTTGGTATCAATTGGAATCACAATATTCTTCCGAAATTTCTGGACATTTGTATACCACAATCCATAATTTAATGTATATTTTAGTTATCCAAGTACTCTTGTTGAGGCTTTCCAATTGTCTTTATTTGGATTACTTGTGAACCTACTTAACTTATTAACGGGATATGCAAGGCCTATACAATACAGTTAGTCAAGAACATGAGACTGCCATTATCATTGCATATTCTAGTTGTGAGACAGCTTCACGATGATTTTTGGCTAAATGAGCGCCTAAATCTATAGGTGTCCTAGCTGGATGGCTATTTAATGTACTAAATTTTCAGGTATCTTTTTAATATAGTTAGTGATAAACGAAGTCCTTCATTTTTCTTAGAGATTTTAATACGTGAGACGATTTAAATAATCCTAAATCTTTCTTATCGAAATGTTTTTTCAAAATTTTCTTAGTCTTCATGTTCAACTCGTGGGTACTTTCCATGATCAACATATCATCTTGATACAAGCAGACAATTACATAAGATTTTGCAGTACCTTTATGATAGGATCGAAAATCGGGGGTGCACGTGTGTTCTCACACAACTCATGTAAGCTCTCACACAACTCACGGCACCGAACCCTTAAGTTACGTGCATTTTAAATATTTTGGTTTGAAAACCAGCACGTAACTGGAAACTGGATCGCGCATGGTCTCGACCAACAGCCCTGCGAGCTGGTCCGACACGCGTGCGATCTGGTTAGTTAAATCTTGAGCTGAAATAGCTCAGTGTTCTTGAAGTGCTTGTGCATCGAGAAGTAGATCAAGTAATATATAAAATCTTGCGGAAACAACTTGAACTATTCTCTGAAAATCTAAAGCTTTATTAACCGTTTTAAACACAGTTATCAAATATGCAATGCATGAATGTAAATGCAGAAAGCTGTAAGGAAACACTGTAATTTGTTTATGAAAGTTCGGAGCTGAATCTCCTACGTCTTCCCTTCTTCCGCAATGGGAAGGATCCACTAAAAGACTTTGATTACAGCAGCCTCCGCTGCAACCCGATCCAACAGTCCTCAAGCTGCAATAACTCCTAGACGCCTATGCACATTAGCTCGCAAGCTGTGTGTCTAACAACACTTCTTTTACGCCTCAGTGAGAAAGGCTACATAGACTTGTTTAATGTCTCTGTCCAAAGACTACAAGGAGAGTTTTTGTTTTTGATTCACTCATTTTTCTGTTTTGCTCAACGAATATATATGAGTGAATCATGTGTGAGATTTACAGTGTATGCTCAATCTCTCAAATATGAAATCTCACACACTGGGAAGGACTCCTCTCTGAGCTGGTTTCACGATATCTTCCCATGGCTTGTTCTGTCGACTAGTTATTTCTTTGAAGCTTTTGGTCAGTGCACCAACTCACACTTGGGCACTAAACCATTTTGCACACCAGCTGCCACTGAGTGTGCAAACTTGCGACTAGCACTGTTATATGTTGTGCATTCTTCTGTGTTTACGTTCTGCACTTGCACAACACTCTCTCCATCTTGCTCTCTTCTCCTCATCAATCTGCTTGTTCTCTTCTCTTGATATATAAAGCCTCTTGGCAGACATAAATTTGTAGCCATTGAAAAGTCTTCTGGCACTGTTGTGCTTTGAGTCCTTTGTCTTTAAATGTGTTGCAGGATTTTCTTCACTTTAGGCACGTGAGCACTGTACTGAGAAGACAACACAGGAAAATCGATTTGAATACTGAAAATCAATTATCGTATAGTCTCGTATTCAAATCGCTTTGCTCGTAGATTTGGTAGCATCTGCTGATCTAAGCTGGTTTGACCTTAACCAGCTTTGTTGTTGTATGACAGCTTGTCTTCATTCTGGTCTGCACTGAGCTAGACAATACATTACTTCGAGCTGGTTGCTTCTCCAACTGTCTTGAGCTGATCTGCGCTTCTTCTCTAAGCTGCACTTCTCTTCTGCTCTTGTTCAGTTCTATCCCGCTCTTGACATTTTTGGACTCTGAGCTTGTTCCCCAGCTGGTTTCCTTCCAAGATGGTTCTTCTTTCACTACAGGAATCTTCCTATACGATTACTTTGGTATCGGATGGCATGTGATCTTCTGTCATCATAGGCGTCGACATTGTTCACGATCATTGAATCCTGCCTCCGCATTTCTTCTTCTTCTTCATCTTTCCCATCATCCATCTCTATCATAAGCATTCAGCTTGATCGGATTTCCTGATCCAATTTTCTCTTCTCCGAGCTGGTTTGTCCTTAACCAGTCTGGCTCTATTCTTCTCGTCAAGAGCCTATGTGTACTTGCTTGTTCTTTTGTTTCATTCAGACACCTTTTACAAACCATCAGCAAGTACACAGTTCATCCTCTGGTTTATTGAACTAGCTCTTCAAGGGTACTTTAAACCTTATCATCGAAGAAATATAACCTGCACCAGGGATTATATCTCTTCTTCTTTGGGATACAATAATCAGTTCCGATTCAGTATTTCACTGGACTGAGATCCCTATGATGAACTTATTATAGTTGCGCTTAGTGATATGACCTGCACTTGATCACTACGCTTGTATATTCATCGGCACTTGAACACTGAACTTGTACGCTGCACTTGATCTGCACTTGAACATTTCTGCTCTTGCACCAAGCTGGTGAACCAGCTTGATGTTCTCCTGCAATCTGGATCTCTCCTGCTGTATCAGCTCGGGCGTCCCCTCACTGTTCCAGCGTAGATATCTTCAACCAGACTAGCTTAGGCGTCCCCTCGCTGTTCTAGTTTGGATATCTTCTAAATTGCTCCAGTATAGCAGGCTGCACATGGAATCTAAGATCGTTAGTGAGATAATAGCATGTTTTGTGTTAATCAAAATTAAGATCGTGATCTGTATAAAACAGATCCAACAATCTCCCCCTTTTGATTTACACAAAACCTGAATAAACATATGCACGCATGTTTATGTTTGAAAACCTGAATAAATCATGTCTCCCCCTGTTAAGATAAAATTTATTAGTTTTGGTGATAACGAAAACTGGACTAAGAACTGAACTTAAGACTAAGATCTGGATCTTAATTAATTGCTTTCGGGGAAGTAAGAATTTCAGATCTAGAAATCATGCTATTAAGATGAGTATATCAGATCAGACAAGAGCGGAGCGTATTTAACAGAGGATTTCAGATCTTGGTTATTTGAGTTGAAGATTTCAGATCAGAGTTTATCAGATTTGAGTATTCGGGAAATTTCAGTTATCGGGCTACGAATTTCAGATCCGAGTATTTTCAGAACTCAGAAACAGAGTCAGATCAGAACAGAGTATCTCTGATTCAGTTATTCCGGGGATTCCGATTTGATTTTTTGTCTATATTAAAGAAGAAAAAAAAGAGGATTGTTCGTAAAGAAGAGAGATCTCAGATTTGACTTATGTACAGTTAAAGAGACAAAAAGGGGGTTTCAGATCTGGAGATATTGATAAAGAGAAGTGGGAAGATATGCGAGAGAAAAGTAAGTAAAGCTAATATAAGTGAGCAGATTTCAGATTTCAGTGTCGAAACAGATTTGAGCTTCAGATGTTATCAGATGTTTATTCCAGATGAATCAACGATCGAGATTTAATTGTATACAGCCTTTTAGACAAAGTGGATGAAAGAGACATTAGTTCAGTTCTACTTTGAGTATAGTTGCACAGTACGCAGAGTGGTACTCACGATGTTTACCTACTTTGGTATATAAGTCAACTCAGCTCTGACAAGCGCAGAAAAAATTTTGCATAGCATTAATGGAGCATTTAATGCGTTGATACGATGAAGATATGCAATTCAAGTTTGTGCTACTGGCTCATTTAATGATCGTTGAGGATGAAGTGTATAAATAGCTAAAGAATTCAAATGAAGAAGCTCTCGATTGATTTTAACTCTCGGTGATTTTGAAGATCTCGTCTATCTTTCTCTCAGTCGTTGGTTTTCAAAGTTTATTTCTCAGTCCTTCGACATACCGGCTTTCACTCTCGAAGAACAATCATTAAAGTTTTTACACAGAAAAATTTTCGAGATCTCTTCTGGTTTACATTAGTAAACTGCTCTTGTCATTCAAAGAACCAGAAGATTTGCATTCGCTGTTAGTGTTGTAATAGTTGTCATATCCAAAACAGAGTCTATAACGAACGTTCTAAGTGTAGCAGTTCGAGAAAAATAGTTTGATTGTAACAGAAGTGTTATCTGCGTGTATAGAGATTGCTAGGAGTTCACTGTGGGCGAGGCACAAGTGATCGGGTGTCTACAGAAGCTGTACACATCAAATCTTCTAGTGGAACCTTCCTAAAAAGGAAGAAGGGGAGACGTAGGTTCTTCAGATTCGAACTTCCACAAACAAATTCTGAACTCTATCTTTTACTTACTTGCATCGTATTTATATTGTTAACTATTCACTGTTTAATAGGTTTCTTTCCGCACAATATTTGTTAACCGAGAAAACAGATTTGGACTGAGAGCCTTAGATCGGGTCACTCAGATCTGAGTTAAGCGAGGCTTGTAAAAATAGTTTTAAAGGTTTCGAAAAATAAAAATCGAAGGAGTTCATTCAACCCCCCCCCCCCTTCTGAACTACTAAGCTTATTTTAAACACTTTTTAGATTCCATTGATCCTATCACCCCCTTAATATTTAAAAACAAAACTCCCCCTCAACATAGCATGGGGTAAATTTTTCTTTTCGAAAAGAAAACATTTTGCAAGGGACGACAGTTTGTGAAAACAAATGCATGAGATGAGATTTGAAAACAAATTTCATGCTGCTAAAAAATTCTCATTTATTTAGAACAGAGGAGTAATAGAGGATTGAATTTACAGAATCTCTTCCATTTTTTCCTAAGTTTTAGCCTCGCCAAACCTAGAGACTCTTGGGATCCACACAGACCTCGCTCAATCAGTGTCAGCTCGTCAAAACAGATATTGCTGCATTTTCCTTTCTAGAAACTGCTCTGCAAAATGAACATTACTAGCCCTATCTTTATAAATTGGGTTTTGAAAGATTTAAAATTTTGTAGCACAGACAAGCTTTCGAACAAAAATACTATCAGAGCAGAAAGTATTTTAAAAAAGTTAAAAGTTTTCAATTTGAAATGCACTTGGAAGAACAATCTGCTCTGATACCAATTGATAGTATCGAAAATCGGGGGTGCACGTGTGTTTTCACACAACTCACATAAGCTCTCACACAGATTTAGGAACCGAACCCTTAAATACGTGCATTTTAAAGATTTTGGTTTGAAAACCAGCACGTAACTGGAAACTGGATCGCACATGGGCTCGACCAGCAGAAATGCGAGCTGGTCAGGCACGCGTGCGATCTGGTTAGTTAAATCTTGAGCTGAAATAGCTCAGTGTTCTTAAAGTTCTTGTGCACCGAGAAGTAGATCAAGTAAGATATAAAATCTTGCGGAAACAACTTGAACTATTCGCTGAAAATCGAAAGCTTTATTAACTGTTTTAAACACAGTTATCAAATATGAAATGCATGAATGTAAATGCAAAAAGCTGTAAAGAAATACTCTGAAATTTGTTTATGAAAGTTCGGAGTTGAATCTCCTATGTCTCCTCTTCTTCCGCAACAGGAAAGAAGGATCCACTAGAAGACTTTGATTACAGCGGCCTCCACTGCAACCCGATCCAACAGCCCTCAAGCTGCAAGAACTCCTAGCCGCCTATGCACACCAGCCCGCAAGCTGTGTGTCTAACAACACTTCTTTTACGCCTCAGTGAGAAAGGCTACATAGACTTGTTTAACGTATCTGTCCAAAGACTACAAGGAGAGTTTTTGTTTTTGATTAACTCATTTTTCTGTTTTGATCAACTCTCGAATATATATGAGTGAATCTGTTAGATTAGATGCCCAACTAGCCAACTTGTGGCGTGTGGGTTTATAGACTCTTGTATATGACAGTCTTTATATATGATATTCGCATTTACTCATGGCATTCTTTATTTTCATTATGCTATATATAATGTTAACAATAGTGTTGGATAAAGACCTAGAATGCACCATAGTGTATGTTAGATGTGATAGTGGGTATGACGGCTATCATGAAACACATCTAATAGTCACTGTGTATTCTGAACTCGTTTCTAGTCGATTGGGCCATCAAAATGAGGATAAGGCCGCCCGAGCTCGAGACTAGTATCTGCGATGCGAAGTACCATGTTTCATTGGTAGGGAACATTGTGATGTTCTGAGCATACAGATAGATAGTGACCTGGTGATCTATCGAACTACCCTCGTTCGGACTTTCCAAGTGGTTACCATTTGTCGAGTGGATAAGTCCGAGGTCTTGGTTGTACTGATTAGTCCTCACGACTCGAAACGTCATTGAGACTCTACGTGATAGGCGTCTCAC
>KV007526.1:10200-32602 GCA_001598015.1 Dorcoceras hygrometricum
GGTAAATGTGTTTTCCTAGTTACACTCGCGATGTCACTATTTTGATCTCCAAGATGTATGCATAGCTATCGGATCTCTAGCGACTCTCGATTTACCAATGGTCGTTGATCTGATCGGGATATATGGATTGAAAGGACCGTACTGTACGCTAACCACGACCGACTGGTTCTTCCAGGCACTATCAGTGATACCTAGGGGATCATGGGGCGATGTTGCTAGACGCTTTACCATGATCCGTTGGGCAGGTCCGGAATTGTGATTCCGGAGCCACAATGGTTGTGGGCCCACGGCTAGCTGTATCCCTGAACCATTGAGGATCACACAAGTACTGGACTCGAGATTCCCGCACGGATACTCAGCTAAATGTGTTGAGCACGAGAAGAGGATTTCGGGAAGTGCGACTTCCTAAAAGTCAACAGGGGTCAAACCGGGATTTGACGCTGTTGAGGGGCAAAACGGTCTTTTTGCACTGGGGTTCTGAAAAATGGTTTTTCAGATCATAATATTCAGTTTCAGAAACTGAATCGATCGGTCCGATCTGATCGGCGATCGGAGTTACGATGAAGTCGCAGCGATGGATATCGTCATTTGGACCCGGGCCCGTTGGGCCGGTCCAAGTCCATCATTAAGTCTATTTAATTAGACTTAATGACTTCATTGAACAAAAAAATACTTGATACATCAACCCTAAACCTAGTGCTAGCCGCCTCCCTCCTCTCCACACACACGCCGTCGCCGCCTCGAGTCGCCGGAATTCGTTCCGGCCGATTCGACGAGGAGAATACGTTCGTGCAGAATTCGTCAGTGCTTCTAGTGCAGCCTGACGAAGGAGTCTCGATTCCGGTCGTGGACCGGATTGGCGATTATCTACGGTCCAAGTCCATCATTAAGTCTATTTAATTAGACTTAATGACTTCATTGACAAAAAAATACTTGATACATCAACCCTAAACCTAGTGCTAGCCGCCTCCCTCCTCTCCACACACACGCCGTCGCCGCCTCGAGTCGCCGGAATTCGTTCCGGCCGATTCGACGAGGAGAATACGTTCGTGCAGAATTCGTCAGTGCTTCTAGTGCAGCCTGACGAAGGAGTCTCGATTCCGGTCGTGGACCGGATTGGCGATTATCTACCGCAATCTACCGAGAAGAGCCGGGTTCTTGTAATACCGGTTGGAGCCAAGCACAAGTGCCAGCAAGGTATTCGCTTTTGAACACCCTATGAATGACGATTATTGAATTGTTGTTTTTCGCATTGATCGTCTCTCGGCTTCTTTCTATTGTTCTTCCGCTGCCTCGCCGGGGGGCGGATCCGGATCCCCAACAAAAACCTCCAACCAGTAGTACTAAGATGCTCATGGTCCTTAGAAATATACAGCGACGCAAGCATCTTTTCCGGAGCCTTCCTATTCAACGCATCAGCAACTATGTTTGCTTTCCCAGGCTGGTACTTGATCTCAAAATCAAAGTCCTTCAGCAGCTCCATCCACCTACGCTGTCTCATATTCAAGTCATGCTACGAAAACAAATACTGCAAACTCTTGTGGTCCGAGTATACCACAAACTTCTCGCCATACAGACAGTGGCGTCAAATCTTCAACGCAAAGACCACAGCTGCTAGCTCCAGATCATGAACTGGGTAACGAGTCTCATGCGGTTTCAGCTGCCGCGAAGCATACACAATGACTCGACCATGCTGCATCAACACACAGCCCAATCCATTGAGCGAAGCATCAGAACAAACGACGTAACCACCTGATCCAGACGACAAAGCCAACATAGGCGCAGTAGTCAACTTCCGCTTGAGCAATTGAAAATCATTCTCGCATTGCTCAGTCCAAACGAACCTCTTGTCTTTCTGAGTCAACTGAGTCATCGGCCTAGCTATACTAGAGAAACGCTCTATAAAACGACGGTAATAGCCAGCCAGACCCAAGAAACTACGAACCTCAGACACATTCCTAGGTTGCTCCCAGTTCAAAATAGCATCTACCTTACCGGGATCCACAGAAATGCCATCCGCTGAAATCACATGACTCAGAAACACGACGCGATCCAGCCAGAACTCGCACTTAGAGAAATTGGCATACAACTGTGAGTTTCTCAACGTCTGAAGGACAACTCTCAAATGCTCCTTGTGCTCCAAAGGAGTCTTCGAATACACCAAGATGTCGTCGATGAACACTATCACAAACTGATCTATAAACTTGCGGAATACTCGATTCATCAAATCCATGAAGACTGCAGGGGCATTTGTAAATCCGAAAGGCATCATCAGAAACTCAAAGTGCCCGTACCTAGTACGAAAGGCAGTCTTCGTGACATCTTGATCTCTAACTCTCAACTGATGGTACCCTGAACATAGATCGATCTTTGAATATACAACAGACCCTTGTAACTGGTCAAAAAAGTCGTCGATCCTTGGAAACGGGTACTTATTCTTAACAGTAACTTTGTTCAGCTGACGGATGTCAATGCACATTCTCATTGTGCCATCCTTCTTCTTGACAAAAAAAATAGGCACTCCCCACGGCGACGTGCTAGGTCTGATAAAAACCTTCTCCAGCAAGTCATCCAGTTGCACCTTGAGCTCTCTCAACTCAGCAGGCGCTAAACGATATGGTGCACGCGAAATCGGAGCTGTGACAGGTACCAACTCAATGCTAAAGTCAATCTCCCTCCTCGGAGAAAAACCAGGAATCTCCTCCGGAAACACATCAGGAAATGACGCACCACTGGAACGTCGTTGAGCTGCACATGCGAAGAAGAATATGCATCCAACGCATAAATCATAAAACCAGCGTTCTCCGCCGACAACAAGATGAACATCTCCATCGCTGAGACTAACGGAATCTTCGATTGGGAATCAGCACCGTAGAAATTCCATTTCTCATCGGACTGAGGCCTAAAACGCACGATCCCATGGAAACAATCCACGGAGGCCCTATAGCTGGACAACACGTCCATTCCCACTATGCAGTCGAAATACCACAACATCAAACGAATCAAATTTGCTATCAACACATGCTCGCCAAACCTCAGAACGCCATCCAACAAAACTTCTTGGGAGAACAGGCTCACGCCGCCAGGAGTAGAAACAGAAACAGCATCGTGCAAAGAAATGGTATGCAGATCATGCTCAACCACAAATGCATCACAAATAAATGAATGCGATGCGCCAGTGTCAAACAACACTCGTGCAGGAAAATCAAAGACAAGGCATGTACCTGCAATCACCTGCTCGGCGTCTCCTCTGCTTGCTCCCTAGTAATGGCGTTCACCTGAGCATGCTGAGGTCCAGAGAAAAACTACTAAGACGAATGTCCGAAACACGACGGACCAGGCTGCTGGAACGGCCTAAACTGCGTCTCTCCAATCCTAAGTTGCGGGAACTGAGGGGAACGACACCTAGA
The DNA here is from genome assembly GCA_001598015.1 of Dorcoceras hygrometricum. Lineage (NCBI taxonomy): Eukaryota > Viridiplantae > Streptophyta > Magnoliopsida > Lamiales > Gesneriaceae > Dorcoceras > Dorcoceras hygrometricum. The sequence continues at coordinate 13,611 of KV007526.1, forward strand.
TTGTTGGCACAGTGGCGGATCCGGATCCCGTTCCCGGGGGCGCAGCAGAAGTTTCAAAATTTGCCCCGTAACGTTCAATACATAACAAATATAATGCAATAAAACACACATAGGATGTTTTAGAGCGTTACCTTGCTGGCGTCTAGGCGCCTGGCTCCGACCAGATTCATAGGGAATCTGGCACTTCAACGGTAGGCGGCGGTAGATCTCCTAATCCGGTCCACGACTGGAAACAAGACTCCTTCGTCAGTCTGCACTAGAAGAGCTGACGAATTTGCCACGAACGGAATCTCCACGACAAGGTGATCGGAACAAGTCCGATCAAGGAAAGCGGCGGCGGCGCGGCGGCTGCCGAGAGAGGCGTGGAGGAGAGGGGTGGGTGGCGCTTGGAGGCTAGGGTTTTGTGTTGTGTGGTGTGTCATACATCAACCCTAGGCCATGCATATGTATACTAGTGATGGGCTTGGACCAGCCCAATGGGCCTGGGTCAGGCCCAGGTCCATATGAACATCCGGTTCATTTCCATCACCGTGGCTTCATCCTAACTCCGATCGACGATCTGATCAAACCGATCTACACAGTTTCCAAAATTGAGTATTATGATGCGAAAACAATTTTTCAGACCACCTAGTCCAAAATTGCAGTTTAGCCCCTCAACTATGGGAAATCTCAATTTGACCCCTGTTAACTTTTAGGAAGCCGCACTCCCTAAATTCCTCCTCCTATACTCAACACATTGAGCTCAGTTTCCATGCGGGAATCGTGAATCCAGTACTTGTGTGACCCTCAATGGTTCAGGGATATAGCTAACCGTGGGCTCACAACCATTGTGACTCCGAAATCACAATTTCGGACTGACCCATCGGATCATGGTAAAGCGCTTAGCAACATCGCCCCATGATCCCCTAGGTATCACTGATAGTGACTGCAAAAACCAGTTGGTCGTGGTTAGCGTATAGTATGGTCCTTTCAACACATATATCCCGATCAGATCAACGACCATTGGTAAATCGAGAGTCGCTAGAGATCTAATAACTATGCATACATCTCAGAGATCAAAATACTAGGTAAACCCATTTACCTAAAACACATCTAGTACTCTGGATAGAGATTTATCACACTATTATCTCCTCATATAGCATAGGATATCCATGCATAAAAACGAGCGGTGAATCCTCGACAACGAAGCATCGACTCCTACATGCATCGGGTCCTCACCCAATCCCGCCACCTAATGACCCCAACTGAGTCGGTAAACAGGTCAAAGTGAGGAACCTATCATGTAGAGTCTCAATGATGTTTTGAGTAGTGAGGACTAATCAGTACAACCAAGACCTCGGACTTATCCACTTGATAAATGGTAACCACTTGGAAAGTCCGAACGAGGGTAGTTCGATAGATCACCAGGTCACTATCCATCTGCATGCTCAAAACATCACAATGTTCCCTACCAATAAAACATGGTACTTCACATCGCAGATGCTAGTCTCAAGCTCGGGCGGCCTTATCCTCATTTTGACGGTCCAATAGACTAGGAACGAGTTCATAATACACAGTGACTATTAGATGTGTTTCATGATAGCCATCATATCCACTATCACTAACATACACTATGGTGCATTCTAGGTCTGTATCCAATGCAATTGTTAACATTATAACATAATGAAAATAAATAATTCAATAAAATAAATACGTATTTCATAAATAAAGATCGTTATACAAAGAGTCAATAAAACCCACACGCCACAAGTTGGCTAGTTGGACATCTACTCTAACAATCTCCCACTTGCCCTATAGCCAACTGCTCATCAGACGCAGTCCCATTGTTTCGCGATGTTTTTCAAACAACGGTCCTGGCAAGGGCTTCGTAAGTGGATCAGCAATGTTGTCTGCAGAGGCGACTCTCTCGACTGCTATGTCACCTCTTGCCACAATATCCCGGATTATGTGGTATTTCCTCAGTATATGTTTCTTTGGTGAGACCTAGGCTCCTTTGCTTGCGCAACGGCACCCGTGTTGTCGCAGTACACCGGGACTGGACCAACTCCTTCAGGGATTACGCCCAACTCTTGGACGAAATTACTTATCCAAACCGCCTCTTTTGCAGCAGCTCATGCTGCGATGTACTCGGCCTCAGTGGTTGAATCAGTGATGGTGTCTTGCTTGGAACTCTTCCAAGAGACAGCACCACCATTGAGCATGAATACAAATCCAGAGGTAGGCTTCGAATCATCCACGTCACATTGGAAGCTAGAATCAGTGTAGCCTTCCAATTTCAGTTCACCACCCTCATAGACCATGAACATATTCTTAGTCCTTCGTAAGTACTTAAGAATATCTTTCACATCCTTCCAATGCAATTGGCCGGGGTTGGCCTGGTAGCGGCTCGTGACACTCAGAGCATATGTGACATCCGGTCTAGTTGAGATCATGCCATACATAATACTACCTATTGCCGAGGCATATGGCACACGTGTCATACTCTCTATCTCCTCATCTAGGATGCTTCACCCATGTCCTTCATCGAAAATCTACTAGACAACCATACTTTAGTTGACTGCAGCATTCCTACATCATTCCCAATGAGTAGAATGTCATCAACATAAAGTACGAGTAATGTCACAGCGCTTTTAACTACCTTCTTATATACACATGGCTCCTCGGGATTCTTGATGAAACCAAATTCCTTAATTGTTTCATCGAATCTCAGGTTCCAACTCCTCGATGCTTGTTTGAGACCGTAGATCGATCTCTGAAGTTTGCATACCTTATGCTCACTTCCTACAGATGTGAAACCCTCAGGCTGCGTCATATAGATCTCTTCCTTAATGTTTCCATTAAGGAACGCAGTTTTCACATCCATTTGCCAAATCTCATAGTCGTACCATGCGGCTATGGCCAGTAAAATTCTAATTGACTTGAACATTGCGACTAGTGAAAAGGTTTCATCATAGTCAACACCTTGCCTTTGAGTGTAACCTTTTGCGACCAGTCGTGCCTTGTAGGTCAATACCTTACCATCAGGCCCAAGTTTTCTCTTTTATATCCATTTACACCCAATAGGAACTATTCCTTCGGGAGGATTAACAAGAGTCCAAACTTGGTTAGCATGCTTTGAGTCAATCTCAGACTGCATTGCTTCAAGCCACAAATTAGAATCAGCATCGAAAATTGCCTCCTTGAAAGTTCTTGGATCACATCCAACAGTTTGATCACTTTGATCATCTTCAAGGAGGAAACCATATCTATCAGGAGCCCTAGGAACCCTTTCAGATCTCCTAGGTGCGGCCATTTCTGGTACTGGCTCTTGACGTGCGGGAGATTCATTCAGTACTTCAGTTGGTTCTCGAACCTCTTCGAGTTATACTATTTTGCCTTTTCTATCAAGTAGAAACTCCCTTTCCATGAAGGTGTCATTTCTAGAAACAAACACTTTTGTTTCGTTGGGATAGTAGAAGTAGTATCCAATGGAATTCTTTGGATACCCAATGAAGTAACATAAGATGGGTCTTGTATCCAGCTTATCTCCCACTGTCTGCTTCACGTAAGTAGGACATCCCCAAATCCTCATGTATGAGTATTTGTGCGGCTTGCCCATCCATATATCATATGGAGTCTTATCCACCGCCTTGGTGTGGACATTGTTCAACAACATTACTGCCGTTTCGAGCTCATATCCCCAAAAAGAGGTAGGAAGTTCAGTGAAGCTCATCATAGATCGAACCATGTCCATCAAGGTTTGATTACGACGCTCCGCTACACCATTGAGTTGTGGTGTGGCCGGAGGGGTCCACTGTGAGAGAATCCCATTCTCTTTAAGATAGTCTTGAAATTCAGCACTCAAGTATTCTCCACCTCGATCGGATCGAAGTGCTTTAATACTTTTCCCCAACTGATTTTCTACTTCATCCTTGTTCTTTGAACCTTTCAAAGGATTCAGACTTGTGATTCATTAAGTACAAGTACCCATACCTAGAGTGATCATTGGTAAATGTGATGAAGTATGTATGACCGTACTTAGTACCAATGCTAAGTGGGCCACACACATCAGTATGGATCAAATACAAAAGGTCTTGAGCACGTTCAGGCTTGCCCTTGAAGGGTTGTTTAGTCATTTTTCCCTTGAGACAAGGTTCACAAGTCGGTAGGGAGTTAATGTCAGACGTATCAAACATGTCACTCCTAACCAACTTGTTCATCCTACTTAAGGAAATATGACCTAGCCTAGCGTGCCAAAGTTGTTATCGGTTTTCTTCTTTATTGTTGTTGTATGTGTTTCCACATCGCGAGTTGGAACTTCTTTTAATTTTAAGGTGTATAGATCGTTTTCGCGTTCCCAATTCCAATAAAACATTCATTCTTGTATATGTTGCAAATCGAATTAGCAAAATAACAAGAATATCCATCACTATCAAGCATAGAAACAGAAATAATGTTCTTTATTAACTCAGGAACAAACAAAACGTTTCTCAATAACAACTTACTCCTAACCAACTTGTTCATCCTACTTAAGGAAATATGACCTAGCCTAGCGTGCCAAAGTTGTTATCGGTTTTCTTCTTTATTGTTGTTGTATGTGTTTCCACATCGCGAGTTGGAACTTCTTTTAATTTTAAGGTGTATAGATCGTTTTCGCGTTCCCAATTCCAATAAAACATTCATTCTTGTATATGTTGCAAATCGAATTAGCAAAATAACAAGAATATCCATCACTATCAAGCATAGAAACAGAAATAATGTTCTTTATTAACTCAGGAACAAACAAAACGTTTCTCAATAACAACTTAAAATTCGAAGACAGAAATAAATAAACATCTCCTATAGCTACTGCAGCAACCCTTGCTCCGTTGCCAAGCCTCAAGTGGGTCTCACCCTCTCTAAGACGTCGGCTTCTTGTCATCACCTGCAAATCATTGCAGATATGAGATCCACATCCGGTATCAAGTACCCAAGAAGTCGAACTAAGAGACATATTTATTTCAATGTAGAATATACCTTTTGCAGTTCGCAACTGCTCGAGGTAATCCTTGCAGTTCCTCCTCCAATGCCCAGGCTTGTGGCAGTGGTGGCAAACATCCTCAGATTTGTTTGGCTTGGAAGCCTTTGCCTTGGGCTTCTTGGCGGGTTTTTTCTCCTTTGCAGGGGCAGAACGCTTCTTACCCTTGCGTCTGGGCCCCTTCTTCGCAGAGGAAGAAGATCCCATAAGGAGGACGGGCTTGTCCTTCTTCATGGTCCCCTAGAACACTATAAGCATGTTCACCTCCTCTTCAAGGGTGGCTTCCAGCTTGTTCATGTTAAAGTTAACCACAAAGGGGTCGAACGCAGCAGGGAGTGAGAGGAGAAGAATATCCACTGACAGCTCATGTGGAAGTGTGATGTCAAGGCCCAACAACTTTTCAATAAGCCCAATCACACGAACCCCATGCTCCCGGACCGAAGTCCCATCACGCATGCGGCTTGTCATGAGCTCTTTGACAGTAGTGAACCTCTCAGTCCGAGAGTTCTCCCCATACAGCTCCTTAAGATGAAGGTGTATGTCAGCAGCATACACCGTCTTCTCAAAGCGCTGCTGCATTTCGTTTGACATCGATGCCATCATATAGCATCGTGTCTTAAGCTCGTCATCCCACCATTTATTCAGCTTTGTCAGCTCCTCAGGGTTGATGTCGGCAGGGGCTTCCTTCGGAGGGCTCTTGTCTAGCGTGTAGAGGAGCTTCTCCGAAGCCAATACAATATTGAGGTTTCGAAGCCAGTCTTGGTAGTTCAGACCAGTGAACTTGTTTCTATCCAGTATAGCAGCAAGTGGATTTTTTATCGAAGAAAATATATAAGCAGTTTATATTGAAAAGAAAAACAGACATACATTACTAACTATATATAAAAAACGCTAAGACATAAATAAGGTCATTTAGTTTTATGAATTACCCTCCCACTATTTTAACGATTTCACCATCCTCTAATGAAATCGAGAAAGCTAGTTTCCTGAGTGGGTACACAGAGTCCAATCAAGCGATCATGGTCCCGAATAATATCATCCAACCATGACCCTCAAAAGGTAGAGCCCAATTTCAACAGGTGCAACCTCCGTGTATTTACCTCACGTCTAGTAAGGGCCCAATAATATGACGCCGATTACTATCACGTGTCAAGATGACCCATCAATATCGAGTTATGAAGGACGGTTCCCTTAACGTCCCCAATAATATGAGCCAATGTTAAAGGGAGTTCCAATCAACTCACAGCGAGTGTCAATGACGTGTACAGCTTTTCGGCATACATAACCCCCTCAATAATATGAGTCGGGCCATGTATGCGGGTAGCATCGACGTACACTCATTGTTGATGGAAGGTAGGAAAATTTAAACAAACTTAAATTCCCTTAGTTTATCGAATAAACTTTTAATCTTGATATTAATTTTAAATAATATTTAAAATGAGGGATTTTAATTTTGAAAATTCTGTCTCATTAATTTTAACTCACAATTTAAAATGCGAATTCAACAAACATATATCGCATATATAAAATTTGGGATGATCGATAGCGAGAGCTATGCGGTCCGTGGTTGCCAATCACGGACCTAGGTCCAGTCCTAGGTGAAATACAGTATGCAATGCAATCCTATTACATTTGCTTCCAGTTTTACAAATCTTCGATCTTCAATATCTTTGATCATCATCTCCACCATCTTCAAAAGTCCTCCCACTAAATCTAATATTTATAATTAAATATCCATGACACGTTGGGATACAATTTTAAAGGGGTGGGAACGGGCCATAAACCAGGCCCACTTAGAAATAATATCAACAATATTACAACCAAAATTCGCAAAACCTAGCATACACCTAACACATTGGGCATGGCTCTCGATCATCCCAAACATACAATCAATTCAAATAATTGACATAAATTAAATAATCAAATCAAATTTGATAATTTCCCAACAAAATCATATTTTAAATATAAAATAACATTTTATAAATAAAATCACATTTTGTCAATTTTAATTGCATCAAATTGGGCTTAAAACAATTTTAGGCCCAAAATCTCAAAAATTCCAAAAATCAATTTTGGTCCGACCAAAATGGCCCAATATCAAATATTGGCCTGAAAACTCCTCGGGCCACCCGGGACAGGCCCGAAGCAAACCCTAGAAGTCAAAAACAGTGCCGCAACATCGCCTCGGGTTCGGCGGACGGCGGCCGCACGGGGGCGGCCACCTGTGCGCACACCGCGAGCAGGTGGGCGACAGGTGCCGCCCGCCACCGTGCGTGACAATCGCGCACGGTGGTCGGCCATCAGCACTGTAGCTGCGCGCAGCTACCGTTCCGCCGTGCGCATGCTACAGTGCCGCCGTGCGCCCCCCCTTCTTTTTTTATTTTCGAAAAATTTGTGATTTGATGCAATAAGGCACAAATTATGTATTGATAGATCTGAGCCTTGGCTCTGATACCACTGTTGGCGCAGTGGCGGATCCGGATCCCGTTCCCGGGGGCGCAGCAGAAGTTTCAAAATTTTCCCCGGAAACGTTCAATACATAACAAATATAATGCAATAAAACATACATAGGATGTTTTAGAGCGTTACCTTGCTGGCGTTTAGGCGCCTGGCTCCGACCAGATTCACAGGGAATCTAGAACTTCAACGATAGGCGGCGGTAGATCTCCTAATTCGGTCCATGACTGGAAACAGGACTCCTTCGTCAGTCTGCACTAGAAGAGCTGACGAATTTGCCACGAACGGAATCTCCAAGACAAGGTGATCCGAACAAGTCCGATCAGGGCAAGCGGCGGCGGCGGCTGCCGAGAGAGGCGTGGAGGAGAGGGGTGGGCGGCGCTTGGAGGCTAGGGTTTTGTTTTGTGTGGTGTGTCATACATCAACCCTAGTCCAAGCATATGTAGACTAGTGATGGGCTTGGACCAGCCCAATGGGCCTGGGTCAGGCCCAGGTCCATATGAACATTCGGTTCATTTTCATCACCGTGGCTTCATCATAACTCCGATCGACGATCTGATCGTACTGATCTACACAGTTCCAAAACTGAGTATTATGATGTGAAAACAATTTTCAGACCACCTAGTCCAAAATTGCAGTTTAGCCCCTCAACTATGGGAAATCGCAATTTGACCCCTGTTGACTTTTAGGAAGTCGCACTCCCTAAATTCCTCCTCCTATAGTCAACACCTTGAGCTCAGTTTCCATGCTGGAATCGTTAATCCAGTACTTGTGTGACCCTCAATGGTTCAGGGATACAGCTAGCCGTGGGCTCACAACCATTGTGAGTCCGAAATCACAATTTCGGACTGACCCATCAGATCATGGTAAAGCGCCTAACAACATCGCCCCATGATCCCCTAGGTATCACTGATAGTGCCTGTAAGAACCAGTTGGTCATGGTTAGCATACAGTACGGTCTTTTCAACACATATATCCCGATCAGATCAACGACCATTGGTACATCGAGAGTCGCTAGAGATATAATAATTATGCATACATCTCGGAGATCAAATAGTGACATCGCGTGTGTTACTAGATAAACTCATTTATCTAAAGCACATCTAGTACTCTGGCCAGAGATTTATCACACTATTATCTCCTCAGATAGCATAGGATATCCACGCATAAAAGCGAGCGGTAAATCCTCGACAACGAAGCATCGACTCCTATATGCATCGGGTCCTCACCCAATCCCGCCACCTAATGACCCCAACTGAGTCGGTAAACGGGTCAAAGTGAGGCACCTATCATGTAGAGTCTCAATGAAGTTTTGAGTAGTGAGGACTAATCAGTACAACCAAGACCTCGGACTTATCCACTCGATAAAACCACTTGGAAAGTCCGAACAAGGGTAGTTCGATAGATCACCAGGTCACTATCCATCTGCATGCTCAGAACATCACAATGTTCCCTAGCAATGAAACATGGTACTTCACATTGTAGATGCTAGTCTCAAGCTCGGACGGCCTTATCCTCATTTTGACGGTCCAATCGACTAGGAACGAGTTCAGAATACACAGTGACTATTAGATGTGTTTCATGATAGCCATCATATCCACTATCACATCTAACATACACTATGGTGCATTCTAGGTCTTTATCCAACGCAATTGTTAACATTATAACATAATAAAAATAAATAATGCCATAAAAGAAATACGTATTTCATAAATAAAGATCGTTATACAAAGAGTCAATAAAACCCACACGCCACAAGTTGGCTAGTTGGGCTTCTACTCTAACATAGATGATCCTCCTCGACCCTGAGGTGGGGCTGCGGCTTGCTGCGATCCAGATGACGGACACACTCTCGCATAGTGCCCATACTGACCACAGAGGTTACACGAGCCCGGCACGCCAACACACTGAGTCAACGGATGCTTGCCTCCACAGAAGCCACAAAACTCTGCCCTAGAACCACTGCTACTAGAGCTGCCAGAACCAGAAGAACCAGAACCAGACTTCTTCTTAAACTGAAGGCCACGAGGTCTAAACCTCTGGCGGCCAGACTGCTGAGCCAACTGCTCTGCCCTAGAACCACTGCTACTAGAGCTGCCAGAACCAGAAGAACCAGAACCAGACTTCTTCTTAAACTGAAGGCCACGAGGTCTAAACCTCTGGCGGCCAGACTGCTGAGCCAACTGCTGCTGCTGCTGCTGGGGTTGATGGGCAGACTATGAAGACTGCGAAGACTGCGCTCCCTGAACAGCGGGACGACCACCCTGAGCACCCTGAGGCCTAGCACGTGACCTTCGGTTCCACAGACCTTCCTCGATATCAATAGCGCTATCCACAGCCTCTGCATAGCTCTTTGGTTTGCTCGACAAAACCAAAGTATACAACTCTTCGTTCAAACCCTCAAGAAACTTGGTCCTCTTGGCCCTCTCCTGGCCAGCTACATGCGGGACATACGCCAACAGAGAGGAAAACCTACGGGCATACTCCCTAACAAACATGCTGCCCTGCTCCAAGTTCTCGAACTCCCTCTCACGGGCGTTCACGTACGACTCCGAGACGTACTCCTGCCGAAAGGCAACACAAAAGCTATCCCAAGTGATCTCCACACCGGTCTCCTCCAGAGTCCTCGAAGCGCCTCGCCACCAGCGCTCTACACTCTTCCTCAGCTGGAAGGTCGCAAAACTCAACCGAAGCACATCATCGTATTGAACACGATCAAACAAACCAGTGATGTGCCGTAGCCACGAATCCGCATCCTCGCTAGACTCGTCACCGTTGAAAATATGGGGACTCATCCTTTGGAACCTAGCCATCACAATCTCCATGCTCTCCACACGGGTTGTCAAGTCGTCAACTTCATCCTCCACTCTCCTACCGCGATCACGGGAAGGGAAACTACGCTGATCCTCGTTCTGACCTCCAGACTCGTCCTGAAACTGCCCTCTACCTCTACCCCTACGTCTAGGCGGCATCTCTACGAAGGCACTAAACAGGATAAGATAACACAGAACAAGTATAACATATAATCACATAAGACAACAATATGCAGCACATAATCACATAGTCAAGCACAAGAAACACACACACTGTGCCTAGACTCGAGTGTGATCAAAGAAATCGAGCTTATCCCAGTTTAAGCTCTGATACCAAAAATGTCAGGCCTCGTGCTCACATCAGATATCAACCACGCAAACACTAGCGGAAGAAACTAAAAAGTGGATAAAATTTTATTTATTTTTTTTGCTTTTGGCATGACTGATTTAAATCAGATAATTTAAAAATACAAGATACTAAAAATATATCCCAGTTACGCAAAACAAGCAAAGGCTACAAGCCACAGTAAAACAGTACAGCATAAACATGCATCAAATACCTGACAACAACCACAACTGAATACACAAACTACTAGCTATAAAAGTCTGACCATCACCCGGGACATCCCAACCGTGGTGATACCAGTGCATATAAATATATACATAACTGGGACACTCTAACTACCTCCTGGGGCACCTCCAGCTGGGTTAAAACCATGACCAGCTGTGAAACCTAGGATACTTGAAAACAAACACAGGCAAAAAAAACAAACCAAGCCCCAGAGGGAGATGGGGTCAAACCACAGTACGGAGAGCAAATATAAAACAGGAGTAAATATCAAAGATAAAATGCAGATGCTATGCATGAGATACGGGACAACAGTCGAAGGCTACAATCGAGCAAGGGAGCCAAAGAACTCAAACATAGCTCAACGAAGTCTGCAAAAGATATGTGGCCACGGTGTGTGTAGGACATGTGGGAGCTACCCACTCACCCCTACTCGCACACCCTTACAGGATGTATCAACAGCTCAACCTGTCGTTGCCCAACCTATGAACCGTAGTAGTTAGCCACTCGGTGCATAGGGGCTAACAAATACCAGCAGGGAGATGAGAGTGCGGTATTACCGCTCGCCCTCGCATCCTGGTAAGAACAGAATAGCAACAACAACGAAACATCGAAATAATTGCTGCAACAGCTGAAGGAAATGATATGCCAATGCGTGTATGAAATCAGCTAAACAGCAAGAATATAACATATGCACAAACAGCAACCACACACGACAAGCATACACAGCCATCTCACAAATTATCCAAGCCAAATCCATGCTGTAATTACAATCTCAACATCCGTACCTCGAATCTGCGCAACAATTACCGCACACGAAGTCCTGAGAAATCTGGTATGAAACCTGCTAAACAACGCACACACAGAACTCAGGAACTACGCATAATTCACGGCCTGGGAGCAACAACTCAACCAGCAATTAATCCTACCCAACAACTCAACAGGAAGCTCTAAACAAGGCTAAGAATAAGATCTCATCGAATAATTCAAAGCGCTACCTGAACAACACAACACACAGTCGAAGAAGCTGCTTCGTGATCTTGCTTCCAGCCAACTACGCTTCCAGAAAATGGTATAGGATGAAGCACCTTCATGAGAGGAGTCCAACGCTGCCTAACACATTCAAAACGACGACCGGAAACAACGGGAATCGTCGGAGAAAAGCTATGGTGAACAGTGCTTAGGGTTCGAGACAGAGAACGATAATCGGGGAAAATATTCTAAGTATGGGATCTCATACTAATTCGAAGACCAAGTCTTCTATTAAATACGCTTCTCAACAGCTGATAGAAACAAGAAAAGATTCCACCGACAAAATCAGTTGTCACAACTAATATTCCCAACCAACTGCTGAAATCTCGCATCAGTTGAGTCCTATCGCTAAACAGCGAATAACTAAACAAAACGACGTTGCAGAGACTACTGCTGGACACGTCACCTGCTAGTCACTGTTGATCGCTAACCAGCAGCTGCTCTCTCAAACAACGCAAAGGCTAAACGGCGTCGCACCAACTGAACCAAACAACGTCACAGAGGGACACGTCACCTCGCTACCAACAGCTGATCAACAAATCAGCAGCTGATCACTACGCAACAGCTGAATACGTGCTAACACACCAACAGCTGAATCTCCTAGCGCTAAGCCAAAATGCTGTCGTTCCAACTTAAAACAACGTAGTTCGATACCCACTAAGAAATACGCTAACGAAACCAACAACTGGTTCCTGTTCACAAAACGTCGTCGTTTCGAAGTCCCTTAGCGCTCTCTGCTGACCATCGCAACTAAAACACCAACGTCTGAAATCCACGTCAGCATTGCTGCTGCTTCCTACCAAAACGCAACGTCTGAAATACCAACAGCTGACGCGATCGTTCAACGACTGATTCCAACACTTAGGCAAATTCGATGACTTCAACACACGCATCTACTACCAGCTGGTTTCAACCCAAGCAACACCTGATTGCGAAAACACAGGTCTCACAAGAATACCATAAAATACGAATTTAATAAATAAAGATCGTTTTACATAGAGTTAACGAAAACCCACATGCCACATGTTGGCTAGTTGGGCACCTACATTAACGCCTCTGAACTGTTATAATTCAGGCTGCTGAAACGGCACTCGAGACTGCTGAGACTGGGTAGAAGGATTAGTTTTCTGACACGATTCTCCAGACTGACCCTGCTGCGACGGAATAGGACAGTGACTCCTAGCCGAAGGACACAACCTTTCAAAGTTCCCATACTGCCCACAAAGATGGAAGACCCCTTAGACTCTCACGCACTGTGAATTTTGTTCTTGCCACCTCACTGACCACAAAACACTGCCATCGAGCTACCACCTATGGAAATATAGAAACCAAAAGAACTTGAGCTCGACTTCTTCTTGAACTGTTTTCCCTGGGTATAAACCGTTGATGACTCAACTGCTGTGACTCTTGAGGAGGCTATAAAGCCTTTAGAGACTTGTGGCTGAACCTGAGAGTGCATGTTCAGCAAACCCTTGAGAGACTTGTGGTTGAACCTAAGAGTGCATGTTCAGCAAACCCTCCTCAATGTCAATAGCATGGTTCATTGCATCAGCATACGTAGAAAGGGAACCAGCCAAAACCAACAAGAAAAGATCCGGACTCAAACCCTCCAAGAACTTGTTCCGCTTTGCCCTCTCTTAACTGGCGATATGGGGGACATAGGAGAGTAGGGACAAAAACTGCCGAGCATACTCCACCACCCTCAAGTTACATTGCACCAAGTTGTTAAACTACCGCTCCTTGGAATTGTAGTAAGACTCCGGAACATACTCTTGTTTTATAGCAGCACAAAAACTCTCCCACGAGATTACTAAACCCATCTATCTCATAGCTCTGGAAGCACTTTCCCACCAACACTGGGCATTCTCCCTCAACTGGAATGTGGCCAGACTCCGTCTCCGATCCTCATTGTAATGGACCCTATCGAAAAGAGCCTCCATATGCTTCAACCAGCCCTCGGCAATTACACCACCCTCAGCACCTAAGAAAGTATGGGGTTCATCCTCTTGAACCTAGCTAGAACCAGTTCCATATCATCAACCCGATTAGTCAAATGCTCTATCTCATCCTCAACCTGCCTAGCACGTCAATGCACAGGAACGCTGGGCTGACTACATCAACCTCACGATTTTGAGCCCCCGATTCCTCTGTAATATTTTTCCCAGCTTTACCTCACCTCTTAGGCGCCATCTATGAGACACCAAATAAGAACAAAGCAGGTAAACCACATAGTCAAACACATGCAATGAAACAAATTCTGTGCCTAGACTCCAGTGAACTAGAATCGAAATTTAGCTTATCTCAATTTAAGCTCTATTACCACAATGATAGGCCCGATGGTCATAAACAAGGATTAAGCACACAATTAACGATAAAACACGGAAGCTTAAAAGCGGGTTAAAATTTTTCTTTAGCCCGATGGAACAGTAGCAAGTTAAAATATTCGAATACTTAAAATAGATCTTTTTTCAAAGGAATCTGTTTACAACTACATGCAGAGCTAACATGCTCACCACACATGCAGAAAGCCAGATAATAAACAGTATCCAATCTCCCAGTCAACAAAACATGTATACAAAATCCAACAAAAACAATGTCAACTCGAATACAACAATAACAACTCAGGGCATCCCTTAACAATGACTCGACAATATATACACACTCACACATACATATATATATACAACTAGGACACTTGATCACTCCTAAGGGGCTCCACTAGCTGACGCACCTCCTGGCCCAAATGAAATACTTGGATAACCTGTAATTGTAACAACACAACCAGAACAGTCCAAAGGGAAACAGATCAAACCCTAGTATGGAGAACAAATTAAAATAGCACACGAAGTGCATATGATATATTAGACGTGATAAGAATGCATTTCCGGTAACAATAAACATCGGGTACCAAAATCGGAGACCAAATGAAATGGGTAAGCAACATGTGGCAGCATCATTGGGAATTCGATAGCTAATAGGGCGATCCCAACGGAAAATAGATGTGGCTCATCGTCAAGAGTGATGAGAGCTACCCGCCCATATGCGAGCGGCAAACAAAGGTGCACTACAGCCACCGGCCACCACCTATCAAGGCCACATCAAGCTGAGGGGACGGGAGCGACCCGATGCGTCCTTAGTGCTCTCCTCGAGAGTATGAAACACAAAACCACTCCACGAGAGTACAACTCAAATCAATAATAAATGCAACAGTTGGGAATAAACTAATGCCCAATTTGAATGCATATGCTCTATTCCATGACATGTATATATATGCAATCACACGTCAAATACGACACAGGCAACAACATAGATTCAACACATAGCACATAATCATACTCTAATAAAGATGTAAATAACAATTCAAATCCATGCCTTTCAGCTCACACCAATAATACCTCAAACTCAGCTCGCGATAAACAAGGTGTATAAATCTCGACAGAAACTCCACTGCCAACTAACAGCTCACGGAGCTGGCAATAGAACCTGCAAGCTGAAGATAACCAGCTCAGACCAGCAATGCCAAAATTTCTATACTTTGGTGGAGATATCATGTCAGTAACTTGTGAGGACTAGAATTATTATATGGTAATTATCAAGTTAATCAGAACAGAACAGTAATTATGTCATATCAGAGTAAAAACACACAAACACATGTGGAAGCTATTAAAAAGCGGGTAAAATTTTCGTTTTTGGCCATACGGTTTAAAACAATATAATTTCAAATAATGCGGTACTCAAAATAGATCCCAGTTTACGAAAATCACAACAACAATAATAGTATAGCATAAAGTATCACACTCCAACAATCAAATACACCAACGAAGCACAGGTCATCTCCTCGGCTAATTGGACCGATACATATAAATATGCTATACGCTACTGGGATACTCTAACCACCACCTGCGGCACCTCCAGCTGGGCTAGCTCCACGACCAGCTGAGTAACCTGGACAACACAATAGGCAAGGAAAACAAACCAAGCCCCAGAGGGAGATGGGGTCAAACCATAGTACGGAGAGCAACTATAAACAGCAATAAAAAGCATGAATAAAATGCAGATGCTATGCATGAGAATACGGGACAACAGCCGAAGGCTACCACCAAGGAAAAGGGAGCCAAAGAAACCCAATGCATAGCTCAACGGAAATCTGCAGCAGAAATGTGGCCACGGTGAGTGTAGGACATGTGGGTGCTACCCACTCACCCCTACTCGCCCACCCTTACCAGATGCATCAACAACCCCACCTATGAACTGTGGTAGCTAGCCACTCGGCGGATAGGGGAAATGATAGTGCGGAATCACCGCTCGCCCTCGCATCCTGGTAAGAACAAAGAAATAACAACGATACAAGGCAAAGGCTGCGACAGCTGAAATGGAATGTCATGCGTGTATGCAACATGCTGGAATACAAGCATATAAACATATGCAACACAGCAATAAAACACAATAGCATACACAGTCCTCAACCAGGACAACAATCAGGCACGGCCATTCCATACACCAGCAACTACAATTCATCCAAGCCAGAAACACGCTGGTTTATAAGCTCAAATCCGTACCTCAATACTGCGCAACAATTACCACAAAGGGATCCCCGAGAAATACTGGTTAAAAACCTCAACGACGCAACGCACGGCCGAAGACAGCAACTTCACGATCTCGCTCTAGCCAAACACAGCCTCCAAGAATGGTATCAATAATAGTATTTTACGTTGCTTCATGCATCATTACTTTCAAAATCAAATCATATAAAGCGGTGTTCTCTCTCAAAAAGCCGAACCAAATACTTTCAAAAAGTTTTAAAGGAAACAGGCGGTGTGTTAGGAGTTGACTGGATTTCTACTGCAGTTGTGTTCAAGAATTCAGGCAAGTAAACTCTGTTTCTTGCTCACTCAGTGAAAGCATATATTCAATTCTGTTTGCATGATTATATGAGATTTTAAAGAAAGGAAGATGGCTTCGGCTGTTCTTCAAAACCAGAAAGTTCATGCTCTGTTTTTATGAAGGTTGCGTTTTACTGTATTTTGATCCAAAGAGATGTTTTAGAAAATGGTTTGGTGATGTTCATCCAGTAGATTCTTGAGTTTTCTTCAGAAATTCCATCGAAGTAGCTTACAAGTAGCTTATTCGATCATTTCCAGAAATTTCTTTAGATATTTTGAATTCTTCAGACAAAGGAAAATCATCGTCATTCACCTGGTTAAGTCTGAAATCTGGTTCTTATACCACGACTGATATTTCTTTGTTGAAAATATTCTAAGTATAGATTTCAGATGTCGCATTGTTTGAGTTCAGTAGTTGCGACCAGCAGTCGCACTATTTCATGTTTAGCTGTTGCATATTTTATTGTTCATCAGCTGACAGTTTGTTCATCAGCTGATAGTTGTTCATCAGTTGATAGTTTGTTCATCAGTTGATAGTTTGTTCATCAGCTATTGGTATTCGGCAGTTGCGTTGTTTTCGTAAAATTCAGTAGATGCATTCCATTGTGATATTTCAGCAGTTGCGTTGTTTTCGTAAAATTCACCAGATGCATTGTTCACCAGCAGATGCATGTTGTTGTGATAAGTTCAGCAGTTGCTTTATTCGTTTCTAAGTACTGATCATTTCAGCTGGTATTAGTCTTGCGACTGGTACTGTTCATTTCATCTGGTATTAGTCTTGCGACTGGTACTGTTCATTTCAGCCGGTATTAGTCTTGCGACTGGTACTGTTCATTGCAACTAGTTACGGTTCATTCTTCGTTTTCTTCAACAGATAACGAAATTTCAGAATTTGATTTCTTATTCATTTCCGCTTCAGTTCAAAAGATTATTCGATTCAATTGAACAAGATTTGAGAGCTTTTATTCAGTTTTCATCTTCGTAAGTTCTACAGAGAAATCCCTTGAAGTTCCAGAACATCATTAGACAAGAGAAAACCAGTAATTCGTACAAGAGAGAAAGAAAACAGATTTTAGAAAGAAAAGAAAGAGCAGAACGATGTTTTAGAAAATATTTTAAGTTATGAAAACAAAGAGGGTCCCCAGAGGAAGGGTGAGTGCGTGGCTGACGAACCGTGTGCCCTTTCAAACAGAGAAGGATCAGGTGTATAGGTCGACGGATCTGTATATCCCTTCACCATGAGCCATAGTGCTAGAGACTGATATCAGGAGTTTGATCAAACGAATTGGACCAAAATGTTTAAAGTGTCCAGAAGAGCGCAAGTGTGATTTTAATAACAGCTCCGGAGAATGTTTAAAGAAAATGTTTTCAAAATTTGATTATGTTTTATGCTTTCAGTTTCTATCAGAATTCTCAGTTATATATAGCGCTTGTTTATTCTAAAGCGTATTCAGAATTCATTTATGTATTCAGCTTTCAGATT
This sequence comes from Dorcoceras hygrometricum, assembly GCA_001598015.1. Classification (NCBI taxonomy): domain Eukaryota; kingdom Viridiplantae; phylum Streptophyta; class Magnoliopsida; order Lamiales; family Gesneriaceae; genus Dorcoceras; species Dorcoceras hygrometricum. The sequence goes on from KV007526.1 coordinate 31,843, forward strand.
CCAATTATAGTATCAGTTTCTATTGCATGATTTTGCTATTCCAGATTTTACCTGCTGAGCCTTTGGCTCACTAGTTTTCATTGAGTGGATGAAGGGTGAGTGTGCGGCTGACGAACCGTGTGCCCTTTGAACAGAAGAAGGATCAGGTGTATAGGTCGACGGATCTGTATATCCCTTCACCATGAGCCATAGTGCTAGAGACTGATATCAGGAGTTTGATCAAACGAATTGGACCAAAATGTTTAAAGTGTTGTCATAATTTCAGAAGAGCGCAAGTGTGATTTTAATCACAGCTCCAGAGAATGTTTAAAGAAAATGTTTTCAAAATTTGATTTTGTTTTATCCTTTCAGTATTCCCAGATATATATATATATATATATGTTGCGCTTGTTTATTCTAAAGCGTATTCAGAATTCATTTATGTATTCAGCTTTCAGATTCCAGTTGCTGAGGATTTAGTTCAGCGTTTTGTTTACCCTTGCAGCTGATTTTCTTCATTTGATATGAAAAGTATTTAGTTAATCATAGTATTACTTCCGCTCACGTCATTTTTTCCTTTGTTCCGCATTTCAGCAGCAATGAATTGTGTTTATTCGTTTCGTAGTCCAGAATTTTAGTAACGAATTTTATGTTTATTAAGATTGAAATTTTTGGGTCTTTCAATTCGAACCCCAAATTTCTAAATTTCTTTTGAGAAAAGTCCGGTCGTTACAGTTGGTATCAGAGCATGGTCCTTGAGATAAACACACTTCCAGTCTGA
>KV007526.1:32759-60891 GCA_001598015.1 Dorcoceras hygrometricum
AGAAATCTGTATGAACTTTTGGTGTGAAGATATATGCAAGTTCATTCGCATTCCTATCAGCTGTTGTATCAGTTCCGCGTGTGTTTTTATGACCAGCTGAGGATTTAGTTCAGCGTTTTGTATACCCTTGCAGCTGATTTTCTTCATTTTTATGAAAAGTGTTAATCATAATTTGGTATTACTTCCGCTCACGTCATTTTTTCCTTTGTTCCGCATTTCAGCAGCAATGAATTGTGTTTATTCGTAATTTAGTCCAAAATTTTAGTAACGACTTTTATGTTTATTAAGATTGAAATTTTTGGGTGTTCCGTTGTTTGTTATACCCTTGCAGCTTGATTTTCTTCATTTTTATGAAAAGTGTTAATCATAATTTGGTATTACTTCCGCTCAGTCATTTTTCCTTTGTTCCGCATTTCAGCAGCAATGAATTGTGTTTATTCGTAATTTAGTCCAAAATTTTAGTAACGACTTTTATGTTTATTAAGATTGAAATTTTTGGGTCTTTCAATTCGAACCCCAAATTTCTAAATTTCTTTTGAGAAAAGTCCGGTCGTTACACCAACGCTACCTCTAACGTCCAAAACGGTGGTCGGAAACAATGGGAATCACCGGATAAAATCAACGGTGAACAGTACTAGGGTTCGAGAAACAGAGTCGAAAATTGGGAGAATTTTACTAAGTATGGGATCTGATATCTCAAATCGAAGACCAAGTCTTCCTATAAATACACACGTGAAAACTGGTTAAGAAGTCCACCGACAAAAACCAGCAGTCGCAACAACCAACAGCTGCTGAATCCCATAACTAATAAACCTCAACAACACAAAACGACGTCGCAAGGTGACACGTCACTCGCTACTTGCGACTGGTCCTCAAACCCAAAAGCTGGACAACCCAACGACTGGATGCTCTTACGAAAGCCAATGACTGGTTCTCAAATCCAAAAGCTGGATTGCCTACACCCAAAAACTGGTACCAGTCGTTGCATCAAAACGCTGCGTTCCAACTTAATAAAACGGCGTCGCACATCTTACGTCATCCAGACGCTAACTCTCGTGCACCAGCAGCTGGACAACCAGACGCAAGCTACAGGAACATTGACCCGCGTTGACATCTACTCCCAGCTGTACAACCAGTCGACACACACGTGAACAAATCCTCGCAGCTGGTACCAGTCGCAACATCCAAACTACGTCGCGCCAACTTATCGAAACGCTGTCGTTTGCCCTCAACAAGAAAAATAAAGCAGCAGCTGGATACAAACACGCTACCAGCTTTCACTTAACACAACACATCCAGATTTCACTAAAACGACGGCGTTTAGGAATCTCACGCTACCAAAACATGCTACGACTAGATTTTACCACCGACCAGCTTTTACCTCAAAACCCAAAATCACAAAACTTCCAGAATTGCTAAAACCTATTAATTCAAACAATTAATCTTACATCAAAATCAGGTCTCACATTTCTCCCCCACTAAAAAGGATTTCGTCCCTGAAATCACAACAACAATCTGGAAATACAACTCAACAACAGCAAGCCAAAACAGAACTTCGCTTAACACAAACCAAGAGTTCAAAATAACTGAGCAAACAATCAACAACAACTAGGGAAGAAATAAAACCAAAGGCTACAAACTACTGGAAATTAGCGCAACAGCTACTCAAACAGATGCGGCCACTCGCGCTGCATCTTTTCTTCCAGTTCCCAAGTAGCTTCTTCCCTTCCATGTTTGCTCCACTGCACCATAACCAACGGAATGGTCTTATTTCTCAGCTGTTTCTCTTTTCTGCCAAGGATCTGCAAGGGATATTCTTGATAGCTCAACGACTGATCTAGCTCAACCTCGTCAGTTCCAAGCACATGAGACGGATCTGGCTCATACTTCCTCAACATGGAAACATGAAAGACATCATGTAGAGAAGACAACTCTGACGGCAACAACAGCCGATAGGCTAAAGGGACAATCCTCTCAACAATCTCATACGGTCCTATGTAACGAGGGGCTAATTTTCCCTTGTGTCCAAAGTGCATAACACTGCGAAACGGAGAAACCTTGAGAAATACACGATCACCAACCTGAAACTCAAGAGGTCGACGCCTCTTATTCGCATAACTGGCTTGAAATACACGATCACCAACCTGAAACTCAAGAGGTCGACGCCTCTTATTCGCATAACTGGCTTGGCGATCTTGGGCAGCTTTCATCCTCTGTCTAATAAGATCCACATGATCTTTCATTTGCTGCACAAAGTCAGGGGTAGATAGCTGCTTCTCCCCCACTTCTTCCCAACATACCGGCGATCTGCACTTTCTGCCATACAAAGCCTCAAACGGTGTCATACCAATCGTCACTTGGTAGCTGTTATTATACGAAAACTCAACCAAAGACAATGCGTCTTGCCAGCTACCTCCAAAATCCAACACAACAGCTCGCAACATATCCTCCAACGTCTGGATAGTGCGCTCAGATTGGCCATCTGTCTGGTGGTGATACGCGATGCTCATAGCAAATCTGGTACCCAAAACTGTTTGCAAACTCTTCCAAAACTTGGAAGTAAACCTCGGATCTCAGTCGGAAACAATCGAAACGGGCACACCATGCAATCTAACAACAAAATCAACGTACAGCTTCGCCATCTTCTTCAACGAGAAGGTCATTCCATAGGGAATAAAATGTGCAGACTTCGACAGTCGGTCTATAACCACCCAAATAGCATCGCATCCTCTGCTGGAACGAGGCAGATGCATCACGAAATCCATAGCTATGTGCTCCCAATTCCATTGGGGCACTTCCAAACTCTGCAACAAACCACCAGGTCTCATCCTTTCGGCCTTAACCATCTGACAGTTCAAACAACGAGCGACAAAACCAGCAACATCGCTCTTTAGTCCAGCCCACCAAAAGTGCGGCTTCAAAGCATGGTACATCTTCCGTGCACCAGGATGAACACAATGTCTGCTGCAATGCGCTTCCCGAAGGATCTCCTCCTTCAAATCAATCAAATTGGGCACAACCAGCCTGCCCCAGAAACGCAAACAACCATCGGAAGAGACAGAATAATCTTCAAGTTCGCCAGCCCTGACCTTTAACTTCAACTCGTGGATAGACGGATCAGTCCTCTGAGCTGCTCGAATAGTCGAAACAATCTGTGGCTCCACTTGCAAAGAAGGAACCACGACGTAATCCTCAGCCGGGTAGAATCTCCAACCCGTAGTGTTAAGATGCTCCTGATCCTTAGAGATGTACAACGACGCAAGCATCTCACTAGCCTTCCTGCTCAAAGCATCGGCCACTACGTTCGACTTTCCAGGCTGGTACTTAATCTCGCAATCAAAGTCCTTTAGTAGCTCCATCCAACGACGTTGTCTCATGTTCAAGTCAGGCTGCAAAAACAAATACTGCAAACTTCTGTGGTCGGAGTACACCATAAACTGCTCGCCATACAGGTAGTGACGCCAGATCTTCAACGCAAAGACCACCGCCTCTAACTCAAAATCATGGACTGGACAACGAGTCTCGTGCGGTTTCAATTGCCGCGAGGCATACGCAATGACTCGACCATTATGCATCAAAACAAAGCCCAATCCATTAAGATAAGCGTCAGAACAAACAACAAATCCACCTGTTCCGGACGACAGAGGCAACACAGGTGCAGTAGTCAGTTTCTCTTTAAGCAGTTGAAAAGCATTCTCACACTGCTCAGTCCAAACAAAACGCTTGTCCTTCTAAGTCAATTGAGTCATCGGCTTTGCTATACTTGAGAATCCCTCAATGAAGCGACGATAATAGCCAGCCAGACCCAAGAAACTACGAATCTCGAAAACATTCATGGGACGCTCCCAGTTCAGAACGGCATCAACCTTACTAGGATCTACCGAAATCCCCTCGGCTGAAATCACATGTCCCAAGAATACGACGCGATCCAACCAGAACTCGCACTTGGAAAACTTTGCATACAACTGTTGGTCTCTCAGCGTCTGAAGGACAATCCGAAAATGCTCCTTGTGCTCCAAAGGAGTCTTCGAATAGACTAAGATGTCGTCGATGAACACGATCACAAATTGATAAATAAACTCGCGGAAAACTCGGTTCATCTAATCCATAAATACTGCAGGGGCATTAGTCAATCCAAATGGCATAACCAAAAACTCAAAATGCCCGTACCTCGTACGAAAAGCAGTCTTCGCGAAATCCTGATCTCTCACTCTCAGCTGATGGTACCCTGAACGAAGATCAATCTTTGAATACACCGCAGAACCTTGCAACTGATCAAACAGATCATCAATTCTCGGCAACGGGTACTTGTTCTTGACAGTGGCTTTTTTCAGCTGACGAAAATCAATGCGCATCCGCATTGAGCCATTCTTCTTCTTCACAAATAAGATGGGCGCTCCCCACGGTGACATACTAGGACGAATGAAACCCTTCTCCGGCAAATAATCTAACTGCACCTTGAGTTCTCTCAATTCCGCAGGCGCCAGACAACAAGGAGCACGCGAAATCGGAGCTGTACCAGGCACCAGCTCTATGCTGAAGTCAATCTCCCGCCTCGGAGGGAAACCAGGAATCTCCTCCGGAAACACATCCAGGAAGTATCGCACCATGGGAACGTCACTGAGCTGAACGCGGGAAGAAGAAGACGCATCCAAAGCGTAGATCATAAAGCCAGCATTCCCCAAAGACAACAAGCTGAACATCTCCGTCGCTGAGACCAACGGGATCTTCGATCTAGAATCCTGGCCATAGAAGTCCCACTTCTCGCCAGACAAAGGCCTAAAGTGCACAATCCCATGGAAGCAGTCCACGGAGGCCCTATAGTTGGACAGCACATCCATTCCAACTATGCAATCGAAATCCCACAGCATCAATCGGATCAAGTTCGCTAACAAGACATGCTCACCAAACCGCAACACACCATCCAAAAAAACCTCCTGGGAGAACAGTCTCACACCACCAGGGGTAGAAACAGAAACGGCATCGCGCAAAGAAATGGTACACAGACCATGCTCAACAACAAACGAATCAGAAATAAACGAATGCGATGCACCGATTTCAAAAAACACACACGCAGGAAAATCAAAAACAAGGCAAGTACCTGCGATCACCCGACTCGGTGTCTCCTCGGCCTGCTCCCTAGTGATGGCGTTAACCTGAGCATGCTGGGGTCCAGAGAAGAAAGGCTGAGACGGCTGTCCGAACCGCGACGGACCAGGCTGCTGAAACGGCCTAAACTGAGTCTCACCTAATCGGGGATGCTGAAACTGAGGGGAACGACCCCTAGACTGACCTCCACGACCCTGAGGCTGGGCCGCGGTCTGCTGTGATCCAGCTGACGGACACACTCTGGCAAAATGCCCGTACTGACGATAGAGGTTGCAGGAACCCTGCACACCAACACACTGCATGGACGGATGCTTTCCACCGCAAAAACCACAAAACTCAGCCCGAGACCCACTGATACTCGAGCTGCCCGAACCAGAAGAGCCAGAACCTGACTTCTTCTTGAACTGCTGACCGCGGGGTCAAAACCTCTGAGACAGACTGCTGAGCCACCTGCTGCTGATGCTGCTGCTGCTGCTGGGGCTGATGGGCTAACTGGGAGGACTGTGAAGACTGCGCTCCCTGAATAGCTGGACGACTAACCTGCGTCGCCTGCTGCCTACGAGCACGAAGATTCTGCAAACCTTCCTCGATATCAATAGCAGTGTCAACTGCTTCAGCATAGCTCTTGGGTTTGCTGGTCAGCACCATCTGATATAGCTCTTCATTCAAGCCCTCAAGAAATCTAGTCCGCTTGGCCCTCTCCCGGCCAGAAACATGGGGAACATACGCCAACAGAGAAGAAAACTTCCTAGCATACTCCCGAACAGTCATGGAACCCTGCTCCAGATGGTCGAACTCCCGCTCCCGGGCGTTCACATAAGACTCGGGTACATACTCCTGTCGGAAGGTCTCGCAAAAACTGTCCCAAGAGATCCCAACACCGGTCTCTAACAAGGTACTCAAAGCGCCTCGCCACCAGCGCTCCGCCGCCTTCCTAAGCAAGAGAGTCTCTAAACTCAGCCGAAGATCATCATCATACTGCACCCGATCGAAAAGACCAATAATATTCCTAAGCCAAGAATCCGCATCCTCACTGGACTCATCACCATTAAATACTGGAGGGTTCATCCTCTGAAACCGTGCTATAACAACATCAATCCGCTCCACCGGGGAGGCAAGTCACCAACTTCCTCCTCCTCCTCATGCCTACTACGAGAACGACTAGGAGCACTACGCCGATCTTCGTTCTGTCCTGCCGATTCCTCAAACTGCCCTACCTCTACCACGACGTCTAGGCGGCATCTACGAAAGCACTCAACAAGATCAAGTAAAACAGAACAGATACAGCATAGATAGCACAACAAGATGCAGCACATAATCACATAGTCAAGCACATGCAACACACAACACTGTGCCTAGACTCAAGTGTGATCAAGGAAATTTAGCTTATCACAGCTTAAGCTCTGATACCAAAAATGTCAGGCCTCGTGCTCATATCAGGGTAAAACACATAAACACATGCGGAAGCTATTAAAAAGCGGGTAAAATTTTCGCTTTTGGCCTGACGGTTTAAAACAATATAATTTAAAATAATGCGATACTCAAAATAGATCCCAGTTTACGAAAATCACAACAATAACAGTATAGCATAAAACAAGTATCAGACTCCAACAATCAAAATACGCCAACGAAGCACAGGGGATCTCCCCGGCTAACTGGACCGATACATATAAATATGCTATACGCTACTGGAATACTCTAACCACCTCCTGCGGCACCTCCAGCTGGGCTAGCTCCACAACCAGTTGAGTAACCTGGACAACACAACAGGCAAGGAAAACAAACAAGCCCCTGAGGGACATGGGGTCAAACCCCAGTACGGAGAGCAACTATAAACAGCAGTAAACATCATGAATAAAATGCAATTGCTATGCATGAGAATACGGGACAACAGCCAAAGGCTACCACCAAGGAAAAGGGAGCCAAAGAAACCCAATGCATAGATCAACGAAAATCTGCAACAGAAATGTGGCCACGGTGAGTGTAGGACATGTGGGTGCTACCCACTCACCCCTACTCGCCCACCCTTACCAGATACATCAACAACCCCACCTATCAACTATGGTAGCTAGCCACTCGGCGCATAGAGTGCGGAATCACCGCTCGCCCTCGCATCCTGGTAAGAACAAAGAAATAACAACGATACAAGGCAAAGGCTGCGACAGCTGAAATGCAATGTCATGCGTGTATGATACATGCTGGAATACAAGCATATAAACATATGCAACACAGCAATAAAACACAATAGCATACACAGTCCTCAACCAGGACAACAATCAGGCACGGTCATTCCATACACCAGCAACTACAATTCATCCAAGCCAGAAACACGCTGGTTTATAAGCTCAAATCCGTACCTCAATACTGTGCAACAATTACCACAAAGGGATCCCGAGAAATCTGGTTAAAAACCTCAATGATGCAACGCACGGCCGAAGACAGCAACTTCACGATCTCGCTCTAGCCAAACACAGCCTCCAAGAATGGTATCAATTGAAAGAGCTCTTCGAGAGGAGTCCAACGCTACCTCTAACGTCCAAAACTATGGTCGAAAACACGGGAATCACCAGATAAAATCAACGGTGAACAGTACTAGGGTTCGAGAAACAGAGGTCGACAATTGGGAGAATTTTACTAAGTATGGGATCTGATATCTCAAATCGAAGACCAAGTCTTCCTATAAATACACACGTGAAATCTGGTTAACAAGTCCACCGACAAAAACCAGCAGTCACAACAACCAACAGCTGCTGAATCCCATAACTAATAAACCTCAACAACACAAAACGACGTCGCAAGGTGACACGTCACTCGCTACTTGCAACTGGTCCTCAAACCCAAAAGCTGGACAACCCAACGACTGGATGCTCTTACGAAAGCCAACGAATGGTTCTCAAATCCAAAAGCTGGATTGCCTACACCCAAAAACTGGTACCAGCCATTGCATCAAAACGCTGCGTTCCAACTTAATAAAACGGTGTCGCACATATTACGTCATCCAGACGCTAACTCTCGCGTACCAGCAGCTGGACAACCACGCAAGCTACAGGAACGTTGACCCACGTTGACATCTACTCCCAGTTGTACAACCAGTCGACACACACGCGAACAAATCCTCGCAGCTGGTACCAGTCGCAACATCCAAACTACGTCGTGCCAACTTATCGAAACGCTGTCGTTTGCCCTCAACAAGCAAAATAAAGCAGCAGCTGGATACAAACACGCTACCAGCTTTCACTTAACAAAACACATCCAGATTTCACTAAAACGACGGCTTTTAGGAATCTCGCGCTACCAAAACACGCTACGACTGGATTTTACCACCGACCAGCTTTTACCTCAAAACCCAAAATCACAAAACTTCCAGAATTGCTAAAACCGATTAATCCAAACAATTAATCTTACATCAAAATCTGGTCTCACAGATTAAATAATAGAGATACTTGAGCTTGGTAAGCTGCTGGTAAGGGGAGAACAACTTATATGTGTGCTGCTCCAGGGTGTTGTGCTAAGCTGATCTTACAACTGTTCGGTTTCGGTGCAGATAGTCTTTGGGTTGAACCATGGTTTTAAGAACTAATAATCGGAGTTGGTTGAGGTAAAATGTTCTATGTCCTGTGTAATCTGGTACCATCTTAGAGGTCTGCTTGTAGATTTTGAGGTTTAACCCAGACCAGTTTTGGTGTGAGCTGGTTGAGCCGATTAGTCCCAAGCTGGATAGTATGTTGTGCGTTCAACTGGATTGTATCTTGTGAAGTGTTTAATGACCAGCTTAGGAGAATTTCTATATGTTGTTGGTAACTTTCGGATTTGTTTTAGATCAGATCAGCCACGGGCTGGTCTATGAGGGGATAGCTCTGAGCTAGACTTCTTTGTTGTGCTTTTCTGGTTTCTATCGCGAGCTGGTTTTAGGGGACACAGGCAGCTTTGGGATTTCCTGTGTTGTGTGAGCTAGATCCAGCTTAGATATGTGCTGGATGTTCCGAGCTGGTCTAAGGTCCGCGATCTGGTTTTGGCATCTGCGTACCTGAGCTTCTACAGTGGAGAAGTCTGAGTCGGTTTGACTTTACTGTAGCTATAAGATGGGAGTATATATATATAAGTGTTGACCAACACTTAGTTAACTTTAGACACACATATCCATATCCTTATCCTTTCCCGAGTACTCCGATACATATCTTTCAAACCCTAGTGGTTACTATTCACCCGACATCTTCTTCTTCTGATTGCTGGAGATTTGCTGGTCAGATTTGAGCTAGGGTACCTTGATTGGAAACCTCTCTTTGAGGCTTATGTTCTTGTACCGGGTTGGAGTTGGTAGAAGGCCGGACCGAGATAATCGTTGAGGAGCTGCGTGAGCTAGGTTTCACTATTTTTAGGCAGAGTTGAGCTCCGGTTCATATTAGATCATTTATTGTGGTTTTTTCCTTGATTTCTATCGGCAGAGACTTGAGCAGAGTAGGGAGTGTGTTCTGCCATTAAGCCGTAAGCTGTGCTCCGGTATTGTGCCAAGATCTGCGTAAGGTACGGATGGAGCTTATGTTACAGCTTTGAGATAGGAATGGATGTAATTGTATGCGTGCTAGTATGCTGTGTAGTATGTATGTGTAGTCTGTTCTGCTATTTCTTGCTTATGTCCCGTTGTTTTGCAAGATGTTATTCCTGCATACCTGCATTTCATGTTGAGCTCATATCTTTTGTTAGCCACTGTGCTGTTGTTAATTTGTTAGTACCAGGAAGCTCTCGGTTGGGTTACTTGAGGACAATCGACTAGCTATCGTGCTCCTATCCTCCCTACTGTTCTGGTTGTTGTCGCTCTGAGACGAGTGGATAGCTACCACGTTCTCATGAGCTTGTGGGCACCAGCGGGTTCAGCAATCCTATTCTTTCTTTTGGTACTGCGTGTGAGACGAGTGGATAGCAACCACGCTCTCACATGCCCTGTGGCCACTGTCTTGTTGATTTCAGCAGGGTTGCTGCTTCCTTGAGCTCCATGATCTCGTTGGTTCAAGTCTCCAACTGGTTGAATGTATCGTTCCCGTGTATCCCGTCGGTTTGATCACCAGCTGTTGATCTATCTCATTGTTCCTCCTATCTTCATGCATTGCATATCATTATGTCTTGTTGTATACTTGCTGTTTTATGTTGCTCTTCGTACTGGGGTTTGATCCCTGTCCCTTCGGGGTTGTTTTGTGGTTGTGTGCCATTCAGGTTTCCCAGGTTATTTAGCTGGCCCAGGTGGTGCATCAGCTAGTGGTGCTCCGGGGGGTTGATCGAGTGTCCCAAATATATATTTATATATATAGTGTCACTTAGTCTTTGCTGGGAATGCCCCGAGCTACTGTTGTATTTCAGATTTCGTGATTGTATTTATTGGGATACTTGTTATTGTTGGCTATTTGCTGTAGCACGTACTCGGTATTGTTGTATGAATTCGTTACTTTGAGTATTAGATTATCTTAAGTATTAATCAAGCTATCCACTTTTTATGCTTCCGAAAATTGAGGTTAATTGCGTGCTTAATCTCTGTTTTATTTCATCGGGCCTGACATTTTGGTATCAGAGCTTAAACTGGGATAAGTTGAATTTCTTTGCAAGTTCACTTGAGTTTAGGCATTGTATCTGTCTTGTTGCATGTTCTTGACTACGTGTTTTATTTGCTATTTGATCTTACCGTCCTTGTATTTCCGTAGATTCCGCCTAGAGGTAGAGGTAGAGCGAGGAGGCAGATTCCGGTTGAGTCTGGGGCTCAAATTGTAGAGAACGATGCAGGTCAGACTGGTATCCCTGTTCGCAGGCAGGCAAGGCAGGTGGATGATGAAGTTGATGTTTTGGCATCTCGAGTCGACGAGAAGGAATTGGTTATGGCAAGGTTTCAGAGGATGAATCCTCAGACCTTGACTGGAGTGGAGTCTAGTGACGATGCAGATGCTTGGTTAGAACATATTGAGGGTCTGTTTCAGAGAGTTCTCTATGACGATGCGCGTAAACTGAGTTTAGCTACGTTCCAGCTGAGAAGCAATGCGCAGCGTTGGTGGAGAGGTACCTCACGGGCTATGGCTGAGATGGGAGCAAAAGTATCTTGGAACAGTTTCTGTGCTACTTTTTGATAGGATTATGTCCCGGATTTGTATGTGAACAACAAGGAGCGTGAGTTTGACAACCTGGTCCAGGGGGACATGAGAGTATCAGAGTATGCGAGGCAGTTTTCTTCTCTTTTGGTGTACGTCCTTCATGTTGCTGGACGTTATAGGGCTAAAAGGAATCGATTTTCGAAAGGGTTGAATGAAAATCTTTATTCTTTGGTGTTAGCAAGTTCACCTACTACTTATGCAGACGGGGTGGACAAGTTTATTGATATCGAGCATGGCTTATTGAACCGACGGTCTCGGGTTCGGTAGCATGCTACACCAGTTTTTTGCCCCGAGTCTCAAGGGGTGCATTCTTCTCAACCTGCTCAGGCATCTCAGCAACCCTCTCAGGCATCCTAGCAGTCAGGTAGTCGCAGGTTTGGGCCTTGAGTCAGACAGTTTAGGAGGAGGTCGGGTTCTAGCTCATCGGGGTCTGGTAGTTCCAATAGTGGTAGCCCCAGAACTGCATTATGTAGTCAGTGTGGAGGAAAACATTCGTCGATGGAATGCATCGTGGTTCAAGGTGCTTGTAATAACTGCTGACAGTTTGGACACTTTGATAGAGTGTGTCCTTTGGCCAGTACTCAGCATACTACTTCTCCTCCACAGGGTCGTACAGGTGGATCGTCCCGAGGCAGGTCTTTCCCCGCACAGCAGTAGCAGTAGAGATTTGGTGGATCCCAGTTAGGGGATCATTTCAGTAGCCCGGTCTGTCTCGCTTTGGATGGTCTCCCAGCCCCATTTCTTCGGACCCCAGCAGGCATAAGTGAACGCCATGAAAAGGACGCGCCCAGAGGAGTGATTTCATGCAACTGTACTATTTCGATTTTTTTTTCTAGAGTATTATTTGACACTGGAGCATCGCATTCATTTTCATCTGATGCATTCATTCTTGAGCACGGGTTGTGTACAACCTCTTTGCGCGATGTTGTGTTTATCGCAATGCCTGCCGGTGTGAGTTTGTTTTCCCAAGTGATTGTGTTGGACTGTGTGATTAAGTTTGGCGAGAACGTGCTGTTAGGATTGAAAAAGGAAGCTTGGGAGTTCAGAGGGAGGGGGTGAATAAACTCCTTTGCTGATTTTTCTTTGAAAATTCTTTCGTAAACTTTTACAGCTTTGAAGCCGAATTCCAGCCGAGTTACCAGCTAGGAAGGTTCTCAGTTTCTTCTGGTGTCTCGTGTAATAAAGTGATTTTTATGCGGAAAGAACACGATTCAAACAGCTGAACAATTTAATGAAGTGTGTGAATGTAAATGATGTAGGGACGAGAGATTTATTTCTGAAAATTCCGAGCAAATTCTCCTACATCTCCCCTTCTTCCTCGATGGGAATGTTTATACTAGAAGACTTTGATTTATAAAATCGTTTGTACAAACCCACTCTTGCGACCAGCAGCCACGAGAACTCCTAGCAACCACCAACGACACGCAGACCCACGATCTGGTTCGTAGTACAACAATCTCAGCTCTAAGCTGGTCGTGCTAAACTAGCACCTCACCACTCTCTGTTTTTGTTTTACAATAATTTCTCAAGATTACAGAGTGTGTGGATAGAAGAGTTTGTGACACAAAAGGAAATAAACAATCTCTGTGTGTGTCACTTGAGTAAGCTGGTTCAAGCTGAACTCTGCTTCTGTGAAGGACGGGTTAGCTTCTGTATGTTCAATAGTTTCGTTGTGTTCAGTAACCTCTTCACAGCTTCTCTTCTCCTCTATATATACTCTTTGGATGCAACGGTAATAAATTTTACCAGTAGACATGTTGTATGCATCCAAATTGAATTTCCTACGACGCCTTAAATGCTTGTACGATGAAAGTACAAATCTATTAAATGCATTGCCCTTTTTAGCAATTCTACGTTGTCTTCAGTAGTACCATATCTCTGCATATCTGGTTTTAGCTTATAGTATTTCCAACGACTATAAATCACTGTAGAGATGTCAAATGTCTTTTTTCTGACTGTACATATATTTAGACATTTCGAAATTCAATTTGCTTATGTCGTTCTGTACTCAGATGGTTTACGTTGTCTTGTGCCAAGCTGGTTTTATCATTCTGGTTTCTTGAAGACTTCAAGCTGGTACCTGTATTGTTGTCTTAGCATTCAGCTGGTTCAGTATCTGAGTAGGTTCCTGTGTCTTCCAACGTCCAACTGGTTTATCTATCATACCTTAAGGTTCCGAGCTGGTTTGACTTTAACCAGCTTTGACCAAAACACGCGGAGCTGGTCTTTCTTCGACCAGCTTGACTTTGCTTCCATCTGGTTTCTTCGTTCAACGTAGTAAGTCTCGTCCAGATCTTGTTACTTTGGTATGAATGATCTCTTTTACGGATTCCATTTTTTTTTCATTTTTCATCACCAAAACTCCTGAAATTTATCCTAACAATTTTCCCCTTTTTGGTGATGACAAAACTTTTGCTCGTAAATAGAGATTTATATATATCGTTAACTATTTTAAAATGGAAGCTCAAATTTAGTTCCAAACAGATTTAGACCATCCAAGGCTCAAAACCATTCCGTATATCTAAATCTATTTCTAGGGTCACTCGGGTCATTGCTTATTGGATTAGGACCTCTTCCTTCTCTTGAACTTGATCCTTTACCTCCTCTCGGACTTGGTCCTCTACCCCGAATGCTACTTTGCCCGTCGCTTGTTCCTTCTCCAGGTCTGTTTAGTCCTTCCCTCGGTCTACTTTGTCCTCCTTCCCCCTTTTTGTCATTACCAACCTTCTTGAAGTGTTCAACCAGCTCAACAAGTTGCAATTTCATCACGGCAAGCTCATCAACCAACTACTGGTGGCTATCGGCATAGTTTCGAACCATGGTAGTTTTCAGCACAACAAAATTTTGTTGGCTATCAACCAACTTTCGAGACAAAGTATTCTCTAGAACATCGATTTTGATTTCCAGTCCATCAACAGAACTTTTGAGTTGGTCTCGGAGTAGGGTAGTATGATGCCTTGTAAGATCCGTATCAATTTTCATGCGTGCAGATGTCTGATGAAGAGAGCAAACTCATTCTGTCAAGGCGACAAGAGCCTGAGCAGTATTATCCAATATGTGTAGGGTTGGTGGAGGCAGGGGTTCTGGAGGTGCCGAAGTGATTTGGTGATCGTGATATCTGCTCTCAGTAGTATATACCACTATTGGCATCACAGATGACTGTGGATTCTGTTGATCCATATTAATATGGGCTGCTGAAGAAACATCAGGACCTAAAATATGTACAGCGGCGCTACTATGAACAAGGAACTTTCCGGAAAGAGTAGGACTACCAGGTGAGCTTGGATTACTAGAAAGACCACGTCCATCTTCGCCATCCTCATCCCAAGAAGAACTTAGACTGGAATACGTATGAGACTGAGCTTGATACTCCTGCTGTGGAATAGACTGCTCATATACTGGAGCCTGATGCTCAGAATAGGTGTTCGTCGTGTCCTCATTAATTTGCTGGACTATTTGGTGAATCGTTCCTCTGCTTGCGCCTGATTGACCAAACTAGAGAATTCCAAAGCACGAAGAGGTAATTGACTTGGTACTGCCCTCATTAACGATTTGTCAAGATTACTAATTGGCAAACCAGCAAGAACACGCTGGGCCTGATGCTTGATTGTAATATCCCGGAGTGCCTTGTGAAGAAAACGAAGACATAAAAAGTCATGACGAGCAGAAGGTACACCGTCCGTAAAGTTTTCCAACTTTTCATCAAAGAGATTCTGAACTTCAAGTTCATACGACTTGTATAACAGTAACGATCTTCTCTGCATCAGTTCTTTGATTTCTTTAGTCTCAGCTAAAGACAAGAGATTTTCTTCAATCTAGGCTAAGTTGTTGAGAGAGGAAATATCTTTTAGTCTTGCAGCGGTACGGAATTGTATCCACTCATCATAATTGGCCAAGATGGGAGACAAAAATCCCATGCATTATGAAGGATCAAATTTCACTCTTTCTAAATACCCTGATTAGCAGTAGTTGTCCCCTTGTCAATCGAATAATTATTCACATCGGCGGAATGTATCCCTCCTGAAGCTCTTGCTGTTATCGAAGTTGTCTCCTTGTCAAGATAATCTGGAATGGACCTTTCCTTTTCTCCTTGAACATTAAGCGATATAGCAATGTGTGGACTCGCATAGTCCATTTGTATCTCACACTCCAGGTTCCTTTCAGATTTATCAAATGGTTCAGTCGGGGTGAAAAGATTATCACTGACCTTGTCCTCCATGGCATTAGTATGTGTCGGAGTCCCCTTTGGAATCTCAGTGAGAAACAGATCTGCATTATCCATTGGATTGCTCGAAACAGGCTCGGGTTGAGGCAATATTTGATTGGCAATGGAGAATTCAGTTGGTCTTGTGCGCATGGTCCTACGCTTCTTCATTATTGCGAGAGATGGCGCAGATGTAGTTTCCTTTAGAGTCAGAGTGTTCTTCCACTTGTGGTCGTCTTCTCCGGCGTGTCACTAGCGGACATGAGTCTATCTCTGAGCTGGTCTCAGATTTAGACATCAAAGGAGCCGTTAAGCCCCCATCCTCTACTGTTGATAGCGGAGCGACTTCCTTCACACTCTCTGCTTGTTTCTTTTTCTCTTCAGTCGTTTTCTTTCTAATGGCTGGTTTCTTTATCTGTATGCCCATCGTCTTGGTTGCTTTAGCTTGTCCGTCTAGTGTCTTCGTCCCTTCCTGCGGGTGCGAATCCAGTTCAAATTGCGACGAGGAATCCGCTGGAACATTTTTGCTCCTAGCCTCCACAGGTTGGGTTGGAACCCTCTGATTTTTCCATCTGGGTTACTCTACTGTTGTCTGTTTCTCCTTGATCACAGTTTTTGCTTTCTTTGCCGACTGAGTTTCTTGTGGCTCCCCACCCTCGGTGTTACTAGCGGTATCTTCATTTTCCTTCTAGATTCACCAGCTGCTTTAGTCTCCGAATTCTTCTTAATGTAGGTCTGTACTGATTTTCTTGTTAACGCCTTCTGTGGGTGCAATGTCACAGATTCCCCAAGATTTTCTTTCACAAGATGCTGTAGCAAAGCACTGATCTGAATAGCAAAACCCTGTGATTGATGTTTAGAAGTGTTTACTATGTTTAACAGAACTTGAAACAGAACATGAGCCCAGTTTACTTTCAGTCCTGCAGCAATTTCTATCATCATGTCAAGTTTTCACTGGTACCCAGCCTTTGCGCATAGCGCCTTGGCTACCACGTCGTGGAGCAACCAAAATTGAATCTTCATTCCCCTTTTCTTATTAGGAGCCCTGAACGGCTCATCAGATCCAGATAAATGACTTCGCATCTTAGTCACTATCTCCATTGGAATATCCACAAAGCTCGTCAACCCTTCAGACGGTAGCCCAAAAATGTCAGCAAACATGTCCTTAGTAATCGCTATTTTCCGAGTCCCCACTAGACTAACTATTTTCCCTGCAATGACCTTAGCATTGGCAAAAATTCAAGTACGGCCTCCTCATAAACCAAATTAGATGCAGCCAAAAATCCCTTGAGCCCTAAATTTTCCAGTGATTTGAACATTTCAGTCATTCCACTATGCTCCATGGTAAGCACAGACTCAAAGTTCACCTGCAGAGCATTGACATAGAGAGAGGATGCCATGTCTAATAGTAATGGAGTTAGGAATTGAATATGAGTGCAAGAAATTTTTAGAGAATGCAGTGAGTTAGCGTACAATATCAAGGTAGCGCGTTAATGTGTGCTGTGAAAAGGTAAAGTAACCTGTTTTTGTACGACCGTGAAGAAAGAGAGGTTTTTACTGGACACGTGTCATAATTTGTTTAAAATACTTTTGAAATCCTGGAAGATGACGGTCAGATTTAAAATGAATTTTAAATGCTACCTCAATCTCAACCGTTCGACTTTATTTTCCAGCACAGGAACAAATAAGGCAAACCCCTTGATAACATCACACTGTATGTGTCCCAAGATGGTCCAGATCGTATACCAGCTTGAGGATACCCAGCAGACGTTTGAGTTATCTGTTTGACTCATATTGTTCCCCCTGAGCTTGTGCATCCATAACATGATCACGACATATCAAGGAGACCTAAAATGATTCTAAAGTAAGAGAACTTAGCGTCCGACAGAGGCTTGGTGAAAATATCAGCTACTTGCTGGTCCTTTGGCACATGCTCTACCCGAACATTATTTTTAAGTACATGGTCTCGAATGAAATGGTGTCGTATGTCAATGTGCTTTGTTCTGGAATGCAGCACTGGGTTCTGAGTGATCTCAATCGCAATTGTGTTGTCACAGAAGATAGGGGCTTCTTGTGCATCAATGACGTAGTCCTGAAGTTGTTGTTGAATCCATAGTATTTGAGAGCAACAACTTCCAGCTGCAAGGTACTCTGCCTCAGCGGTGGACGTAGCAATTGATGTCTGTTTCTTGCTAAACCATGAGATAATCCTATCACACAGAAACTGACACGTTCCACTTGTGCTTCGACGATCAATCTTACACCCTGAATAGTCTGCATCACTGTAACCAATTAAGTTCAAACTGGAATCTTTGGGATACATAGACCCACATTCTGCGTCCCTTTCAAATATTTAAGAATGTGTTTAACGGCCATGTAGTAAGACTGTTTTGGATCAACCTGAAACCTATCACACATACAGACCGAGAACATTATATCTGATCTGCTTGTTGTGAGGTATAACAGCAAAACAATCATCCCACGATACATGGTTACCTCAATTGCAGTTCCAGCTTCATCTTTGTCCAGCTTGATGGAGGTACTCATTGGAGTAGTTGTTGAAGAACAATTTTCCATTCCGAACTTCTTCAGAAGTTCTTTTGTATATTTTTCTTGATTGAAAAGTTCCATCCTCAAGCTGTTTAACTTGAAATCCTAAGAAAATGTCAACTCCCCCATCATGCTCATTTCAAATTTGTCCGGCATCAACTTGGAAAATTTTTCTCAAAGCTTATTGTTAGTTGATCCAAAAATGATATCATCTACGTAAATCTGTACAAGCAAGACATGATCATTTTTCACAAATTTGAATAGTGTCTTGTCAACTGATCCAATAATAAAGTTATGATCAATGACAAATTTGGATAGAGTATGTCGAGCTTGTATACATACTCTGGTCTGGTATGATATACAAAGCTAGGAGGTTGTGTAACATACACTTTCTCAATCAAGATGCCATTTAAAAATGTATTTATGACATCCATCTGATAAACTTTAAAGTTCTTAAATGTTGCATATGCAAGAAAGATTCTAATGGTTTCTAATCTTGATACTGGTGCAAATGATTCTTCGAAATCTATGCCTTCTTCTTGCCTGTATCCTTGTGCAACCAGCCTAGCTTTATTTTGAACTACATTACCTTGTTCATCTAGCTTGTTCCTAAATACCCATCTTGTTCCTATAAAATTTTGATTATCAGGTTTAGAGACCAAGTGCCAGACTTTACTACGTTCGAACTGATTAAGCTCCTCTTGCATAGCATCTATCCAGCTTGGGTAAGCTAAGTATTATTCTGTTTTCTTAGGCTATATATGTGATATGAAAGCAGAGTTAAAGTCTTCGTTTATCATCTGGCTTCGTTTCCTAACAGGTTCAGTAGGATTACCGATGAACAGCTGAGGTGGATGATTTTTATTCCACCAAAGATCTGGTCCATATGAGGTAGACGGGTTGTGTTGTTCCTCCTGTGTCGTTGCTGGTTCCTCAGCTTGCTCTACGGCTGGAGTATCAACGCTGGTAATTGGTCTGTTCAAATCGTGTTGGTCATCAGCTTGCTGTCTAGGTTACTCCTCGTCATCGCTAGATGCACCCAGATGAGTGGATTCTAGACGAGTGCATAGATCGTTTAACTTTGAAGCTGATGTTGATCAGAATCTGGTTTCATCGAACACTACATGAGCTGATTCTTCAACCGTTAGCGTTCTGTTGTTGAAAACTCTATAGGCTCAGCTAACAGCTGAGTATCCCAGAAAGATACCTGCATCAGATTTTACATCAAATGCTCGTAAATACATTTTACCATTTATATGGATGAATAATTTGCATCCAAACACCCTGAAGTATGAAATATCAGGTTTCTTTCCAGTCCAGATCTCATATGGATTGACTCCATGTCGCTTGTTTATCATCGACCTGTTTTGAGTATAGCAAGCTGTATTGACGGATTCAGCCCAAAATTTATTTGAGATTCCGGAGTGAGCAATCATAGTTGTGATAGCTTCTTTTAAAGTTCGGTTTCGATGCTCAGCCAGCCCATTCTGCTGAGGTGTTCTAGTTGCTGATAACTCATGTCTGATTCTAATATCATCCAGATAGGAGGATATTTTAAAATTTAAAAACTCTGTTCCTCTATCGCTCGTAATCCGGTTGACATTACAAGTGTGAGACCCGAAAGTCTATTGGATTAATTGAGTTAACTAATCGGGTTTAGCATAGACCAGATTTGGTTTGAACAGATCTGGGATGAGCCAGCTTTGAGCTGGTGTGCTTGGTGAAGCTATCAGGTCCGAATTGGTGCTTAGAACAACTCAGGAAAGTTAGAGATTCTACGAAATAGGAATCAGACTTGAGCGTTGGTCAACGCGGGTCAACCGTATTCAGATTCTGTAATCAGATCTGGTAGTCGCGCGCCAATTTGGGTTCTCTAGTTGGTTTTACGCGCGAATAGAAATACGTCGTGTTGAGTTGGGACTAGCTATGAGTCGCGTTAGTTGGCTTTGTTGTGTAGACCGGCGCGATTCATGGATTTCAGACCTGGCTAGGTTGATTGTGTGAGATCTGTCTTTTGGATCTGGGTCCGATGCGACGCCGTTTAGTGATTCAGATTTGAGGAGTAGAGAATGATGTGTATCTATTGGGTAAGCGGACTTCGGTCGACGTAGCAAGATCTGTTGAACCTTCTGTACGACGTCGTTTGGATAAGTTACAAATCTGTTTAGCGTATGATCGACATCTGGAGTGACACTCAGATCTGAGTCGGGATCAGCTTTGGATCTTAAGTTGTCGGTGGCTGTTGTCTATCAGATCTGGGAGACTTAAGTATATATATTGAGGACCTTGACTTTGGTCTCGCCATTATCTCTTTCCGACACTTAGAAATATTCTCGTAACCTTACCTTGTCGCGATACCCTAGCTACTGTTCATCGTAGCTTTTCTTCTTCGATTGCCGGTGGTAGACAGCTTCGACGGACACAAGAGTGGTAGCGCTGGACTCCTCTTGTTAAGACGATTCTTCTCATACCTCTTTCGAGGCTTGGGATTAGCTGGAAGAAGATCGCGAAGGAAGCTACTCTGTGTAGTCTGTTAGCATAAGCACAGATTTGATTCTGCCGTTCTGGTAGCTCGTTGGGTAAGTGATAGTTCCTACTTTGTGCTTTGTTTAGAGCTGTGGGTTGAGCTAGAGAAGTAGGACAGGGCTGGTGGAGCTTGTAGTTCCCAGTTCGTAAGTTCTGTGTTACTGTCCCTGAGCCTGCGTTGTGTTCTTGGTTAACAGGTTTTAGATTTGGTTTCTCAGGGCTTCATTTGTGGTAATTGTAGCCCAGAACTGAGGTACGGATGTGAGCTTGTTTTACAGCGTTGGATGTGGCATGGATATATGTGTTTGCTTGCTGATCTGCTGTACTGTGTATGCTATTCGTTGGTTTTTGTATTCTGTTGTATTCTGTTGCATGGGCATACACTCATTATTCATATTGAGCTCAGATCTTGTTTAGTCGTGCCTTGTTATCTTGATCTGTGTGTACCAGGATTCTTGTGTCGGAGGACGAGCGGGTAACTCCTGTATACCTCATCTCCCTGCTGGGATCTGTTAGCCACTATGAGTGGAGTGGGTAGCTCCCACATCTCATGAGCTGGGCAACAACAGGTTGAGTGAATTGTTGTGCATCTGGTACCGTGTGTTGAGACGAGTGGGTAGCTCCCATATACTCACACACCCCGTGGCCACTATCCTGCAGTGACCTGTTGATTGTTGTTGAGCCGTTTCTTGAGATTCCTTTGGCTCCCTGCTTCGGTTGTAGCATTTTCTCATGCATAGAATTCTCATTTTATCTGTTGCTATCTTACTGCTGTTTTTCAGTTGCTCTCCGTACTGGGGTTTGACCCCATGTCCCTCTGGGGCTGGTTGTCTTGTTTGCCTGTATGTGTTTTCAGGTTACCGTCGTTTCACCGCTGGTCGTGGAGTTGATCCAGCTGATAGTGCCCCAGGAGGTGGATAGAGTGTCCCAGTTATATTGTATTGTATCTATGTTGGTTTATTTGGGAGTCACTCTATGTTTGTATGTTAGATATGTTGTATTTGGTTTCCGAGCGTTGTAAAACTATTATTTGGAATAACATTGTATTTTAAATTATATTTTAAAAGTCAGGCCAAAAGCGAAAATTTAGCCACTATTTTATTGCTTCCGCTATTGTTTTGGTGGTTTACCTCTGAGTTAAGCACGAGGCCTGACATTTTTGGTATCAGAGCTTAAGCTGGGATAAGCTCGAATTTTTTTTTATCACACTTGAGTCTAGGCACAGTGTTGCTTGTTGCATGTGCATGACTATGTGAATTATTTGCTATGTGATATACTTGTTGCTGTGTGATCTTACCCTCTTAGTGTCTTTGTAGATGCCACCTAGACGTAGGGGTAGAGGTAGAGGGCAGATTCCGAAAGAGTCCGAGGGTCAGAACGTGGAGGTGCAGCGTAGTGGGCATTTTCGTAGACGTACCAGACAGGTTGAGGATGAGGTTGATGAGCTGGCAGCCCGTGTGGACGACATGGAACTTGTGATGGCGAGGTTTCAGCGGATGAACCCTCAGATGTTTAAAGGTGATGAGCCTAGTTCCGATGCGAAGTCCTGGTTGCAGCACATAACCGGGTTGTTTGATCATGTAAGGTACGATGACGAGCGTAGGTTGAGTTTGGCTACGTTTCAGTTGAGGAGGAGCACTGAGCGTTGGTGGAGAGGTGCTTCTCGAGCGCTAGAGAAGACTGGTGTAGGGATTTCGTGGAACAGTTTTTGTACTGCCTTTCGACAGGAGTACGTCCCCGAGTCCAATGTTAACACCAAGGAGCATGAGTTTGATAACCTTGTGCAGGGGACTATTTCCATGGGAGAGTATGCACGAAGATTTTCTTCTCTTCTTGCGTACGTTCCGCATGATTCTGGCCGAGAGAGGGCGAAGAGGAACAAGTTCTTGGAGGGACTCAATGAGGAGTTGTATTCTTTGGTGTTGGCAGGTTCACCGATGAGTTATGCGGATGCGGTGGACAAGGCTATGGATATTGAGGAGGGACTGTAGAACCGTAGGTCTCGTGTTAGGCCGCAAGTGGTGCAAGGTAATCGTCCCATGGTTATGGGGGAGAAACCTTCCCAGTCTGTGCAGTCATCCCAGCCACCCCAACAGCAGGCAGCCCAACAGTCTGGACACCATAGGTTTAGACCTCGTGGTCGTCAGTTCAAGAAGAAGACGGGTTCTAGTTCTTCTGGCTCGGGCAGTTCTAGCAACAGTAGTTCCAAGGTCGAGTTTTGTGGCCAGTGTGGAGGAAACCATCCTACGGCGTAGTGTGTTGGGTTTCAAGGTTTGTGTAACATCTGCGGATAGTATGGACACTTTGCGAGAGTGTGTCCTTTGGCTGGATCACAGCACACCGCTGCCCCACCACAGGGTCGTTCAGGGGGATCTGGTAGAGGTTGTTCTTTTCCTGTTCAGCAGTCGAGGATGGGGGAGATGCAGTTTAGGCCGTTCCAGCAGCCTGGTCCTTCGTGGTTTGGACAGTCTTCCCAGCCCCAGTTTTCAGGACCTCAGTATGCCCAAGTGAATGCCATGACGAGGGAGCAAGTGGAGGGCACGTCAACAGGAGTGATCGCAGGTACTTGCTTTGCCTTTGAATTTCTTGCGCGTGTATTGTTTGATATAGGAGCATCGCATTCGTTTATTGCTGATGCATTTGTGGTTGAGCATGGTTTGCATGCCACCTCTTTGAGTGATGTTGTGTCTATTGCGACCTCTGTCGGCACGAGCCTGTACTCCCAAGAGATTTTGTTGAATGGCATTCTTAGGTTCAGTGAGAATGTGTTGTTAGCGAATCTGATCAGGCAGTGATGTGGGAATTTGATTGCATAGTGGTAATGCGTGTATTGTTTGATATAGGAGCATCGCATTCGTTTATTGCTGATGCATTTGTGGTTGAGCATGGTTTGCATGCCACCTCTTTGAGTGATGTTGTGTCTATTGCGACCTCTGTCGGCACGAGCCTGTACTCCCAAGAGATTTTGTTGAATGGCATTCTTAGGTTCAGTGAGAATGTGTTGTTAGCGAATCTGATCAGGCAGTGATGTGGGAATTTGATTGCATAGTGGTAATGGACGTGTTGTCTGGTTATAGGGCCACCGTGGATTGTTTCCATGGAGTTATGTGTTTTAGGCCCCAATCTGGAGAGAAGTGGGACATCTATGGTCTCGATTCTCGGTCAAAGATTCCTTTAGTCTCTGCGATGGAGATGTTTAGCCTGTTGTCGTTGGAGAATGCTGGATTTATGATCTATTCTTTGGATGCGTCTTCTTCGTCGTATGTTAAGATTAGTGACGTTCCCATTGTTCGCAATTTCCTTGATGTGTTTCAGGAGGAGATACCTGATTTTCCTCCGAAGAGGGAGATAGACTTCAACATTGAGTTGATACCTGGTACAGCTCCTATCTCGAGAGCCCCGTATCGTTTAGCACCTTCCGAGTTGAGAGAGCTTAAGGTACAGCTTAGCGACTGTTAGGATCGTTTTTACCCTCTATATGCTTGTTATTTTGTCAATAATCAGCACTTAGAGGGTGTAACCAGATCGAATGATAAGACGCAGGATTCAACAAGGCATTGAAGCCGGGTTGCAATATCCAAACTGGTTCCAGCTGGTTATTGAAACCAGATTGACAAAGCAAGCGCTCAACATGCGGATTCCAGCTGGATGCTGAAACCAGCTCGACACACGGCCGAACGATCTGGTTAACTTATCTTGAGCTGCAATAGCTCAGTGTTCTTGAATACTTATGCACCGAGATACAGATTGAGTAATGAAATAAGTCATGCGGAAATAACTCAAACTGCACTCTAGATTCAAAAGCTCATTTAAACAGTTTTATGCGTTTGGGTAATATGCAATGTGTGAATATGCAAGTACTGAAAATAGTAAAGTAAGATACGTTGATTTGTTTATGGAAGTTCGGAGCTCAATCTCCTACGTCTCCCCTTCTTCTGCAACGGGAAGGATCCACTAGAAAACTTTTATTACAACGACCCTCGCTGCAACCCACTCCTACGACCCGCAGCCGCAAGAACTCCTAGCCACACCATTGCACACCAGCCCACAAGCTGCTTGTGACTAACTCACTTCTTTTACGCCCTCAGTGAGAAAGGCTATAAGGACTTGTTTAACGTCTCTGTCCAAAGACTACACACACTTCTTTAACGTCTCAGTGCGAAAGACAACTAGACTTGTTTAACGTCTCTGTCCAAAGACTACAATGGAGAGTATTGAATCAAATCGCTCATCTCTCAAACGTGAGTGAATGTGTGTGTGTGAGATTTACAATGTAAGCACGGTCTCTCAATAATTAAATCTCGTGTGTGTGTGAGATTTACAATGTAAGCACGGTCTCTCAATAATTAAATCTCACACACTCTGAGAAGTGCTCCTAGTTCGAGCTGGTTTTCATTGTCTTCCTAGGTTCAATGTTGTGCTTTTCTTGATTTTCTGTTTGGACTTCGCACAACTATACTATCTCTGTTTGCTCATGCTTCTTCTGTTCTATTGCGCCTGTATATAAAGCCTCTACCTGGATATATCCGTTGTAGCCGTTATGAAAAGTCTTCTGATGCATATGTACTTTGTGTTCTTTGGCTTTTAATGCGTTGCAGGCTTTATATGACTTTGAGCTCTGTCCACATTTAATGTTGCAGCCTTTGCTGACTTTGAGTATGAGAATTGTGTACTTGATGTGGACAGGACGAACAAGTTAGTTTGAACTAGTACAATACGTCATTTGTGTTCAAACTGCTTTCTTCGTCTGAGCTGGTTGCTCCCAGCTGGTCTGCTTCTCATCCAGCTGCTCTTAACCTCTGCTCTGCTTGCTGAGCTGGTTTGACTTTAACCAGCTCGCCTCTGTTCACCGTTCAGTTCTCCACAGAGCTGGTCTTGTTGAGCTGGTTGCTTCTTCATCACACTGTACTGCTACAGTGCTTTGATCCAGCTTGCGTTGGCTTCGCACTCAATCACTGCCCTTGTGCGTTGCACTTGATCTGCACTCTGCGCTTCAATCACTGCACTTTAATTCTTCTCTTGATTTTGCGCTTGAACTGCTCTTCTCCTTTACCAATCTGGTTGACCAGCTTGAAGTCTTCAATGACCTGGTAAAGACAGTGCTGATCCAGCTCGGGCGTCCCGTTACTGTACCACCAAAGATATCTTCAACTCGACCAGCTTGGGCGTCCCCTCATTGTTCCAGTTTGGATATCTCTCTGTTCCCTTAATCAAGTGCACTGCACACGTCACAAAATGCCATTAGTCAGATAGTAACAGGTTTTGTGTGAATCAAAACTTAGATTCGGATCTACAAAACAGATCCAACAGTGACTTGTTGGAGAGGGGTTTCATTAGATCGAGCATGTCACCGTGGGGAGCGCCTATCTTGTTTGTGAAGAAGAAGGATGGGTCGATGAGGATGTGCATCGACTTTAGGCAGTTGAATAAGGCTACCATGAATTATAAGTACCCTTTTCCGAGGATCGATGACTTGTTTGATCAGCTTTACGGCTGTGTTTTCTAAGATCGATATGCATTCGGGGTACCATCAGTTGCACATTCGAGAGCAAGATGTTGTGAAAACTGCATTTCGTATGAGGTACGGGCATTATGAGTTTTTGGTGATGTCTTTTGGTTTGACGAATGCCCCGGCAGTTTTCATGGACCTGATGAATCGAGTCTTTATAGAATTCATCGATCAGTTTGTGATTGTGTTTATCGATGATATCTTGGTGTACTCTAAGACTCCGATGCAGCACAAAGAGCATTTGAGGTTGGTTCTCCAGACACTTCGAGACTCGCAGTTGTATGCCAAGTTCTCCAAGTGCGAGTTTTGGTTGGACGTAGTCGTGTTTCTGGGTCATGTTGTTTCAGCTACAGGTATTTCTGTGGATCCCAGTAAAGTTGAGGCAGTTGTTAACTGGGAGCGTCCCAAGAATGTTTCTGAGATTCGTAGTTTCTTGGGTTTGGCTAGCTATTATCGTCGTTTTATAGAGGGATTCTCTAGTATAGCTAAGCCTATAACGCAGTTGACTCAGAAAAATAAGAGGTTTGTTTGGACTGAGCAGTGTGAGAACAGTTTTTTGTTGCTCAAAGAGAAGCTAACTTCTGCGCCTGTGTTAGCTTTGCCTTCAGGATCAGGTGGTTTTTTTGTTTGTTCGGATGCTTCTTTGAATGGATTGGATTGTGTGTTGATGCAGCATGGCCGAGTCATTGCGTATGCTTCTCGTCAGTTGAAACCGAATGAGACTCGTTACCCAGTTCATGATTTGGAGTTGGCAGCAGTGGTCTTTGCCTTGAATATTTGGCGTCACTATCTGTATGGCGAGCAGTTTGTGGTGTATTCAGACCACATGAGCCTTCAGTATCTGTTTTCTCAGTCAGATTTGAACATGAGACAGCGCAGATGGATGGAGCTGCTTAAGTATTTTGATTGCGAGATCAAATATCAACCTAGGAAAGTAAATTTAGTTGCTGATGCATTGACACTATCTGTATGGCGAGCTAGTTTGTGGTGTATTCAGACCACATGAGCCTTCAGTATCTGTTTTCTCAGTCAGATTTGAACATGAGACAGCGCAGATGGATGGAGCTGCTTAAGTATTTTGATTGCGAGATCAAATATCAACCTAGGAAAGTAAATTTAGTTGCTGATGCATTGAGCAGAAAGGCTCAAGTGGCGATGTTGGCTTCGTTGCAGATTTCGAAGTTCCATGAGCATCTAAGCACTACAGGTTGGAGGTTTACCAGGTGAGGATTATGTTGTGGTGTCTTCTTTTCAAGTTGAGCCACAGATTGTTGCGAGGATTAGAGCAGCTCAGAGAACTGATCCATCTATTCATGAGTTGAAGCTGAAGGTTAGAGCTGGACAGTTAGAGGATTATATTGTCTCGTCTAATGGTTGTTTTGTTAGAGTAGATGCCCAACTAGCCAACTTGTGGCGTGTGGGTTTATAGACTCTTGTATATGACAATCTTTATATATGATATTCGCATTTATTTATGGCATTCTTTACTTTCATTGTGTTGTATAATGATTAACAATTGCGTTGAGTAAAGACCTAGAATGCACTATAGTGTATGTTAGATGTGATAGTGGGTATGACGGCTATCATGAAACACATCTAATAGTCACTGTGTATTCTGAATTAGTTCCTAGTCGATTGGGCCGTCAAAATGAGGATAAAGCCGCCCGAGCTTGAGACTAGTATCTGCGATGCGAAGTATCATGTTTCATTGGTAGGGAACATTGTGATGTTCTGAGCATGCAGATAGATAGTGACCTGGTGATCTATCGAACTATCCTCGTTCAGATTTTCCAAGTGGTTACCATTTGTCGAGTGGATAAGTCCGAGGTCTTGGTTGTACTGATTAGTCCTCACGACTCGAAACGTCATTGAGACTCTACATGATAGGCGTCTCACTTTGACCCGTTTGCCAACTCACTTGGGGTCATTAGGCGGCGGGATTGGGTGAGGCCCCGATGCATGTAGAAGTCGATGCTTCGTTGTCGAGGATTCACCGCTCGCTTTTATGTGTGGATATCCTATGCTATCTGAGGAGATAATAGTGTGATAAATCTCTGGCCAGAGTACTAGATGTGTTTTAGGTAAATGGGTTTACCTAGT
>KV007526.1:82383-107104 GCA_001598015.1 Dorcoceras hygrometricum
ACTAGACCGGATGTCGCATATGCTCTGAGTGTCACGAGCCGCTACCAGGCCAACCCCGGCAAATTGCATTGGAAGGCTGTGAAGGATATTCTTAAGTACTTGCGAAGGACTAAGAATATGTTCATGGTCTATGGGGGTGGTGAACTGAAACTGGAAGGCTACACTGATTCTAGCTTCCAGTGTGACGTGGATGATTCGAAATCAACCTCTGGATTTGTATTCATGCTCAATGGTGGTGCTGTCTCTTGGAAGAATTCCAAGCAAGACACCATCACGGATTCAACCATTGCGGCTGAGTACATTGCAGCATCAGCTGCTGCTAAGGAGGCAGTTTGGATAAGGAATTTCGTCCCAGAGTTGGTCGTCATTCCTGATGGAGTTGGTCCAGTCCCGGTGTACTGCGACAACACGGGTGCCGTTGCGCAAGAAAAGGAGCCTAGGTCTCACCAAAGATCCAAACATATACTGAGGAAATACCACATAATCCGGTATATTGTGGCTAGAGGTGACATAGCAGTTGAGAGAGTCGCCTCTGCGGACAACATTGCTGATCCACTTACGAAGCCCTTGCCAGGACTGTTGCTTGAGAAACATCGCGAAACAATGGGACTGCGTCTGATGAGTAGTTGGCTTTAGGGCAAGTGGGATATTGTTAGAGTAGATGCCCAACTAGCCAACTTGTGGCGTGTGGGTTTATAGACTCTTGTATATGACAATCTTTATATATGATATTCGCATTTATTTATGGCATTATTTACTTTCATTGTGTTGTATAATGATTAACAATTGCGTTGAGTAAAGACCTAGAATGCACTATATGAGCATGCAGATAGATAGTGACCTGGTGATCTATCGAACTACCCTCGTTCGGATTTTCCAAGTGGTTACCATTTGTCGAGTGGATAAGTCCGAGGTCTTGGTTGTACTGATTAGTCCTCACGACTCGAAACGTCATTGAGACTCTACATGATAGGCGTCTCACTTTGACCCGTTTGCCGACTCACTTGGGGTCATTAGGCGGTGGGATTGGGTGAGGCCCCGATGCATGTAGGAGTCGATGCATCGTTGTCAAGGATTCACCGCTCGCAGACATGCGTGGATATCCTATGCTATCTGAGGGGATAATAGTGTATAAATCTCTGGCCAGAGTACTAGAAGTGTTTTAGTTAAAATGGGTTTACCTAGTTACACTCGTGATGTCACTATTCGATCTCCAAGATGTATGCATAGCTATCGGATCTATAGCGACTCTCGATTTACCAATGGTCGTTGATCTGATCGGGATATATGGATTGAAAGGACCGTACTGTACGCTAACCACGACCATCTGGTTCTTGCAGGCACTATTAGTGATACCTAGGGGATCATGGGGCGATGTTTCTAGACGCTCTTACCATGATCCGATGGGCAAGTCCGAAATTGTGATTCCGGAGCCACAATAGTTGTGGGCCCACGGCTAGCTGTATCCCTGAACCATTGAGGGTCACACAAGTACTGGATTCGAGATTCCTGTATGGAAACTAAGCTCAATGTGTTGAGCACTTGAGGAGGATTTTGGGGAGTGCGACTTCCTAAAAGTCAACAGGGGTCAAATCGTGATTTCCCGCTGTTGAGGGGCAAAACGGTCATTTTGCACTGGGGTTCTGAAAAATGGTTTTTCAGATCATAGTATTCAGTTTTGGAAACTGAGTCGATCGGTCCGATCTGATCGGCGATCGGAGTTATGATGAAGTCACGGTGATAGGGATGAACCGAATGTTCATACGTTGGACCCGGGCCCGTTGGGCCGGTCCAAGTTTATCACTAGTATATCTAATTAGACTTAAGGCCTTAATCATAATAAGAGATACACACAACCCTAACCCTAGCATCTAAGTGCGCCGCCCCTCCTCTCTCCTAATATCGCCGCCGCCGCCGCCGCCGCCGCCTCCCTCGCCGGAATTTGTTCCGGCCAACTTTTCGAGGAGAATCCGTCCGTGCCGATCTCATCAGGCCTTCTAGTGCAGGCTGACGAAGGAGTCTCCCTTCCGGTTGTGGACCTGATTGACGAATCTACAGCCGCCTACCGTGAAGAGCCGGTATTCTTGTAATTCCGGTTGGAGCCAGGCGCAAGTCGCCAGCAAGGTAACACCCCGAGAAACACCCTATGAATGGTTCATATTGTGTTATTATTGAATTGATTGAACGTTTCCCGGCCAAATTTTATTCTTCCGCTGCCTCGCCGGGAGACGGGATCCGGATCCGCCACGGTTCCCCAACATGTTTGAGGTTTCGTGGCAGGTTAGTTGTGCCAAATCTGATTGATTTGAAGGAGGATATCTTGAGAGAAGCGCACTATAGTAGACATAGTGTTCATCCAGGTACAAGGAAGATGTACCATGCCTTGAAGCAGCATTACTGGTGGGCAGGTTTGAAGAGTGATGTTGCGGATTTTGTAGCCCGTTGTCTGAATTGTCAGCAAGTTAACGCCGAAAGGATGAGACCTGGTGGTCTATTGCAGAGTTTGGAGATACCCCAATGGAATTGGAAGCACATAGCTATGGAATTTGTTACACATTTTCCTCATTCCAATCGAGGGTGTGATGCTGTGTGGGTTGTTATTGATATATTGTCGAAGTCTGCTCACTTCATTCCATATAGTATAACTTATTTTTGAAGAATATGGCGAAGCTGTACATCGATTTCATGGTGCGATTGCATGGTGTACCTGTTTCTATAGTTACAGATCATGATCCGAGGTTTACTTCCAGATTTTGGAAGAGTTTGAAAACAGCTTTGGGCACCAGATTGGCTATGAGCACAGCATATCATCCCCAGACAGATGGACAATCTGAGAGAACTATCAAGATTTTATAGGATATGTTGAGAGCTTTTGTGATGGATTTTAGTGGTAGCTGGCAAGATTCGTTGTCTTTGGTTGAGTTTTCATATAATAACAGCTACCAGGTCACGATTGGTATGGCACCATTTGAAGCTTTGTATGGCAGGAAGTGTAGATCATCTGTGTGTTGGGAAGAAGTGGGGGAGAAGCAGCTGTCTTCTCCAGAATTTGTGCAGCAGATGAGAGATCAAGTGGATCTGATACGCCAGCGAATGAAAGCTGCACAAGACCTCCAAGCCAGCTATGCGAACCAAAGGCGTAGACCTTTAGAATTTCATGTTGGTGATCTAGTTTTCCTGAAAGTTTCTCCTTTTCGCAATGTTATGAGATTTGGTCTCAAGGGAAAATTGGCTCTTCGTTATGTTGGACCATATGAGATTGTTGAGAGAATCGGTCCTTTGGCTTATCGACTGTTGTTACCGCCAGATTGTCCTCCTTACATGATGTTTTTCATGTGTCTATGTTGAGGAAGTATGAGCCAGATCCGTCACATGTGCTAAGAACTGACGAGGTGGAGCTAGATCGGACTTTGAGTTATGTTGAGTATCCCTTGCAGATCTTGGATAGAAAGGACAAGTAGCTGTGGAATAAGACCATTCCTTTGGTGATGGTCCAGTGGAGCAAACATGGTAGAGAAGAAGATACGTGGGAGTTGGAAGATAAAATGCAACGAGAGTGGCCTCATCTGTTTGAGTAGATGTTGCATTTGTTTCCAATAGCTAGTTTTCATTGTGTTGTTTGTTCCAGTTATCTTGAACTCTTAGTTAGTAGCTTCTTTTTGTGTGTTAGAGGTTAACTGATTGTTCTGTGCATAGCTTGGTTATCCAGTTTTGGATGTTCTGTGAGTACCGATTCATATCTGGAGTTGTTGTTCGATTTTGAGGACGAAATCTTGTTTTAGTGGGGGAGGAATGTGAGATCCGAAAGTCTATTGGATTTTTGAGATAATTAATCGGGTTTAGCATAGACCAGATTTGGTTTGAACAGATTTGGGATGAGCCAACTTTGAGCTGGTGTACTTTTTGAAGCTAACAGGTCCGAATTGGTGCTTAGAACAGCTCTGGAAAGTTAGAGATTCTACGAAATAGAAGTCAGACTTGAGCATTGGTCAACGCGGGTCAACCGTATTCAGATTCTGTAATCAGATCTGGTATTCGTGCCCCATTCTGGGTTCTCTAGTTGGTTTTATGCACGAATAACAATACGTCGTCGTTGAGTTGGGACTAGCTATGAGTTGCGTTAGTTGGCTTTGTTGCGTAGACCGACGTGATTCGTGGATTTCAGACCTGGCTAGGTTGATTGTGTGAGATCTGGTCTTTTGGATCTGGGTCCGATGTGATTCCGTTTAGTGATTCAGATTTGAGGAGTAGTGGATGATGTGTATCTGTTGGGTAAGCGGACTTCGGTCGACGTAGTGAGATATGTTGAACCTTCTGTGCGACGTCGTTTGGATAAGTTCCAAATCTGTTTAGCGTATGGTCCACATCTGGAGTGATACTCAAATCTGAGTCGGGATCAGCTTTGGATCTTAAGTTGTTGGTGGCTGTTTTCTATCAGATCTGGGAGACTTAAGTATATCTATTGAGGACCTTGACTTCGGTCTCGCCATTATCTCTTTCCGACACTTAGCCTTACCCTGTCGTGATACCCTAGCTACTGTTCACCATAGATTTTCTTCTTCGATTGCTGGTGGTAGACAACTCCAACGGACACAAGAGTGGTAGCGCTGGACTCCTCTTGTTAAGACGATTATTCTCATACCTCTTTTGCAGGCTTGGGATTAGCTGGAAGAAGATCGTGAAGGAAGCTACTCTGTGTAGTCTTTTATCATAAGCACAGATTTGATTCTGCCGCTCAGGTAGCTCGTTGGAAGCTACTCTGTGTAGTCTTTTATCATAAGCACAGATTTGATTCTGCCGCTCAGGTAGCTCGTTGGGTAAGAGATAGTTCCTACTTTGTTGCTTTGTTTAGAGCTGTGGATTGAGCTAGAGAAGTAGGACAGGGCTGGTGGAGCTTGTAGTTCCCAGTTCGTAAGTTCTGTGTTACTGTCCCTGAGCCTGCGTTGTGTTCTTGGTTAACAGGTTTCAGATTTGGTTGCTCAGAACTTCGTTTGTGGTAATTGTAGCCTAGAAATGAGGTACGGATGTGAGCTTGTTTTGTAGCGTTGGATGTGGCCTGGATATATGTGTTTGCTTGCTGATCTGTTGTACTGTGTATGCTATTCGTTGGTTTTTGTATTCTGTTGTATTCTGTTGCATGGGCATACACGCATTATTCATTTTGAGCTCAGATCTTGTTTAGTCGTGCCTTGTTATCTTGATCTGTGTGTACCAGGATGCTTGTGTCGGAAGACGAGCGGGTAACTCCCGTATACCTCATCTCCTTGCTGGGATCTGTTAGCCACTATGAGCGGAATGGGTAGCTCCCACATCTCATGAGCTGGGCAACAACAGGTTGAGTGAATTGTTGTGCATCTGGTACCGTGTGTTGAGACGAGTGGGTAGCTCCCATATACTCACACACCCCGTGGCCACTATCCTGCAGTGACCTGTTGATTGTTGTTGAGCCGTTTCTTGAGATTCCTTTGGCTCCCTGCTTTCGGTTGTAGCATTTTCTCATGCATAGCATTCTCATTTTATATGTTGCTATCTTACTGCTGTTTTTCAGTTGCTCTCCGTACTGGGGTTTGACCCCATGTCCCTCTGGGGCTGGTTGTCTTGTTTGCCTGTATGTGTTTTCAGGTTACTGTCGTTTCACCGCTGGTCGTGGAGTTGATCCAACTGGTCCCTCTGGGGCTGGTTGTCTTGTTTGCCTGTATGTGTTTTCAGGTTACTGTCGTTTCACCGCTGGTCGTGGAGTTGATCCAACTGGTAGTGCCCCAGGAGGTGGATAGAGTGTCCCAGTTATATTGTATTGTATCTATGTTGGTTTATTTGGGAGTCACTCTATGTTTGTATGTTAGCTATTTGGTTTTCGAGCGTTGTAAAACCATTAGTTTGAATAACATTGTATTTTAAATTATGTTTAAAAGTCAGGCCAAAAGAGAAAATTTAGCCACTATTTTATTGCTTCCGCTATTGTTTTGCGTGGTTTACCTCTGAGTTAAGAACGAGGCTTGACAACAAGACTGCTCATTTTGAAGGCATTTTAAAAGCTTGATCAGTTGATCGGCAGTTTGATCTTTTGATTTCAAAAATATCACCCAAGTAAATTTGGAAAAATCATCGACTACAACAACGGTGTACTTCATTACCCCTAAGCTGGTGACGGGTATTGGACCGAAAAGATCCATATGTAAAAGATCCAGCTTACGAGAGGTTTTGGTACTGCCTTTAGTTTTGAAAGTAGATTTGATACGTTTACCCTGCTGACAGGCAGAGTAGAGCTTGTCTTTTGAAAATTTTAATTTGAGCAAACCATCAACGGGCTCATGCTTACTCAAATTGGCAATAGTTTTGAAATTCAAATGATTCATCCGTTGATGTCATAACCAACTTTCCGAAGAATCAGCTACTAGTCAAGTTTGTTCTTTATGTGGTTGATCTGACCAATCAACTTTGTATGTGTTACCATATCGATAACCAACTAGTACAGTCATAAGTGTGCTTCTGAAATTTAACATAGTAATCACTATCGCACAATTGACTTATGCTTATCAAATTAAAATACAGGTTCTCAACAAGAAAAACATTATTCACAGTAAAGTTACCTTGGGTAAGGTTACCCTTACCCACGGTGTTACCGTTTGAGTTATCACCAAAAGTGATTTTGGGTCCATTGCAGGATGTTATGTCTGTGAGCAACTTAGCATCTCCAGTCATTTGCCTTGCACATCCACTGTCTAGATACCATGTTGAATGCTCCAGTCTGGATACATGTTGTACCTGCAGTCACAAACAATGCAAAATTTTGGTACCCTTTGGTCTATTTGGGTCCAGGTTTGATTAGACCTTTTGGGACCCACACTTGGATAATCTTTATCCATCTATTGGTGTGTGCGTCAAAATTTTTGTGTTCTCCATTTGTGTTCTTTGATCTAGATGAGGCGTGAGAAGTATCATATGGGCCATTCGATCTGGTTTTTCGATATTGAGGCTTGTACTGCCTATCCTTCGTTGAGCTACGAGAGATTCGGCCTTGATTGATACCACTAGACTTGGGTTTACCCCTCATCTGTACAATTATTTTGTTTAGCTAGCTCTCCCGAGGCTTCTCAGGAGCAAGGTACCCCAGCCCGCAATGTCTACTCTTCCAGAACGAAGGCTTGGCTATTTATCATGTCTTCACCAGATTTCGCCTCAGTGGGCTGTCCTGCGCTGGATTTTACAAATTTTATTGTTTTAAACTTTGTCCTTTCCGGCCTTGGAGTACTGCTGGTTTCTGTTGTACTACCTTCATCGCTATTGTAGCCCAATCCGGTTTTATCACCGGATGGCTTTGTAGCTCCATGCAGTTTCTGTAGTGAGGCAGAAGACCTAGTCCAGGAGCTTATTATACCAGTCAATCGCTGATTTTCATAGATCATCTCCTCTGACCTGCTTCTCAATTCAGCATTCTCAGTTTCAAGATTACTTAGAGCAGCTTGCATATTTCTCGAGCCAACCAGCTCAGCGCTTGTTGCACAGCTCTATTTTTCATCTTTAACTTCTTCGAGTGAGTGAGAAAGCTTTCTATACTCTAGGACCATTTCATTTAGTGCAGTGATAAGATCTTCACGTGTGAATTCAGATTAGAAAAATCAAATACCTCCTCAGTGTCATCGGCCATGAGACACTGCACTTCATCCTCGCTTTCGCTTGATGAGGAGGTTCCAGAGCTTGATTCTTCTGAATCTGAATCGGCCCAAGCACTTTTGTTTTCTTCAGCCATCATAGCTTTCTCTGTTTTCCCTTTTTGATAAGCCTTTTTCTCCCTCTTTTCTTTATTAGCGCTACGATCTGGTCGCTTCTTGTCATTTCTTCTTGGCCTCCTGCAATCAACGTGAAGTGACCAGGCCTGACACAGTTATAGCATTTGTCATCAGAAGGAGTATTGAAATTTTTCTTTGGAGAATCTGAATCGGCCCAAGCACTTTTGTTTTCTTCAGCCATCATAGCTTTCTCTGTTTTCCCTTTTTGATAAGCCTTTTTCTCCCTCTTTTCTTTATTAGCGCTACGATCTGGTCGCTTCTTGTCATTTCTTCTTGGCCTCCTGCAATCAACGTGAAGTGACCAGGCCTGACACAGTTATAGCATTTGTCATCAGAAGGAGTATTGAAATTTTTCTTTGGAGAAGTAAAAGAGAAGGGTTGAGTATTCTGCTTTCGCATGAATTTTCCGAATTTTCTTATGAGCAGAGCCATCCATCCTTTCTCATGTCTTCTGCTGTTCTGGTACTGGTAGAGCATGGACTTTGATCAGGAATTGTGGCGGAGAGAGCTCTAGTTGGTTGATATATAGAGGGCTCGGCTTCCGCTCTTGTTTCAGCTCTAACTCGTATGCCTTTAGATTGGCAAACAAGTCATTCAGCTCCATCTTGTTTAAATCTTTCGACTCTCGCATGGCCATAGTCTTCACATCCCACTCTTTGGGAAGTGCTCACATCACCTTTAGGGCCAGCTCTCTGTTGTTGTACGCCCTGTTTAGTCTGTCTAGCTCAATCACTAGAGAGCTGAACCTTTCATCAAATTCGGCCATGGTCTCTTCTGGTTTCATCTTGATAAGTTCAAATTTTTGTAGAGCCACAGTCAGCTTTTTTTCCTTTGTCTCTTCATTCCCTTCGCATATCTGGGTCAATTTCTCCCAGATTTCCTTTTCAGTTGTGCAAGTCTGGATTTTGCTGCTAAACATGTTGTTGTCTAGCGTCTTGTATAGTATGTCCTTGGCGAAATTGTCTAGATTTGCTTTCTTTTTGTCTTCGGAGGTCCACTCTGGTCTGGGTTTCTCAATCCATTTAGGTGCACCATCATCTATTGCCACAGCAGTGTTTACTTTCAGTATTTGCATTGGTCTGTTGGTAACCACGAACCACATGTCATCATCTTGTGCTGCTAGATGAGCCTGCATTCGGATTTTCCGGACATCGTATTCCTCCTTAGAGAACATAGGAATTTTATTGTGAGAGATCGTCATATTTAATGAACAAAAATGAATAAATTGTTCAGGAACTGAGAAAGTCGCTCTGACACCACTTGTTAGGATCGAAAAAGGAAGCTTGGGAGTTCAGTGGGGGGTGAATGAACTCCTTTGATGATTTTTCTTTGAAAATTATTTCGTAAACTTTACAGCTTTGAAGCCAACTTCCAGCTGAGTTACTAGCTAGGAAGGTTCTCAGTGTATACTGTTGTCTCGTGTAATACAGTGATTTTTATGCGGAAAGAACACGATTCAAACCGCTGAACAATTTAATCAAGTGCGTGAATGTAAAAGATGTAGGGACGAGAGATTTTTTTCTGGAAGTTCGGAGCAAATTCTCCAACGTCTCCCCTTCTTCCTCAATGGGAAGGTTTACACTAGAAGACTTTGATTTATACAACCGTTTGTACAAACCCACTCCCGAGACCAGCAGCCACGAGAACTCCTAGCAACCACCAACGACACGCAGACCCACGATCTGGTTCGTAGTACAACAATCTCAACTCTAAGCTGGTCGTGCTAAACTAGCACCTCACCACTCTTTTTTTTGTTTTACAATAATTTCTCAATATTACAGAGTGTGTGGATAGAAGAGTTGTGACACAAAAGGAAATAAACAATCTGTTCATGTGTCACTTGAGTAAGCTGGTTCAATATGAACTTTGCTTCTGTGAAGAACGGGTTAGCTTCTGTATGTTCAATAGTTTCGTTGTGTGCGGTAACCTCTTCACAGCTTCTCTTCTCCTCTATATATACTCTTTGGATGCAAGGGTAATAAATGTTACCAGTAGACACGTTGTATGCATCCAAATTGAATTTCCTACGACGCCTTAAATGCTTGTACGATGAACGTACAGCTCTATTAAATGCACTGCCCTTTTTAGAAATTCTACACCGTCTTCAGTAGTACCATATCTCTGCATATCTGGTTTTAGCTTAGAGTAGTTCCAACAACTACAAATCACTGTAGAGATGTCAAATGTCTTGTTTCTGACTGTACGTATCTTTAGACATTCCGAAATTCAATTTTCTTATGTCGTTCGGTACTCCAGCTGGTTTACGTTGTCCTGTGCCAAGCTGGTTTTCTCATCTGGTTTCTTGAAGACTTCAAGTTGGTACCTGTATTGTTGTCTTAGCATTCAGCTGGTTCAGTATCTGAGCTGGTTCCTGTGTATTCCAACGTCCAGTTGGTTTATCCATCATACTTTAAGGTTCCGAGCTGGTTTGACTTTAACCAGCTTTGACCAAAACACGCTGAGCTGGTCTTTCTTCGACCAGCTTGACTTTGCTCCGATCTGGTTTCTTTGTTCAACGTAGTAAGTCTCGTCCAGATTTTGTTACTTTGGTATGAATGATCTCTTTTACGGATTCCATTTTTTTGTACATTTTTCATCACAAAAACTCCTGAAATTTATCCAAACATGTGCTGCATGTCAACTCGATCAGATTAGTCATGTGGGACTTTGATTGCATTTTGGGAATTGACGTGTTATCTAAATTTAGAGCTTCTGTAGATTGTTTCCATGGTGTGGTGCATTTTCGGCCCCAACTTGGAGAGAAGTGGGACTTCAATGGTCATGATTCTAGGTAGAAGATCCCATTAATATCGGCCATGGATATGTTTGGACTGTTATCGTTGGATAATTTGGGGTTTATGATCTATGCCTTAGACGTATCCTCAGAGTCTCGCTTGGAGCTTAGTGACATCCCCGTCGCTCGAGATTTTCCTAATGTGTTTCCTAGGAGATTCCTGGATTTATCTGAGAAGGGAGATCGACTTCAGCATTGAGTTGGTGCTTGGGACAGCCCCTATTTTGAGAGCCTCGTATCATTTGCCGCCAACCGAGTTGAAAGAGTTGAAGGTCCAATTAAGCGACTTGTTGGAGAAAGGATTTATTAGACCAAGTATGCACCATGGGAAGCTCCAATACTCTTTGTGAAGAAGAAAGATGGGTCTATGTGAAAATGTGTTGACTTTCGCCAGCTGAACAAAGCGACAGTAAAGAATAAGTATCCACTACCGAGTATTGATGATCTGTTTGATCTGCTGTAGGGATCAGCAGTATACTCTAAGATTGATATGTGATCTGGGTATCACCAGTTGTGAATTAGAGACGCTGATGTAGTGAATACGGTGTTCTAGACTAGATACGTGCATTATGAATTCCTTGTGATGCCGTTTGGATTGACGAATGCCCATTTTGTCTTCATGGAATTGAGATCTGCTGTAGGGATCAGCAGTATACTCTAAGATTGATATGTGATCTGGGTATCACCAGTTGTGAATTAGAGACGCTGATGTAGTGAATACGGTGTTCTAGACTAGATACGTGCATTATGAATTCCTTGTGATGCCGTTTGGATTGACGAATGCCCATTTTGTCTTCATGGAATTGATTAATTGCGTCTTAAGTGAGTATATCGATCGCTCTGTGATAGTCTTTATCTACGACATTCTTGTGTACTCGAGGAACTATAGAGAGCATAAGGAGCATCTGATATAGTGTTGCAGACACTGAGGGACTCACAGTTGTATGCAAAGTTCACCAAGTGTGAATTTTTGTTGGACATGGTAATCTTTTTGGATCATGTCATTTCTGCACAAGGTATTTCGGTGGATCCTAGTAAGGTTGAAGCAGTTCTTAATTGGGAGCAACCTAGGAACGTTTCGGAGATCCGCAGCTTCTTGGGTTTGGCTGGTAATTATAGGCATTTCACCGAGGGATTTTCTTCAATAGCCAGGCCGATGAGGTAGTTGACCCAGAAAGATAGGAGATTTATCTGGACAGACGAGTGCGAGACTAGTTTTGTTTTGCTTAAGGAGAAGTTGACTACTGCTCCCATGTTGGCTCTACCTTCGGGTTCTGAAGGTTTTGTAGTGTGCTCCGATGCTTCTCTGAGTGGTTTAGGTTGTGTGCTGATGCAGAACGGGGGAGTGAAGCTTATGCGTCTCGACAGTTGAAACCCCATGAGACCAGATACATCGTTCACGATTTGGAATCGACAGCCATTGTTTTTGCTTTGAATATTTGGCGTCACTATCTGTATGGCGAGCAATTTGTGGTGTACACCAACCACAAGAGCTTGAAGTACATCTCTCACTCAGTAAGATTTGAACACGAGGCAGCGTCGTTGGATGGAGTTGCTCAAGGATTTTGACTGTGAGATTCAGTATCAGTCTGGACGCATGAACTTAGTGACAGATGCCTTGAGTAGGAAAGTCCAGCCAGCGATGTTAACATCGTTTAGTATATAGAAATTCCATGAGCATTTTGGGACTTCTGGATGGCGTTTTCAGCCAGAGGACCAATATTTTGTAGTTTCTTCTTTTCAAGTAGAACCACAAATTGTAGCAGACATTAGAGCAGCACAAAGGACTGACCCGTACATCCATGAGCTAAGGATTAATTCCCAGAATGGTCTGTCAGATGATTTTTCCATTTCTCCTGATGGATGTCTGAGATTTCGTGGTAGATTAATGGTTCCAAATTTATAGACCTGAAGGAAACTATCTTGAGCGAAGCCCATTGTAGCCCTTATAGTTTACATCCGGGCGAGAAGAAGATGTACCATGCCTTGAAGTCTCACTATTGGTGCAAAGGCATGAGGAATGATATTTCTAAATTTGTGGCAAGATATTTGAATTGTCAACAGGTCAAGACCAAGAGGATGAGACCTGGAGGATTGCTGCAGAGTTTGGAAGTGCCTAAATGGAATTGGGAACACGTTGAAATGGATTTTGTAACCCACTTACCACATTCGAACCGGGGATGTGACGTGTCTTGGATGGTGATTGACAGACTCTCTAAGTCAGTCTACTTCATTCCCTATTATATAAGGCGATATTGTACGTTGACCATGTGGTTAGATTGCATGGAGTGCCGGTGTCGATAGTATATGATAGAGATCCTAGATTTACTTCCAGATTTGGAAGATTTTGCAAGCAACAATGGGTTTCGAGATTGGCTATGAGTACAGTGTATCACCCCCAGACAGATGGCCGAGTGACTATCGGGATGGCACCATTCGAAGATTTGTACAGCAGGAAGTGCAGGTCGTCAAGCTAGCTATGCTAACAGGAGGCGTAGGCCTTTAGAGTTTCAAGTTGGCGATCAAGTATTTTTTAGAGTTTCTCCTTTCAAGAGCGTGATGAGATTTAGGCTCAAGGGTAAATTAGCTCCAAGATTCATTGGAACCTTTGAGATTATCGAAAGGATTGGATCCATGGCATATCGTTTGCAGCTTTCTACTGAGTTAGCAGCGATGCATGACGTGTTTCATGTGTCAATGTTGAGGAAATGTGAGCCAGATCCTTCCCTTGTGTTAAGGACTGAGCTGGATCAAACTTTGAACTATGTTGAGTATCCAGTGCAGATTCTGGATAGGAAGGAGAAACAATTGAGAAACAAGACCATTCCATTGGTGATGATCCAGTGGAGCAAGCATGGTATAGAAGAGGTTACCTGGGAGGTAGAAGATAAGATGAGACAAGAGTGGCCTCATCTGTTTGAGTATGCGTAGTATTGACTTAGGTAATCAATTGCTTGTTGGTTAGTATTTTGGGTCATTTTGTACTCTTGGTTAATGACTTCTTGGAAAGCATTGAAGAGTGTTGGATGGTTGTATATTTCATTTTTGGATTGTTTTCTGTAATTCTTTTAGTTTTGGTTTGTAGCTGTGGTTTGATTTCGAGATGAAATCCTTTTTCTAGTTGGGGAGAATTTGAAGACTGGAATTATTAGATGGTAATTATTGAGTTAATCAGATCAGAGCAGTGATTAACTATAGAGATACTTCAGCTTGGTAAGCTGCTGGTAAAGGGGGAACAACTTAGATGCGTGCTGGTCCAGGGTGTTGTGCTAAGATGATCTTACAACTGTTCGGGTTTCGGTGCATATTATCTTTGGGTTGTAGCATGGTTTTAAGCACTGATAATCGGAGTTGGTTGAGGTAAAATGTTCCAAGTCCAGTGTAATCTGGTACCAGCTTAGAGGTCTGCTGGTGGGTTTTAAGGTTTAACCAAGACCAGTTTTGGTGTGAGCTGGTTGAGCTGATTAGTCTCGAGCTGGACAGTTATTTGAGCATTGAGCTGGATTGTATCTTGTGAACTATTTAGATATCAGCTTAGGAGAATTGATATATGCTGTTGGTAACCTTCGGGTTTGTTAAGATCAGATTAGGCGCGGTCTGGTCTGTGAGGGGATAGCTCTGAGCTGGACTGTTTTGTCATCCTGGTCTGGTTTCTATCACGAGCTGGTTTTTGGGGACACCAGTTTAGAGGTGATCAGCTTTGGGATTTCCTGTGTTGTACGAGATGGATCCAGCTTAGAGATGTGCTGGATGCTCCGAGCTGGTCTAAGGCCCGCGATCTGGTTTTGGTGTCTGCGTACCGGAGCTGCTATAGTGGAGAAGTCTGAGCTGGTTTGACCTTACTGTAGCTATATGCTGGGAGTATATATATATAAGTGTTGACCAACACTTAGCTATTTTTAGACACACATAACCATATCCTTATCCTCTCTCGAGTACTCCGACACATATCTTTCAAACCCTAGTGGTTACTGTTCACT
Organism: Dorcoceras hygrometricum; assembly: GCA_001598015.1. NCBI lineage: Eukaryota > Viridiplantae > Streptophyta > Magnoliopsida > Lamiales > Gesneriaceae > Dorcoceras > Dorcoceras hygrometricum. The sequence goes on from KV007526.1 coordinate 96,948, forward strand.
TGACATCTTCTTCTTCCAATTTCCGGAGATTGGCTGGTCAGATTTGAGTTAGGGTACCTCGATCGGAAACCTCTCTTCAAAGATTACGTTCTTGTACCAGGTTGACGTCGGTAGGAGGACGGACCGAGATAATCGTTGAGAAACTGCGTGAGCTAGGTTTCGCTATTTTCCGACAGAGTTGAGCTCCGGTTCAGATTAGATCTTTTCTTGTGGTTTTGGCCTTAATTTCTATTGGCAGAGACTTGATCTGAGTAGGGAGTGTGTTCTGCCATTAAGCCGTAAGTTGTGCTGAGGTATTGTGCCAAGATCTGCGTAAGGTACGGATGTGAGCTGATGTTACAACTTTGAGATAGGCATGGATGTAACTGTATGCGTGCTAGTCTGCTGTGCAGTATGTATGTGTACTGTGTTGTGCTGTTGCTTGATTATGTCACGTTCCGCTATGAGGCGAGTGGATAGCTACCACGTTCTCATGATCTTGTGGGCACCGGCAGGTTGAGCTATCATATTCCTGCTTCTGGTACTGCGTGTTGAGACGAGTGGATAGCAACCACGCTCTCACATGCCCTGTGGCCACTGTCTTGTTGATTTCAGCATGGTCGCTACTTCCTTGAGCTCCATGATCTCGTTGGTTCAAGTCTCCAGCTAGTTGTGTTGGATCTATTTTTACAGATCAGAGTCTAAGTTTTGATTCACACAAAATCTGCTTCTATTGTACTAATTCTCTATGTGAAATGCGCAGCTTGCTTAGTCTGGAGTAGACATGGAGATATCATACTGGAACAGTGAGGGGATGCCTGAGCTGGACTGGTCGAAAATATCTAGCTGGAACAGTAAGGGGACGTCCAAGCTGGTACAGCAGATTACTTCCATAATGTAGGGAACACCAAGCTGGTTCACCGGCTTGGAGATGGAGCAGCACGGAGATCAAGGGCATAATAGTGAAGTGCAGAATGGGTCAAGCGCAGATCAAGTGCAGCGTACAAGTGCAATGTTCAAGTGCCGTTGAATAGACAAGAGCAGTGATCAAGTGCAGGTCTGATCACTATGCGCGATAATCACTTCATTATAAGAATCGGTAGTGATTATCAAAATTGTGTGCTTGCTGATGGTTTGGATGAAGTGTCCGAATGGATCACGAGAACAAGAAAGCACACAATGGCTCTTGATGAAAAGAATACAGCCCAGCTAAAACCAGATCAGGGAAGAGAAAACCTGATCAAGGACCTCAGCAGTTGGGTGCCTACAATGGGGAAGCGGAAGGCTGCTGTAATAAACAAAGCAAACCAGCTGGGAAGGAAACCAGCTGAGAAACCAACTTAGATGACCTTCTGAGTATGATGAACAAGCTGGCTTAGAACAGCTCAAGAGCAGCTGACAAAAGCAAATTAGAAGGTCAGCAGAAGCGGCTTGCTCGGAGTAGAGAAACCAGTTGGCCGTATGATACCTGTGAGAGGTTTGATCTCACATATGGAGTAGAGCTGGGAACAAGCTCAGAGCCCAGAAGTGTTCTAGAGCAGGCGACCTGCTTTGTGTAATGAACAAGTCAGCTCAGCTGCAGACAAAAACAGGAAAGAACAGAACAAGGGCAGATCAGATCAGTTCAAGTGCTGGAGAAGAAGAGAGTCTTGAACGGATCTAGTGCAGAATTGCTCAAGAACAGATTAAGGATGAAGAGCAATCAGCTTGAAGAAGATACCGACTGAGGAACCAGATCTGGACAAGACCATCTCAGACAAACAAAGCAGTTTGAACACAAACATACGAAGACCAAATTAATTGGTTCAAACTGATTTTTTTTGTCCTGTCCATATCAGGTACAAGCAGACAGAGCTCTATGTTAGCAAAGGATGTAGAAGCACAGATGAAAAGAGCTCAAGTCAAATAAAGCCTGCAACGCATTAAAAGCCAAAGGACACAGTACAAATACGTTAGAATACTTTGCAGAACGGCTACAACGTTGTGTCCAACGGACAAATTCAAACATGATGCTTTATATATCAGACGCAATGAAACAGAAAAATATGCGCCAAGAATAACAGAGAGTGAGTTGTGCAAATACAAAACAGAAAATCAAAAGAAAACACAACCATGGGAAGATAACAGATAACCAGCTCAGACAGGAGCACTTCCCAATGTGTGAGATTGTAACTCTGAGAGATTGTACTTACACTGAAAATCTCACACACATACACATTGACTCATATTCAAGAGTTGAGCGAAATATATTAGAGTGATGTAAATTAAAAACTCTCCATTGTAGTCTTTGGATAGAGACGTTAAACAAGTCTAGTTGTCTTTCGCACTGAGACATTAAAGAACTGTGTGTAGCATTTCTCACTGAGGCGTTAAATAAGTGTTGTTAGACACACAACTTGCGACCTTACTGTGCAGTGGTGTGGCTATGAGTTCTTGCGGCTGCGGGTCGTAGTGGGTTGTAGCGAAGGGTCGCTGCAATCAAAGCCTTCTAGTGGAATCCTTCCCGATTACAGAAGAATGGGACACGTAGGAGATTCAGCTCCGAACTTCCATAAACAAATCCCAGCGTATATCTTTATTGCCTTACTACATTCATACATACGCATTTCATATTTATAACTGTGTTTAAAACTGTTTAAAAGGCTTTCGAATTCAAGAGTTAAGGTTGAGTTATTTCCGCATGATTTAACTTCATTACTCATTCTGTATCTCGGTGCAGTTTAATTCAAGAATACTGAGCTATTGCAGCTCAAGAATTTATATAACCAGATCGCACGTTCCTTCATTGAGCTGGTTGGAACTACCAGCCAAAACCAGCCTCATGCACTACGCTGGTTTAAGCGCTAAGCTGGTTCTACATAAACGCGATCCGGTTTCATGTTGCGTGCTTTTTTTTATGTTCAAACATTTTAAAATGCATGTAAACAATGGGATTGGTGTCTGTGCTGTGTGAGAGCCTACGTAAGTTGTGGCTGAGCTCATAAAACACCCCCGGTTTTCGATCCTAACAGTTGGTATCAGAGCAGGTTGTTCTTGAATAGTGCATCTCTTTTTGAAGATATAGTTTTAAACAGTTTTAAAATCATGTCTGCTCTGATAGTCTTTCGAAAGCTTGCCCATGCTACGAAATTTTTATAGCTTTCAAAACTCATATGGATAGGGGGAGGAATGTCTATTGAATTGCAGAGCAATTTCTCGAAAGGAAAGAGCGGCAACATCCCTTCTGACGAGCTGACAGATTGCACAAGATCTGTGGACGCCAAGATCTCTAAGCTGGCAAGGCTAATTCCTATAGAGAAATGGAAGAGATTCTGTAAATTGAATCTTCTATTACTCCTCTGGTCCTAACTAATGAGAACTTTTGAGTAGCATAGACTCTGTCTTCCAAATCTCATGCACTTGCCTTTCACAATATGTTATCCCTCAAATTGATTCCATTTTCAAAATAAAATAACCCCGTGATCTGTTTAGGGGGAGTTTTGTTTTAAACATTAAGGAGGAGACAAGATTTCAAACCCTTTTTGATTCCCACAAAAAGGGGGAGAAATATTTTCAAGCATAAACATACCTGCATATGTTTATTCAGATTTTGTGTAAATCAAAAAGGGAAAGATTGTTGGATCTGTTTTTACAGATCAGAATCTAAGTTTTGATTCATACAAAATCTGCTTCTATTGTACTAATGCTCTACGTGAAATGCGCAGCTTGCTTAGTTTGGAGTAGACATGGAGATATCAAAACTGGAACAGTGAGGGGACGCCTGAGCTGGACTGGTCGAAGATATCTAGCTGGAACAGTAAGACATACCTGCATATGTTTATTCAGATTTTGTGTAAATCAAAAAGGGAAAGATTGTTGGATCTGTTTTTACAGATCAGAATCTAAGTTTTGATTCATACAAAATCTGCTTCTATTGTACTAATGCTCTACGTGAAATGCGCAGCTTGCTTAGTTTGGAGTAGACATGGAGATATCAAAACTGGAACAGTGAGGGGACGCCTGAGCTGGACTGGTCGAAGATATCTAGCTGGAACAGTAAGAGGATGCCCAAACTGGTACAACAGTTTACTTCCAGAATGCACGGAACACCAAGCTGGTTTACCAGCTTGGAGCAGGAGCAGCGTGGAGATCAAGCGCAGAGGATGCAGTGAAGTGCAGAATGGTTCAAGCGTAGATCAAGTGCAGAGCAAAAGTGTGGTGTTCAAGTGTAGAGCCAAGCTGTTTTAATAATAGGCTGGAAGAGCTCGAGGAGACCCCTGAGGACGAGGAAGAAACTTCATGCTGGGGGTACTCAATCAGTCTCCATAAATCCAAGCTGGTTTTCCCAAGAAGACCAGCTTGGAGAACAGCTCAAATGAAGGATCTGCTCAGATATATGGAGCATGTTAGAGACCAGCTGGTTAAGGACAAACCAGCTGGACCAGATCTTCAAGACCAGATCAAGCAAGAAGGGACTCTATCTAGCAAAGTCATGAACAGTCATAAAATGGGAAAGAACTTTGCTAGATAGAGGAACTCTAAGATCTGAAGATGATGAAGATCAGCTCAGGAGTGATTACAAACGAGATGAGAAGAAGAGATTTTTGAACGGATCAAAGAAGAAACCAGCTCGAAGGAAAGACCAGCTCAAAGCAAACCATAATGGAGAAAAGCTGGCAAGCTGGTTAAGGACAAACCAGCTCAGATAGCATGACAAATGCTATCAAATCCACGAGCAAAGCGATTTGAATACAATGCTATACGACAAATATTATTCAGTATTCAAATCGACTTGCTCGTAATGTCTTCTCAAGTACAGTGCTCACGTTCTTAAAGTAAAGAAAAGTGTGCGACATATTTAAAGACAAATGATGCAAAGTACAACAGTGCCAGAAGACTTTTTAGAACAACTATAACTTTGTTTCCAACGGATATAACTACGCATCAGGCTATATATAGAGCACAGCACAAGAAGATGACATGTAGAGAGTGCCGAGAAGAGCGAAGTCGAAAGGTGTTGTGCAAACAAAAATGTAAAAGAAGAAAGCAGAAAGCACAGCCCTGGGAAGATAATGAAAAACCAGCTCGAATAAGAGCACTTCCCTGTGTGTGAGATTTCATTACTGAAAGATAGTGCTTACACTGTATATCTCACACACATACACATTCACTCATTATTCGAGAGATTGAGCGAAAAAATATTAGAGTGAATGTAAAACAAATACGACTTCCATTGTAGTCTTTGGACAGAGAAGTTAAACAAGTCTAGTTGTCTTTTGCACTGAGACGTTAAAGAAGTGTGTGTAGCCTTTATCACTAAGGCGTTAAAGAAGTGTTGTTAGACACACATCTTTCGGCTTTACTGTGCAGTGGTGTGGCAAGGAGTTCTTGCAGCTGTGGGTCGTAGGAGTGGGTTGTAGCGAAGAGTCGCTGCAATCAAAGTTTTCTAGTGGAATCCTTCCCGATTGCGGAAGAAGGGAGACGTAGGAGAGTCAGCTCCGAACTTCCATAAACAAATCACAGCGTATTTCTTTACTGCCTTACTACATTCATACATACGCATTGCATATTTATAACTATGTTTAAAACTGTTTAAAAGGCTTTCGAATTCAAGAGTTCAGGTTGAGTTATTTCCGCATTATTTAACTTCATTAATCAATCTGTATCTCGGTGCATTTTAATTCAAGAACACTGAGCTATTGCAGCTCAATAATTTATATAACCAGATCGCACGTTCCTTCATTGAGCTGGTTGGAACTACCAGCCAGAACCAGCCTCATGCACTGCGCTGGTTTAAGCGCTAAGCTGGTTCTACATAAACGCGATCCGATTTCATGTTGCGTGCTGTTTTTTATGTTCAAACATTTTAAAATGCACGTAACTAATGGGGTTGGTGTCTGGGCTGTGTGAGAGCCTATGTAAGTTGTGGCTGAGCTCATGAACACCCCCGGTTTTTCGATCCTAACAGGTTGGCTGTTTCGTTCCCATGTATCCCATCGTTTTGATCACTAGCTGTTGAGCTATCCCTCTATTTCTCCTATCTTCATGCATTGCATATCATTATGTCTTGCTGTCTACTTGCTGTTTTATGTTGCTTTTCGTACTGGGGTTTGACCCCTATCCGTCCGGGGCTATTTGGTTGTTGTGCGCCAATCAGGCTTCCCAGGTTCTTCAGCTGGCCCAGGTGGTGCGTCAGCTAGTTGTGGCTCAAAGGGTTGATCGAGTGTCCCAGCTATATATTTATATATATATCGTGTCACTAAGTGTGTGCCGGGGAATGCCTCAAGCTGCTGTTGTATTTCAGATTTCGTTATTGTGTTTATTGGGATACTTGTTGTTGTTGGATATTTGCTGTAGCACGTACTCGGTATTGTTGTTGTATGAATTCGTTACTTTGAGTATTCGATTATCTTAAGTATGAATTTTTAATCAGGCCCAAAAAAAAATTAAATCCACTTTTTATGCTTCCGCAAATTGAGGTTAATTGCGTGCTTAATCTTTATTTTATTTCACCGGACGTGACATAATGTCTTAATCTACCACCAAGCTACAATCTGCTCAAACCTTAAAAGAATTCAGCTCGGGAAAGACCCATTGGAAAACAAAAATAAGAGCAACCAGCTCAACTAAATACTCCGGCGAACCAAAAAATGTTTCTATATGAAGCCAAGAACGAAGACTAACACTTATAAGTCGACGTTACCTGAACTAAAGAGAAAATCAATGAGCGAAAACCAGTACGCCTCATCTATCATCGTGCTTTTTCTCCGACAAACCGTCGATCTCAAGATTTGTATGTAAAAGATGGGTTTGGAGAGAGGATTCCAACGGTACTAACCTTGCTCCAAGCTGAGCCGTCTATCATCGGCTATCTGAAAATACAAGGGTTGGGTGAACAATGACAAGGATTTCGCGAAAGAGCATCAGCTCGGGTTCTCAAAGATATGCAAAAATATCTTGTGGTTTTAAAATGGCTAACACTTGGTCAACACTTATATAACTTAAGTTCTCCCGATATGATCTACAGTGACCACCGACCAGCACAGACCTCTAAACTGACACGCAGCTCAGGACGTCCAGGTCTCCTCTAAGCTGACTCCAGCTCAGGACATCTAGCACGTGCAACACCACATCAGCTCAGCATCTTCAGATCATCCTGGGATCCTCAGATCGGCTTAGATCTATTTAAGCAGCATGGGTCTATGAGCTTGCACCCGATCTGCTCCATTCAGCTTAGCGCTTATTCATGAGCACAATATCTCCAGATCAGCTCGTACCCGATCTGATACACTCTAAAACCGATTAATCCAATTTAATTATTTTCAATCTCACAACCATTGTTCAAGTTCACTGCTGAATTGTGATCTTTCCACATATTTACTTAGTTCACAAGAAAGCAGATCGGAATGAATGCAGGAATCAGCTTCTAACAGAGTTGATTCCAAAACTGTTTTAAAATATAAAATCTGAAACTAGAGTTTAGACACCCCCCTCTAAACTCTAGACCGTAACTTTGATCCTATCTGTGGCATGGTAGAGATTTGATCCGGATCTTGATTTCCAACAAGTGGTATCAGAGCTTGGGGAAAATCAATCCTGGAAGGAAAATCATTTTAAAATTCTTTTTCATATTTCCAACTGGCATCATTCAAAATATTCCAATATTTTCAAATGAAAATTATGATGATTGGAAACTTCGCATGCAGGTACATTTGGTTGCGCAAGGCGATGACATATGGTTCGCCATCGAAGATGGACCCATGAAAATAATGAAAGCCAAATACATCATTTGCAATATAAGATGGGACTCCTAATATGCTTGAGAAACCAAGATGTGAGTAGAAAACCGAAGATAAGAATAAATCAAATCTCGAAAATGTGGCTAAGGACATACTTTACAAAACGCTAGATAAAACCATGTTCAGTAAAATATAAACATTCAAAACGGCCAAAGAGATCTGGGAAAAACTGACCCAGATTTGTGAAGGCAGTGAGCAAAATAAGGAGAACAACAAACTCACTCTTGCCATCCAAAATTTTGATCTGATCAAGATGAAGCCAAGCGAGACCATGCCAGAATTTGATGAACGCTTCAGCAGCATTATGATCGAACTTACAATTCTTGGGAAAGAGTAAACCAATAAGGAGGTGGCCTTGAAGGTGACGAGATTATGGCCATCAGAGAATCAAAGGATCTAAACAAGCTCGAACTCCACTACTTGTTTGCTGATCTAAAGGCCTACGAGTTTGAGCGGCAGACTAGCTCTGAGGGAGAACCATCCACTTCTAAATCAGTGAATGCACTATCTACAACATAGGAGAAGCCTCAAAAGACTGCATAGCATATTAGAAACGATGCCGTATCCCTCTTCATTAAGAAGTTTGCAAAATTCATGATAAAATCTTCTTCTCAATCTTTCTCTCATAGAAATAAAAATCAAAACAAACCATTACTGATCTAAATTGTTTTAACTCTGGCAGGTCTAGACATTTCTACTGACAGGATGAAGCCAAATAAATATGACAAGAAGTAATCGGAATAAGCCAAATAGAGGCAACAAAAATTATTCAGAAAGAAAACTATTCGAAAAGCCTTATTGTTGAGGAAAGTGTCAACAATGGGCTGAATCTAACTCAAATGAAAGCACAACTAATAGCTCCTCATCAAGAAAAAGCGAGAACAAGGAAGTCCAATGTCTAATGGCTGATGATAAGGACGAGGTATTTAATTTTTTGAATGTAAAATTTACACGTGAGGACCTTATCTCTGCACTTAATAGATGGTCTATGAGTAAAAAAATCTTTTCAAAAACATTCTAGAAAGCAAAATCTTCAAATAAAATCTCAACAGAAAGTTCCGATGAACCAAGCTGTTTACAGTTTGGGTAATCAGACAATCTAAAGGCTGGACTAAATAAGCTGAAAGCTGAGAATGATCTACTAAGATCGAAATCTGAGGAGGTTACTGTTAAGAATACAATTTTAGTTTTGGTGGTAACAAATTCAAGAAATTGAATAGATTACAGTAGTATGATGAAGAGCTGAACAGAACAGCTTAGGATGTCACAGACCACCTCAGAGCGTGTTGATCAGCTAAGAGCGGGTAGATCATATCAGAACGACGTATATCAGCTCAGAGCATGTCTAAAGATTTACGGCGACACATTTCATCTTAGAGTAAGTAGATAAGTTTAGGAAGTCTCGATTCAGTTCAGAGAAAGTAGATCAACTTAGAGAGTCACGATTCAGCTCAAGACAAGCAGATCATGTTGTGATCTGGATCACGCCCCCCGGCGAGGCAGCGGAAGAACAAAAAACTTGTGCCGGGAGATGATCAATACGATAATAACGAATCAAATCTATGACATTCATAGGGTGTTCAGATGACTACCTTGCTGGCAACTTGTGCCTGGCTCCGACCGGTTTCGTAAAGAAAACGGCACTTCACGGTAGACTGCGGTAGATAACGCCAATCAGGTCCACGACCGGATGCGAGAATCCTTCGTCAGCCTGCACTAGAAGGCCTAATGAGATCGACGCGGACGGATTCTCCTCGAAAAGTTGGCCGGAAACAATTTTCCGGCGAGCGGCGGCGGCGGCGGAGCGTCGTGAGGTTGATGAAGAGAGGGGGCGGCGTGTTTAGTGCTTAGGGTTAGGGTTTTTTATCAAGTGATCAAGTGTGTTATGATTGAAGTTAAGTCTAATTAAATAGACTTGGTGTCCAAAGCATGAACATTACGTTCATCCCTATCACCGTGACTTCATCGTAACTCCGATCGCCGATCAGATCGGACAAATCAACTCAGTTTCCAAAACTGAATATTATGATCTGAAAAACCATTTTTCAGAACCCCAGTGCAAAATGACCGTTTTGCCCCTCAACATCGGCAAATCATGATTTGACCTCTGTTGACTTTTTAGGAAGTCGCACTCCCAAAATCCTCTTCTCATGCTCAACACATTGAGCTGAGTATCCATGCGGGAATCTCGAATCCAGTACTTGTGTGACCCTCAATGGTTCAGGGATACAGCTAGCCGTGGACCCACAACCATTGTGGCTCCGGAATCACAATCCCGGACTTGCCCAACGAATCATGGTAAGAGCGTCTAGCAACATCGCCCCATGATCCCCTAGGTATCACTGATAGTGCCTGCAAGAACCAGTTGGTCGTGGTTAGCGTACAGTACGGTCCTTTCAA
>KV007526.1:115753-133433 GCA_001598015.1 Dorcoceras hygrometricum
GCACGGACACGCCAACAGCGGCGCTCATCGCCCAGCAGCAGCGCGCCTACTGTGCAACGTTCGGCCGCCTCTCGTGCGGCAATCGCACCTGAGTCCAGTACTTGTGTGACCCTCAATGGTTCAGGCGCGGCGCACGGCCACGCCAACAGCGGCGCTCATCGCCCAGCAGCAGCGCGCCTACTGTGCAACGTTCGGCCGCCTCTCGTGCGGCAATCGCACGGCCAGCGCGTGCAACAGCGCCATGATGCGCAGCGGCAACCCAGCAAACGTCGCGCCACCAGCACGCAAGGATCAGCATATCATCGCCGCCCGTCCAGCGAAGCAGCGCGCAACTCTCCGGCCGAGACGCGCGACCAGCACGCTTGCCTCGCGCCACAGTCACGCGGCCAGCGAGCGACCAGCAGCTGTCCATCGCGCGGCCAGCGCGCGATGGTGTCGCGCATGATGCACGACGTTGCGCGTCGCGGCACGCATGTGATGCACGAGGAGGAGCGCCGCCGCAAGCGGCGGTGGCGTGGCCGTGAATCAATCGAATTTTGATCTGAAATTTTTGAGGTTAGATACAATATGGCAGTATGTATTGATCAGATCCGAAAACCTGGCTCTGATACCACTGCTGTGATCCGGATCTCGCCCCCCGGCGAGGCAGCGGAAGAACAAAAAACATGTGCCGGGAGACGATCAATACGATAATAACGAATCAAATCTATGACATTCATAGGGTGTTCAGATGACTACCTTGCTGGCAACTTGTGCCTGGCTCCGACCGGTTTCGTAAAGAAAACGGCACTTCACGGTAGACTGCGGTAGATAACGCCAATCAGGTCCATGACCGGATGCGAGACTCCTTCGTCAGCCTGCACTAGAATGCCTGACGAGATCGACGCGGACGGATTCTCCTCGAAAAGTTGGTCGGAAACAATTTTCCGGCGAGCGGCGGCGGCGCGGCGTGAGGTTGATGAAGAGAGGGGGCGGCGTGTTTAGTGCTTAGGGTTAGGGTTTTTGATCAAGTGATCAAGTGTGTTATGAACTAATTAAATAGACTTGGTGATAGTCTTGGACCGGCCCAACAGGCCCGGGTCCAAAGCATGAACATTACGTTCATCCCTATCACCGTGACTTCATCGTAACTCCGATCGCCGATCAGATCGGACGGATCGACTCAGTTTCCAAAACTGAATATTATGATCTGAAAAACCATTTTTCAGAACCCCAGTGCAAAATGACCGTTTTGCCCCTCAACATCGGCAAATCACGATTTGAACTCTGTTGACTTTTTAGGAAGTCGCACTCCCAAAATCCTCTTCTCATGCTCAACACATTGAGCTGAGTATCCGTGCGGGAATCTCGAATCCAGTACTTGTGTGACCCTAAATGGTTCAGGGATACAGCTAGCCGTGGGACCACAACCATTGTGGCTCCGGAATCACAATCCCGGACTTGCCCAACGAATCATGGTAAGAGCGTCTAGCAACATCGCCCCATGATCCCCTAGGTATCACTGATAGTTCCTGCAAGAACCAGTTGGTCGTGGTTAGCGTACAGTACGGTCCTTTCAATCCATATATCCCGATCAGATCAACGAGCATTGGTAAATCGAGAGTCGTTTTAGATCCGATAGCTATGCATACATCTTGGAGATCGAATAGTGACATCGCGAGTGTAACTAGGTAAACACATTTACCTAAAACACTTCTAGTACTCTGGCCAGAGATTTATACACTATTATCCCCTCAGATAGCATAGGATATCCACGCATGTCTGCGAGCGCTGAATCCTCGACAACGATGCATCGACTCCTACATGCATCGGGGTCTCACCCAATCCCGACGCCTTATGACCCCAAGTGAGTCGGCAAACGGGTCAAAGTGAGACGCCTATCATGTAGAGTCTCAATGACGTTTCGAGTCGTGAGGACTAATCAGTACAACCAAGACCTCGGACTTATCCACTCGACAAATGATAACCACTTGGAAAGTCCGAACGAGGGTAGTTCGATAGATCACCAGGTCACTATCTATCTGCATGCTCAGAACATCACAATGTTCCCTACCAATGAAACATGGTACTTTGCATCGCAGATAATAGTCTCGAACTCGGGCGGCCCTATCCTCATTTTGACGGCCCAATCGACTAGGAACATGTTCAGAATACACAGTGACTATTAGATGTGTTTCATGATAGCCGTCATACCCACTATCACATCTAACATACACTTTAGCGTATTCTAGGTCTTTACTCAACGCAATTGTTAATCATCATACACACAATGAAAGTAAAGAACGCCATATAAATAAATGCGAATATCATATATAAAGACTGTCATATACAAGAGTCTATGAACCCACACGTCACAAGTTGGCTAGTTGGGCATCTACTCTAACAGATCAGCTTGGAGAAATGATCATAATTCAGAACAAAATAGCTTAGAGCAACGCTCAGAGTTCAAAAGAAAATAGATTAGAGCAACGCTCAGAGTTCAGAAGAAAATAACTTAGAGCTAATACAGTGCAAGAAACATTCTTTGTCTCTTAGAACTACCCTAATCTATTGAATGCACGTGATCAGGAGCTACTAGGCTTATGGGGAACCTTCGGCTTAAGGAACCTTTGGCTTATGGGGAACCTTCAGTTTAGGGGGAACCTTCAGCTTCGGAAGAACCTCATCTTAGAGGGAACCTTCGTATCAGAAATAAGCTTTAAGTCACTGAATGTGCGTGAGCTGAATTATTCAGATTACTCACATACAACTTATGCTTATCCAGAGCTGATCTGATTTACCCCTGCTAAAATATTGAATATATATTGTGATTTATTTCCATAATTTGGAGGGTTTTTAAGAATCTAGTATTTTTGAAAAATTATCTAGTATTTTGGCAAACGTGTATACTATTCTTTGCAAATATATCTACAACTCTTCACAAGTGTATCTACTATTTCTTACAAGTATATCTTTCAGAACCCGCCAATGGCTGCCTGACACGCGTGTTGTCAATGTATGCCAAAATGCAACCAATATTTTCTCGCTGTTTAAAATTCTTGTTATAATTTATATTTTCTTAACTCTTGATTACCATCACTACTTTGTTGTTCCTAAATTTTCTTGCAGAAACCTCTCTCGCTTCTTTGCAACCTAGCAGCAATGGCCTTTGTTTTCATCCAGAGCGCCCTTCAAGTCAATTTTGAATCAGTTCTCAGCCTTCCAAGAAGGGGAATGGTGAAGATGTTCCAAGATTTGGAGTCATCAAGACTCAGACGCTTCCTAGGGTGCACAGCAGCAGCTTATGAGGAGGATATTCAGGCCTTATTTACCAATGCCAGACTCGAGTGAAACACTATGATCAGCACAGTCAGAGTCTCATTCGTGATAATTTCTGAGGATATTTTTGCTGGTATCTTTCAGTTGCCCACTGAGGGGATGGTGGTAATGTTTGAGTTGCCGAAAAGGTTGATTGCACAGATGTGGATGGAATTTTCTGAGTCAAGGGTGTCGTACACAGTTCTTGCACGAAGAGAGATATCAAGGTGTAATATCATTTGTTGCACGATATCAAAGCCAAGGCACTCACTGCCAAAGCTGTATCTTTCGATGTTGTGACCCAAAGCTGACTTGATCTGATGGTGGCTATCATGAGAGGCATCAAAATCAACTTGAGCAAAATCCTTTTCAGGATTTTGAAGGCAATGGTCATTCCATCGACCAAGCAGGCTCGTGGTTTTGCTGTGCAGCTGAGTCTGCTGCTTGGAGGGAGTTCCAAAATTGAAACTGGGTGAATCTAAAGCCCTTACCTCCTTTAAGATTTTATCTACCAAATTTGTTGGCACCTATGTTGCCAAGAACAAATCAACTTTGGCGGAACTTGTTGAGAAGAAGAAGTCTACTAGTGACACAGTGAGACCAACAACAACCAAAGTCAAAAGGTTGGAGGATGTGAGCACCAGCGCTGATGATTTTGTTCAGCTAGTAGTCAAGTGTAAACGCACTACTATTGGGAGAGCTGCTGTGAGGCCAACCGTCCCAATTCAGATGATGCACCCTCCAAAGCGCAAACTCATTCTGTTGGAAGATTCTGATTCTGAGGATCCTAAGTCGTTGCCAAAAGAAACTAAGGTGTCAGCACCTTGGTCCAATCTGTTGTGTCGCGGATGAAAGCTTAGATCTTAGCAGTACCCGATGACGAGTCTTTGTCTCTGTATGCACTCTATCGGACTCTTTAGGACAAATCCTACCCTCCTTCGGTGTCATCAAGAAATCAGATAACTCATATTCGGTGGAGCCAGGGCATTCATATCAGAGAAGTGGACTGGTGCACCAGATCTCTTCCAAAGATTGCCCCTACGGATAAGGAAAGAAGGTTTTGGTGGAGAAAGTCAAGGGCAATCCAGTCAAGCATACAATCACTTTGATTTTTGCAGATCTTGAGTTCTTCGTCAAGATCAGAGACTCCGTATTTATCAGAGTGCATGACCACCTACAGCTTTCGGGGTATGAACAACCTAAGTGGCAGATGCGGCAAGCTGCTCCGATGGAACGAGACAGATTGTCTTCGAACAGCCTTCAAGCGAAGATTGATGATACATGCTAAATTTCGAGAATTGTTCTTTGCAAGATTCTGCTTCAGAGGCGGAAAAACTTTGTTCCCGGACACCCTCTCACAAACATAGACATCCAGTTCTAGACGTTCTGGCTGAGGCTCATAGGATTGCTGTGGTTGCATATCTGGGGCTTCGGAAGCAGCATAAGCTGGTGCGGACACTGCCAGGACCCTCAAGTCTATTTTCAGGACCAGATGGGGATACAACAGGATGTTCAGTTTTCAGTTCCCAGCAACCGCCAGTGAAACAGTGTACATATTTGGTGGTACATCCGTCAGTACAATTTACAGAGAATATTCCGTATGCAATTTCAGATCTTTTCAGCACGGGCAGTGCGCTGAACAATTTTGTGGATTCTTAAAAGAAGGTACACATGCAGAATCCTTCCACTCTCTTTCTGCACGTGAACCTGTTGAGATGGTATGTGAAGAACCTCACCCAGCACAGGCAGTTTCAGTGACTCCCACTGTGTTTCATCATTTGCAGAGACAGTCGCACAACTCTGGGATCTGGTGTCCAGTATCAGTTCGGAGAGAGCTCTTGACATCCTTCAAATGGAATTTCAATTAGCGGATGAAGTCTCTAGAACTCAGTGTCGAAGACCTGCGTACGTCACACATTGCGCTTGTCAACAAACAGTGGAGACAACACATGGATTTACTAAGGAGGGGAGACAAGCTCAAAGCCGACCTTTCCTTGGAGATTACTGCTACTAGAGTGATGCTACATGAAGAGGCACCAAAACAATCATCTGAAGTAAATTCGAGCCTCTCCTCCCTCAGCTCTCAGCTCATAGAAGTAGTTTCTCATCTCAAGAGAGCTAGTGATGTAAAAAGGGGGAAGGTAGTAGCAGCAGCAGAAAAGGGGAGAGTAGCAACGGGGACAGATACAGAGACAGCGGTGGAAAGCGCAGATGGTTTGAGAAAGATTGTTTTCAGTTTTGAGGAAGTATTTTTTGAGGAGTAAATTTCAGTTCTTGTACTCAACTAATTTTCTTTGATTAATAAAAGAGAATTTTTGCTGCTTAATTTTTGTCATCACCAAAAAGAGGGAAATTGTTAAGAATAAAATTTTAGTTTGGGTGATAACAAATTCAAGAACTCGAACAAAATACAGTAGTACGATGAAGAGTTGAACATAACAGCTTAGGACGTCACAGACCAGCTTAGAGCGTGTTGATCAGCTAAGAGCGGGCATATGAGATCAGAACGATGTATATCAGCTCAGAGAATGTCCAACAGTTTACGGCAATGTATTTCATCTTAGAGTAAGTAGATCAGTTCAAAAATTCTCGATTTAGTTCAGATCAAGTAGATCAGCCTAGAGAGTCGTGATTCAGCTCAGGACAAGCAGATCAACTTAGAGAAATGCTCAGAATTCAGAAGAAAATATCTTATATCAACACTTAGAGTTTAGAAGAAAACATCTTAGAGCAACACTCAGAGTTCAGAAGAAACATCTTAGAGCTAAGACAGTGCAGGAAACAACTTAGAGCGGGAACTGCACAGAGACCAGCTCAGGACTCAAAAACAGCGTTCAGTTTAGAGCATATAAGAATTCAGATCAGAGCTTAGAGAGCTAAGTCTCAGGATAGTATTGATGTTATCAGTTTTCAAAATAGCTCAGAGAAACGTTTCTCGTCGTACTGTATATCAGATCAGACCTGGAAAAAGTTAAGTTCAGTAGAGATCAACTCAGACAGTTTTGGATCAGATCACAAAAGCAGATTACAGTTTTTCACATAACAGCTCAGAGCTTACAAGCTTTCAGATCACGTCTACAGCGAACAACTTAGAACATACAGTTATCAATTTATACGTGATTCTATCAGATCAGATCAGATCAATATTATGCTTAATTACTGGCTAAATTACTGGATGACTATTTCTGGACATAACGGTATCTTTCCTGTGATTCTGGAAGAAATAAAGGAAAGTTCTTTGAAGATGGAAAGAAATCAACTAGCCGGTACATCAAATCATTTGAAGATTAATAGAGCTGGAGATCTCTATATATATATGATGATGAACAGAAGCGACGCACGGTCTATTGAATCGAAACAACTTTTGTTCGAACAACTCTGGCATACACAATTCTGCGAAAGCTCTCATACAACCTTACACTACATTATGTTACACTGCAGAATTTACATCGCACAAAATTTCACTGTTCATCATCATTCTCGTTATAACCTTGCTCCCAAAAGCATCACATGTATTCATTCGAGTTGTATCCACTCTGTAGTATTGTGTCTTGATTGTAAATCATAATTTCATAGATAGTGTGAAAGCTTAAACAGCTTAGAGGTAAATGTTGTATTTGCAAAACAGATCACGAATCTGTTTCTGTCGTAGAAGTGCTATGAGTTCTTGCAACTTTTGGGCTGTCGGATCGGGTTAGAGCAGGAGCTATTGTAATCAAATATTCTAGTGGAATCCTTCATGTTCAAGAAAGAAGGAGAGACGTAGGAGTTTAAGCTTCGAACATCCATAAACAAACTCTTGTCCCTTTTACTTTACTGCATTTAGTTTTATCTTTACAGCTTTTTGTCTTATATAGTTGTTCCAATCGAGTTCATTCCGCACAATTCTTTGTTACTCGAGAGAACAAAAGTACACTGAGATCCTCCAAATCTAGTAACACAACTTAGAGGTAGCCGAAGGTTTTAAAAATATTTTGAAAGGACTTTTGCAAAAATTTGTGAAGGAGTTCATTCTACCTACCCCCCCACCCCCCACCCCCGTCTGAACTTCCGAGCTATATTTTAGCTATATTTTGATCCAACAGTTACCACAAAATAATAGCTGAATAAATTGAAAACTCCTGGAATAGATCTTCAGCTTCATTGATTAATCTGCACGAAGTACAAAAACCAGTAGATGATAAAAATGGTTTGGGCTTTACTATTTGTGCAAGCAGCTTGAAGGAAACAAATACTCAATCAATTCTGGTGAGGGACAAGTTCAAGAAGATGAACTTTGTCAAAGACAGTATGATACATAACACGACTGAATTCGTCAAACATGATGATCAAAATGGATCTTATCTAAACCAGAAGGGAAATCAAGAAATCGGGTATGAAAATCCTGAGAGCTAACAGCCGAGCTGGCTAAAGAACAGACTGGACAACATAAATATTAAAGCTAAAACTGATACATGTCCATCTTATCTGAACCAACATGGGCACGACTCGATGAAGGCTAGATCGTAGAAACAAACGAAGGTTCAGACCAGAAACATTATAAATAGTCAAAATCATAAACATAATCTGAATAGATCCTGCACTACTCCGGCATGAACTTCTTTTGGATCTAATTTTACAGATCAGAATCTAAGTTTTGATGCACACAAAATCTGTTATTATTGTACTAATGCTCTATGTGACATACGCAGCTTGCTAAGTCTAGAGTAGACCTGAATATATCCAAACTGGAACATTAAGGGGATGCCTGAGCTGAACTGGTCGAAGATATCTAGCTGGAACAATAAGGCGACGCCCAAGCTGGATCAGCAGTTTACTTCCAAAGTGCAGGGAACACCAAGCTGGTTCAGCAGCTTGGATCAGGAGAGGCACGGAGATCAAGCTTAGTGAAGTGAAGAGCAGAATGGTTGAAGCGTAGATCAAGTTCGAGTACAAGGACAGTGATTGAGTGCGAAGCTGAGTACAAGCGTAGTGATCGAGTGCAGATCAGATCACTAGCGCAGTACGAAGAACTCAGCTGAGCAACCAGTTGAAGGACCAGCTGGGAGGTCAGCTGATACATGCGAGCTGTTTCAGAAAGAGGCTGGACAAGCTTGAGGAGACCCCCGTAGATGGAGATGAGGAAGAATCTGTATGCCGGGGGTACTCGATCAGCCTCAATTGATCCAAGCTGGTATGGAAAGATGCAAGCTGGATGGGCACACTAACACAGCTCAGCATTGATCCAGAAGAACTTTGAAGCAGACCAGCTTGGAGTACAACTCAAATGAAGAGTCTGCTAAGATATAGGGAGCAGATTAGAAACCAGCTGGTTAAGGACAAACCAGCTGGACAAGATGTTCAAGAGCAGATCAAGGAAGAAGGGACTCTATCTAGCAAAGTCATGAACAGTCATAAAATGGGGAGGAAATTTGCTAGATAGAGGAACTCTAACCTCTGAAGATGATGAAGATCATCTCAAGAGCAGTTGCAAACGAGAGGAGAATAAAAGAGCGTTGAACAGCTCGATAAAGCAACTAGCTCGAAGACAAGACCAACTCAATGCAAACCAAAAAGGAGAAAAGCTGGCAAGCTGATTAAGGTTAGACCAGCTCAGATAGCATGACAGATGCTATCAAATCTACTAGCAAAGCGACTTGAATACAATACTACACGACAAATACTTTTTAGTATTCAAATCTACGAGCAAAGCGACTTGAATATAAGACTAAAGGTGTTGTGCGAACCAAAATACAAAAGAAGATAGCACAACCCTAGGAAGGCATCGAAGAACCAGCTCAGATAGGAGCTCTTCTCAGTGTGTGAGATTTTATCTTTGAGAGATTAAGTATACACTGTAAAACTCACACACGATTCACTCACATATTTGAGAGAAGTGATTAGATTAGCTGAGTGAATCAAAAACAAAAACGATCTCCATTGTAGTCTTTGGACAGAGACGTTAAACAAGTCTAATTGTCTTTCGCACTGAGACGTTAAAGAAGTATGTGTAGCCTTTCTCACGGAGGCGTAAAAGAAGTGAGTTAGATACACGCAGTTTGCGGGCTGGTGTGCAGTGGTGTGGCTAGGACTTCTTGCGGCTGCTGGTCGTAGGAGTGGGTTGCAGTGAGGGTCTCGGTAATCAAAGCATTCTAGTGGATCCTTTCCAATTGCGGAAGCAGGGGAGATGTAGGAGATTCAGCTCCGAACTTCCATAAAATTTGCAGCGTATTTTCTTTATAGCTTTCCGCACTTACATTCACACATTGAATATTTGTTAACCTTGCTTAAAACTGTTTAATACTTTCGATTATAAGAGTTCAGTTTGAGTTGTTTCCGCATGATTTTAACTTTGAACTCAATCTGTATCTCGGTGTACTAATATCAAGAACACTGAGCTATTGCAGCTCAAGACTTAGTGAACCAGTTTTCTTGGGATAAACCAACTTGCAGAGCAGCTGGTAATATAGACCAGCTCACAGAGCTTTATTCCAGCCTCACGTCGATATGGTTCATAGTTGTGTGTTGTTTTCAACTTGTAAATTTTAAAATGCACGTAACTCACGAGGTTGGTGTTTGGGCTATGTGAAAGCCTACGTGAGTTGTGGCAGAACTCACGTACACCCCCTGTTTTTCGATCCTAACAACTTTCATGGACATGTGCACTGGAAAAAAATTTAAGTGTAATTCAAGTATAGGTCCCGAAAGGGCTAATCCATCTAGACCCAAATATATTGGGTACCAAAAATTGCATTTTGTTTGTATGTTAGCAAGGGTAATGTCAGGCCCCGTGCTAATTACTAACAATTAACACATAATAAGCGCATAAACACGGAAGCTTAAAATCAGGGCTTAAAAATTTTTCGAAATACTATGGGCCTGAACTCCAAATCATATATTCAAAATATTCAATACTCAAACACAACAGGTAACCACATAAAACAAATCAAATGTATATCCCCAATACATGATAACACGGGGCATCCCCCGGCTCAATACATATCATATATATATAAACTGGGACTCAGGGACGTGGGGATTGACCAGCTGAACTTCCACTCGGCCCAGCTTGGTTACCTGAAGCTCCTGCAAATGGGCAACGCAGACCCAAACAAGACAAAAGCAGGAAAACAAGTACGAGGTCAAGCCTCAGTACGAAGAGCTATCAAAGCAGATAAACATGCAACATGCTATAATCAATGCTATAAATGCATGAGGCTATCAAAGGAAATCGGTCAGCTAGGCCAGTGCATCCATCGGCAAAATCATATCAAGTCGCCTCTATACCACGGTCTATCAACCGGGAAATCATCGGTCCGTGATCATCGGGGCCCGTCAGCCCATCACAGCTCGGCGTGCTAGATGCATACAATTTATAATACGTGAAGCAAAACATAACTCAATCAATTCCATCCTTTAAATTCACGTAAGCCACATAACAGCAAATCACAACATCGAAAAATAGACATGTTCACGCTCAAACTGCTAAGGGCTGCTCAATCGTACCTTAATTCCTCAACAAACTACCTCAAAAAGGCACGGCAATCACACTGCCTAAGGAAGCAGATTCTCCTGGATTTGCAATTCACGGCAGAAGGCTTCCTAAAGCTGAAATCTGGAATCATACACAAGAGATTCAAGAAATGGCTAACACAATTCTACCTCCAAATTCCTACCAAACTCACGGCAAACCCTCAACACTCATGGCTGGAGAGACCAAAATTCGAATCAACGTTCCAATCCCACCATACACTTATCAGAAGGCTAAAATCACGCTCGAAACAATATTCAAAGATCAAAGAATCGGAAGCTACCTGCACAACCCAAAACTGCCAAAATCAGTAGCTTCGTGAATCTGTCTCAGCTCACTTCAGCCTTAAAAAGTGGTATGGAAAGAAATATCTTTTTGAGGGCTTTCCAGCGCTACCAAGAACGCGAAAATTGGAGGTCGGAGTCAACAGGAAATCGCGATAGAAAGTGACGGTGAATAGTAGCTAAAACCGAGGGTTTCGAGTTTGAGGATAAGAAATATCGGGTCTGGAATGCTCTAAGTGTAACCCAACACTTAGATTTATATCCTCAACTCAAAAAGCTACAAAGCAGGTCAAACACCGACAAAAACAGAGTCCTACAACTTCAAATATCGCAGGACAGATCTCTCGCGCAAAGCTAAGGAAAAACAAGATCTCACGCTAAACAATTCTCGCACAAGCCTCAAAACGACGAAGTACAGGGACCAGCTTTCAGCGCTTCAACAAAACTCGCGCAAAACAGATTCCTCGACTCTGCGCCAAGTCTTACCAGATTTCACGCTGCACACAAATTCTCGCGCGATAACAAAACGACAGCGTACGGGTAAAACAGATTTCTCACTCACGCTACGGACCCAAAACGACACCGTAGCAACTTAAAGGGAACGACGTCGTTTAGAGAAACAGATCTCTCTCAGAACGCACAACGCCAATCGCTAAGAAAAACGGATCCTTACTCAAATAGTCAAACGACACCGTTTCAAGCCTACTACTCAACACGCTAAAACAGATCCCACACCAGGTCTCTCACATTAGCGCAAACAGATCCCATGCTAACGTGGCATTTCCAGACTTCATGAAACGATGGCGTATTGACCAAAACACGCTGCGAAGGGAAATCATCACGCGATCAGATCCCTCAAGCGTCAGGCTCACGTCATCAACGTAACACAAACGCACGATGCTGACGTCATCAGATCCGAAAATTATGAAATGCAAAGCGCTCCACTCTTGCGCTATACTCGACCGTCCAGATCTCTCATCCGCTCACTCTAGAATCAAGCGATACTAAGGAATCAGATTTCTACCATACCTTCCTCAATTCAAATCCAAATCCCAAACGGATTTCACCAAAAATCCTAAAATTCGAAGTCTGAAATTATGATTAACACTAATCCCAAATCTGAATCCTCATATTCTCCCCAACTTAAGAGATTTCGTCCTTGAAATCAAAGACAAACACAGAGAAGAAATAATCAAACATGCAAATTCAGGACTAACGACTCATCAAATTCAAAACAAAACCAGAAATTTACCTGGAAAATGCGCACGATCAGTGCTCAAACAGATGAGGCCAATCCTGTCTCATCTTTTCCTCAACCTCCCAGGTTGCTTATTCTCGGCCATGCTTGCTCCATTGGACCATCACCAACGGAATTATCTTGTTCCTCAGCTGTTTCTCCTTCCTATCCAAGATCTGCACCGGATATTCGACATAACTCAAGGTAGAATCCAGCTCAACTTCGTCAGTTCTCAAAACATGGGACGGATCCGGCTCATATTTTCTCAACATTGACACATGAAACACGTCATGCATCGCGGCTAACTCCTCGGGCAGCCTCAATCTATAAGCCAACTGTCCAATACGCTCGATAATCTCAAAAAGACCAACGAATCTGGGAGCCAATTTGCCTTTAAATCTGAATCTCATCACGCTCTTGAAAGGATAAATCTTGAGAAACACACGATCGCCAAACTCAAACTCTAACGGTCGACGTCTTCTATTAGCATAACTAGAGAAACGGTCTTGGGCAGCTTTCATCCTACTTCGAATCAAATCGATCTGATCCTTCATGTGCTGAACAAACTCCGGGGTAGAAAGCTGTCTCTCGCCCACTTCTTCCCAACAAATCAGGGATCTGCACTTTCGACCATACAACGCCTCAAACGGAGCCATTCCAATAGTCACCTGGTAGCTGTTATTATACGAAAACTCGACTAAGGATAATGAATCCTGCCAGCCACCACTGAAATCCATCACCACTGCTCGCAACATATCCTCTAAAGTCTGGATAGTTCGCTCAGACTGTCCGTCTGTCTGTGGGTGATAGGCTGTGCTCATTGCCAATCTCGAACCCATTGCTGCTTGCAGACTCTTCCAAAAGCGAGAAGTGAACCTCGGATCTCTGTCAGACACTATTGAAACCGGAACTCCATGCAATCTAACCACATGGTCGATGTAAAATTTCGCCATCTTCTTCATCGAACACCTCACATCATAGGGAATGAAATGGGCTGACTTCGAAAGTCTATCAATCACAACCCAAATCGCATAGCATCCCCTACTCGATCAAGGTAGGTGAGTCATGAAATCCATGGCGATGTGCTCCAAATTCCATTGGGGCACCTCTAAACTCTGAAGCAATCCACCAGGTCTCATTCTCTCAGCCTTGATTTGCTGGCAATTCAGACGTCTAGCAACAAAAGCAGAAATGTCGCTCTTCATACCTGCCCACCAGTAGTGAGACTTCAAGGCATGGTACATCTTTCGCTCGCCTGGATGCACACTGTACCGACTACAATGTGCTTCCTTCATGAGGGTCTCCTTTAAATCAATCAGGTTCGGAACTACCAATCTCCCTCTGAATCTCAAACATCCATCCGAAGCAACAGAGAAATCATCAGACTGACCCGACTGCGCCTTAATCCTCAACTCATGGATATAGGGGTCGGTCCTCTGCGCCTCCCTGATGTTCATCATAATCTGCGGTTCCACCTGAAGAGACGAAACGAAGAAATACTGATCACCCGGCTGGAATCGCCAACCAGAAGTACTCAACTCCTCATGAACCTTCGAAATACTCAAGGATGCTAACATATCAGGCTGGGTCTTTCGACTTAGAGCGTCTGCTACCAAGTTCACTCACCCAGGCTGATACTGAATCTCACAATCAAAGTCCTTAAGCAATTCCATCCAGCGTCGTTGCCTCATGTTCAAATCTGACTGCGTGAAGATATATTTCAGGCTCTTGTGGTCGGTGTACACCACAAATTCTTCACCATAGAGATAATGCCGCCAAATCTTCAAGGCAAACACTATTGCAGCCAACTCCAAATCATGAACCGAGTACCTCGTCTCGTGAGGCTTCAGCTGTCGAGACGCATACGCGATCACGTACCCGTTCTGCATCAAAACACACCCTAAACCATTCAGAGAAGCATCGGAGCACACAACAAATTCTCCGGAGCCAGACGGTAGGACCAAAACAGGAGCAGTAGTCAACTTCTCCTTCAGCGTCTGAAAACTATACTCGCACTCATCAGTCCATACGAATCTCTTATCTTTCTGAGTCAACTGCGTCATAGGCTTGGCTATTGAAGAAAACTTCTCAATGAAACGCCTATAATAGCCGGCCAATCCCAAGAAACTGCGGATCTCTGAAATGTTTCGAGGTCTCTCCCAGTTCAGATTTGCTTCGACCTTGCTAGGATCCACCGAAATTCCTTGTGCCGAAATCACGTGACCCAAGAATATAATCCTATCAAGCCAAAACTCGCACTTGCTGAATTTGGCATAGAGCTGTGAGTCTCTCAATCTCTGCAATACAAGTCTCAAATGCTCCTTGTGTTCTCTCTTGCTCCTCGAGTACACCAAGATGTCATCTATGAAGACGATTACGAACCGATCTATATACTCGCTGAAGACGCGATTCATCAAATCCATAAAGACAGCGGGGGCATTCGTCAATCCAAACGGCATGACAAGAAACTCAAAATACCCATATCGAGTCCGGAAGGCTGTCTTTGCTACATCAGCATCTCTAATTCGCAACTGGTGATAACCAGAGCGCAAATCAATCTTCGAGTAAACAACCGATCCCTGCAACTAATCGAACAAGTCATCAATCCTCGGCAGAGGATACTTGTTCTTCACCGTGGCCTTATTCAACTGTCTAAAGTCCACACACATCCTCATAGTGCCATCTTTCTTTTTCACAAATAAAATCGGAGCTCCCCAAGGCGACATGCTCGGTCTGATGAAGCCTTTCTCTAAGAGATCACTCAACTATTCCTTCAGCTCTTTCAACTCCACAGGCGCCAACCGGTAAGGAGCTCTAGAAATCGGGGCGGTACCGGGCACCAACTCAATACTGAAGTCGAGAAGGTCCTCCAAAACGTGACGGCTCACGAGGCTGAAAACCAGATCGCTGGGACTGAACAAAAGGTTGCTGTCGCTGAGAAGAACCACTAGCGGAACCCTGCTGCGACTGACCAGTAGACCGCCCTCCAATCGAAGGACACGCTCTAGCAAAGTGTCCCGGCTGACCAAAAAGATGGCAGAGTCCTCGGACACCTCGACACTACGAAGTCTGATGTCTCCCTCCGCACTGACTACAGAATCCACCTCCAGAACCCCTACCAGAATTACTGCCAGAACCAGAGCTCACGGAACCAGAAGAACTCGAATGGCCCTTCTTCTTGAATTGCTTCCCTCTAGGTCTGAACTGCTGGCGACTCGACTGCTGTGACCCCTGCAGAGACTGATACGACTGCGACACCGTCTGAGCCGGCTGAGAAGCACATCCAGACGTCTGATGTATCGGAGCCTCAGGATCCATCAAACTTTCCTCGATATCCACCGCATTGTTCACAGCTTCCATGAAGGTCGCCGGGGATCCAGACAGCACCATCCGATAAAGGTCAGGTCTCAAGCCCTTCAAGAACTTGTTCCTCTTCGTTCGCTCTTGGTTCGCCACAGCTGGCATGTACACTAGAAGCGCAGAAAACCGCCTCGAATACTCGGCCACACGCATATCACCCTGCTTCAAATTATCAAACTCACGCTCACGGCTAGCAAAATAGGACTCTGGAGTGTATTCACGTCGAAAAGCTTCACAGAAAACATCCCAAGTGAGCTCCGTCCCACTATCTCGAAGCATCCTAGAAGTACTCATCCACCAGCGCTGTGCATCATCTCGCAGCTGCAGCACTGCCAACTTCAGTCTCTTTTCTGGAGCGTACTCCAAGGTATCAAATAACTCCTCCATCTGAACAAGCCACGCCTCAGCCCTAGCACCACCCTCAGTACCGGCCAACGTCGGGGGGTTCGTCCGCTGAAATCGGGCTAAGACCAACTCCATTCCACCTATCTGTCTAGTGACGTCCTCTACCTGAGTGTCGTCATCACTACCTGCTCTAGATTCCTCTACGGAACGTCTAGTCCTCCTACCTCCTCCTCGTCTCGGCGGCATCTTAACAATCCTAGAGGTAAGGTCTCACAGCAGATATAATAACAAGACAGATAATAGATCACATAAGTCACAGAGGCAATCAAAATCAAATCAAAACTCTGTGCCTAGACTCGAGTGTGATCAAAAGAAATCGAGCTTATCCCAGTTTAAGCTCTGATACCAAAAATGTCAGGCCCCGTGCTAATTACTAACAATTAACACATAATAAGCGCATAAACACGGAAGCTTAAAATTAGGCCTTAAAAATTTTTCGAAATACTATGGGCCTGAACTCCAAATCATATATTCAAAATATTCAATACTCAAACACAACAGGTAACCACATAAAACAAATCAAATGTAGATCCCCAATACATGATAACACGGGGCATCCCCCGGCTCAATACATATCATATATATATAAACTGGGACTCAGGGACATGGGGATCGACCAGCTGAACTTCCACTCGGCCCAGCTTGGTTACCTGAAGCTCCTGCAAATGGGCAACGCAGACCCAAACAAGACAAAAGCAGGAAAACAAGTACGAGGTCAAGCCTCAGTACGAAGAGCTATCAAAGCAGATAAACATGCAACATGCTATAATCAATGCTATGAATGCATGAGGTTATCAAAGGAAATCGGTCAGCTAGGCCAGTGCATCCACCGGCAAAATCATATCAAGTCGCCTCTATACCACGGTCTATCAACCGGGAAATCATCGGTCCGTGATCATCGGGGCCCGTCAGCCCATCACAGCTCGGCGGTAGACACTCGTATCGGGTAGTCACCGCATTAATCACGTGTGTTTTGAGGAATTTGCGAAAGGATAAGTCTTCCTGCTGAATTCGAAAGCTGTATCGTTAGTTTAAGAATGAGAAATATCGATTTTTGGTGAAGTCAACGCTGGTCAAAGTTACTGTAGCTCCTGCTGGTGGAATTGGAATCAGCAGATATGGTGACTTCAGCGTGAAGCGTGAAGATCTGCTGGTTTTGGTGCGAATTGTAGTTGCTGCTGGTAGACATTGCGCGTAGCGTGAGGTTGAACGAGGAAGTGACGCGTGTTAGTCAACATTTTGGAGTGTTGACTATTAATTCAGCAGATGGCTATTGGAATCAGCAGATATGTTGACGTAGGCGTGGCGTAATACTTGCTGCTGGTAGTATTTGCATTTGGTTGGTTGCTGCTGATCAGCAGGCGCGCGTATGTTAGAGCGTTGAGAAGCGACGTCGTTTGAATTAGTAGATGCGTCGTCGTTTTGCGTGATTTCCCGCGATCAGCAGATAGAATGTTTTTGAGATAGAGCTGTGATCAGCAGATGATTGTTGTGCTTGCGCGAGAGCTGTTGCCTGCTGGTTTTGTCGACTGCTTAGATAATCAGCAGATGTTGGATTTGAGAGAGTATAAGTAGAAGTGTCGTTCG
>KV007526.1:133596-151425 GCA_001598015.1 Dorcoceras hygrometricum
ACAGTCGGCCAGTCACAACGTGGCACCCAATCAGGTTATCAAATCAAATCTGTACATCAGGCTCAAGATGTATGCATGAATGCCATTCAATATCCATGCTAGATGCATACGATTTATAATACGTGAAGCAAAACATAACTCAATCAATTCCATCATATAAATTCACGTAAGCCACATAACAGCAGTTCACAACATCGAAGCATAGACATGTTCACGCTCAAGCTGCTAAGGGCTGCTCAAATCGTACCTTAATTCCTCAACAAACTACCTTAAAAAGACACGGCAATCACACTGCCTAAGGAAGCAGATTCTCCTGGCTTTGCAGTTCACAGCAGAAGGCTTCCTAAAAGCTGAAATCTGGAATCATACACAAGAGATTCAAGAAATGGCTAACACAATTCTACCTCCAACTTCCTACTAAAAACTCACGGCAAACCTTCAAAACTCACGACTGGAGAGACCAAAATTCGAATCAACGTTCCAATCCCACCATACACTTATCGGAAGGCTAAAATCACGCTCGAAACAATATTCAAAGATCAAAGAATCGGAAGCTACCTGCACAACCCAAAACTGCCAAAATCAGTAGCTTCGTGAATCTGTCTCAGATCACTTCAGCCTTAAAAAGTGGTATGGAAAGAAAGATCTTTTCGATGGCTTTCCAGCGCTACCAAGAACGCGAAAATCGGAGGTCGGAGTCAACGGGAAATCGCGATAGAAAGTGACAGTGAATAGTAGCTAAAACCGAGGGTTTCGAGTTTGAGGATAAGAAATATCGGGTCTGGAATGCTCTAAGTGTAACCCAACACTTAGATTTATATCCTCTACTCAAAAAGCTACAAAGTAGGTCAAACACCGACAAAAACAGAGTCCTACAACTTCAAATATCGCAGGACAGATCTCTCGCGCAAAGCTAAGGAAAAACAAGATCTCACGCTAAACAATTCTCGCACAAGCCTCAAAACGACGACGTACAAGGACCAGCTTTCAGCGCTTCAACAAAACTCGCGCAAAACAGATTCCTCGACTCTGCGCCAAGTCTTACCAGATTTCACGCTGCACACAAATTCTCGCGCGATAACAAAACGACAGCGTACGGGTAAAACAGATTTCTCACTCACGCTACGGACCCAAAACGACACCGTAGCAACTTAAAGGGAACGACGCCATTTAGAGAAACAGATCTCTCTCAGAACGCACAACGCCAATCGCTAAGAAAAATGGATCCTTACTCAAATAGTCAAACGACACCGTTTCAAGCCTACTACTCAACACGCTAAAACAGATCCCACACCAGGTCTCTCACATTAGCGCAAACAGATCCCATGCTAACGTGGAATTTCCAGACTTCATGAAACGATGGCGTATTGACCAAAACACGCTATGAAGGAAAATCATCACGCGATCAGATCCCTCAAGCGTCAGGCTCACGTCATCAACGTAACACAAACGCACGATGCTGACGTCATCAGATCCGAAAATTATGAAATGCAAAGCGCTCCACTCTTGCGCTATACTCGATCGTCCAGATCTCTCATCCTCTCGCTCTAGAATCAAGCGATACTAAGGAATCAGATTTCTATCATAACTTCCTCAATTCAAATCCAAATCCCAAACGGATTTCACCAAAAATCCTAAAATTCGAAGTCTGAAATTATGATTAACACTAATCACAAATCTGAATCCTCACATGTAAGCTTTTAAAGAAATCTTCATGGCTTTTTGGCAGTGGATACTCATGAAATATGACTGGAAAACACAAGCTGCTAACCGATGTCAAACAGATCGGGGGACCAACAGTCACTTTTGGTGATAACTCAACAGGTGCAACTGTGGGCAAGGGTAAGATTGTCCACCATAATATTATATCAAGGACGTAGTTTTTTTTGAAAATCTTTTTTACAATCTGATCAGTATCAGTAAGCTATGTGACAATGATTATATCGTACATTTTCACAAGCTTGTACCGTTCAGAGCCAGACGATCTGGCAGATTTATCAGGACATAGGTTCACAAACGCGTATAAAGTAAATTGGTCAGATAACTCTGGTACATGAAAGCATGCTTAATAGCAAACAACTCAGAAGATTGCTTATGGTATTAACGTGTGAATTGTTGGGGATCCGGATCCGCCCCCCGGCGAGGCAGCGGAAGAACATAGAAAAGGCCGGGAGACGATCAATACGAAAAATCAGACAATTCAATAATCGTCATTCATAGGTGTTCAAAAATGAATACCTTGCTGGCACTTGTGCCTGGCTCCAACCGGAATTACAAGAACCCGGCTCTTCTCGGTAGATTGCTGTAGATTACGCCAATCCGGTCCATGACCAGATCCGAGACTCCTTCGTCAGACTGCACTAGAAGCACTGACGAGATCAGCACGAACGGATTCTCCTCGTCGAGTTGGCCGGAAAAGAATTTCCTGCGACAACGGGCGGCGGCGGCGGCGCACGACGACGGCGGCTTGTGAGTGAGGAGGGGGGCGGCCAAAACTAGGTTTAGGTTTAGAGTTGTATGTTATGATATGTGTTAAGTCTTGCTTAAGTCTAATTAAATAGACTTAAGTGTTGGACTTGGACCGGCCCAACGGGCCCGGGTCCAACGATGAACATTCAGTTCATATCCAACACCGAGACTTCACCGTAACTCCGATCGCCGATCAGATCGGACGGATCGACTCAGTTTCCGAAACTGAATAACATGATCTGAAAAACCATTTTTCAGAACCCCAGTGCAAAATGACCGTTTTGCCCCTCAACAGCGGCAAACCCCGGTTTGACCCATGTTGACTTTTAGGAAGTCGCACTTCCCGAAATCCTCTTCTCGTGCTCAACACATTGAGCTGAGTATCCGTGCGTGAATCTCAAATCTAGTACTTGTGTGACCCTCAATGGTTCAGGGATACAGCTAGCCGTGGGCCCACAACCATTGTGGCTCCGGAATCACAATTCCGGACTTGCCCAATGGATCATGGTAAAGCGTCTAGCAACATAGCCCCATGATCCGCTAGGTATCACTGATAGTGCCTGCAAGAACCAGTCGGTCGTGGTTAGCGTACAGTACGGTCCTTTCAATCCATATATCCCGATCAGATCAACGACCATTGGTAAATCGAGAGTCGCTATAGATCCGATAGCTATGCATACATCTTGGAGATCGAATAGTGACATCGCGAGTGTAACTAGGTAAACACATTTACCTAAAACACTTCTAGTACTCTGGCCAGAGATTTATATACTATTATCCCCTCAGATAGCATAGGATATCCACGCATGTCTGCGAGCGGTGATTCCTCGACAACGATACATCGACTCCTACATGCATCGGGGTCTCACCCAATCCCGACGCCTTATGACTCCAGGTGAGTCGGCAAACGGGTCAAAGTGAGACGCCTATCATGTAGAGTCTCAATGAAGTTTCGAGTCGTGAGGACTAATTAGTACAACCAAGACCTTGGACTTATCCACTCGACAAATGGTAACCACTTGGAAAGTCCGAACGAGGGTAGTTCGATAGATCACCAGGTCACTATCTATCTGCATGCTCAGAACATCACAATGTTCCCTACCAATGAAACATGGTACTTCGCATCGCAGATACTAGTCTCGAACTCGGGCAGCCTTATCCTCATTTTGACGGTCCAATCGACTAGGAACATGTTCAGAACACACAGCGACTATTAGATGTGTTTCATGATAGCCGTCATACCCACTATCACATCTAACATACGCTTTAGTGCATTCTAGGTCTTTACTCAACGCAATTGTAAATCATTACACACATAATGAAAGTAAAGAATGCCATATAAGTAAATGCGAATATCATATATAAAGATTGTTTGTACAAGAGTCTATAAAACCCACACGCCACAAGTTGGCTAGTTGGGCATCTACTCTAACATGAATCATATAAATTTTAAAACCATTTCATGTCTGAGTAAGCATGATTTGGTCATCGGTTTGCCCAAAAATTATTTTACAAAATAAAAACTTTGTTCCACATGTCAGATCAAAAATCAAGTCCGGTCTACATTTAAAAATAAGGTTTGTAATTCCTATTCTCGAAGCTTAGAGTTGTTACACATGGATTTGGTCCTATACCAGTAATGAGCTTAGGGGAACGAAGTACACCCTAGTGATTGTCGATGATTACTCTAGGTTTACATGGGTAATATTTTGAAAAATAAAATATCAGACCACGGACCAGCTGATAAAGGTTTTAACACGCCTTCAAAATAAGAAATATTTTTCCATCAAATCCGATTAGGAGTGATCAAGGTACTGAATTTTAAAATGAAAAATTATCCTCCTATCTAGAATCCAACGGAATTAGGCATGAGTTCTACGGCCAGATCACCACAAAATGGACTTTCTGAGAGGAGAAATCGTAATTTAAGAGAGGCTACAAGAACTATGCTTTTTGATCCCCAGGATTTCTCAAAAGTATTGGGCCGAAGCTGTGAGCACTACATGCTACACACAGATGATTAACAAGAAACAAGGAAAATGCCATATGAGATCTAGAATGGCAAGCAACATAACCTTTCATATTTTTAAGTTTTGTTTGTCGATGCTACATTCATAAAAATTTCAAAATGCATTTATCTGCATTTGATTCTCGTGCTAAAATAGGAATATTTCTTGGTTATTCAACTGTCAACAAAGCTTATCGTGTTGTTAGCAATATAACACTGACAGTAGAAGAGTCTATTAATGTTAAATTTGATGAGTAAAGTTTTTTTCTAACTCTATTGCATCTATCAATGATATTAGCTACAGATTAGAATTTACTAACCTAGTTGATTCGAGTGATTATGAGATACATGTTAGAAGACTAGCAGAAGACGTCCAAGTTGATGCAGCAGAGCCAGTCCCGCTGATACAGCAAACCGTGTCCAATCTAATGCAACTGGAGATGTTCAAAATGATCCAACAATGGAAATTCAAACGAAACCTTAAACAAGCACTAAGAGCTTGGTATAATACATTTTCCAAATTCTTAGTTAAAATGATCGCATCTTTCTCGTCCAAATCTATGTTAATGATATCATTTTTGGATCAACTAATCCGAAATTGTGCACAAAGTTTTCCAAACTGATGCAGGATAAGTTTGAGATGAGCATGATGGGAGAATTGACATTTTTCTTGGCTTACGAGTCGACCAGCTTGAGAATGGTGCATTAATTAATTGAGATAAGTATACAAAGGAACTTCTGAAGAAGTTCGAGATGGAAACTCAACCACAGCTGCTCTGATGTACATCCCTCAAGCTCGATAAAGATGAAGCTTGTACTGCCATTGAGGTAACAATGTATCGAGGAATAATTGGATTGCTATTGTGCTTGACTACTAGCAGACCAGATATCGTGTTTATTGTCTGTGTGTGTACTAGATTCCAATAAGATCCAAAACAATCGCATTTTAATACCGTAAAAAAGAATTTTAAAATATTTAAAAAGCACTCAGAACGTAGGATTTTGGTATCCCAAAGATTCCTATTTCAATTTGCTTGGCTTATCTGATGCAGATTATGTAGGTTGTAAGATAGATAGGAGAGCACAATTGGGACTTGTTAGTTCTTGGGAGTTATAATAATTTCCTGGTTTAGCAAGAAGAAAACATCCATTGCAACGAATACAGCTGAGACAGATTACTTAGCATCTTCAAGCTACTGTGCTCAGATCTTATGAATACAACATTATCTTAGAGACTACGGTGTTGATGGAGCTGAAGCTCCCATTTCTGTGACAACACAAATGCTATTTCTATCACTCAGAATCTTATGTTGCATTCCAGAACCAAGCACACTGACATACGAAATCATTTCATAATGAACCACGTGCTGAAAAAGGATATCCAACTGGAGCATGTCTCAACAGATCAGCAAGTAGCTGATATATTTACCAAGCCTCTGTTAGAAGCTAAGTTTTCATATTTTCGAAATGTATTGGGTCTCTTGGATACGTCCTACACTGAGTACACTTATGTTCAGGGGGGAAATTTTATCTCAAATAGATCATACCAAAAATCTGCAATCTGTGTCTGATATGATCTGATTTTTAGAAAATCTGTTTCATTTTTTATGTGTTTATCATGAGATCTTATCACGGGGTTTGCATGTAACGCCTAGAAATTCCTGATTACGTAGAAATGAGTGCATAACTAGGGGGAAAATCATTTTAGTATGTTACATGCCATTTTATATGATTTATTTATGATTTTTATGTTGCATGGTAAGCATGTCATGTTTTCATTCTGTTTGAGTTACGGACGCGTGGACGAGACTAGGGACGAACGAGACGAAAATAATTGAGATTTTTAAGTCCTTGGATTTTTAAGAATAGAAATTTATTAATTTAAGCAGCAAATTTCCAAAAATTGGGGCTTTTACTATTATTTTGAGGGGAACCCGTTTTTCGCCTATACGAGCTGTTTTATTGAACTTTATTGTATTTTAAAATTTGGGGAGGCTTTTATTTCGAAAATTAGAGGTTTTAAAAGCATGGATTAGAGTATTGATTAATATGGTAACTTAGTGGAGGGATAGAATAGTAAAAATCCATTTAATTTTCTTAATTAAACCTTAGGGGTCATTTTAGTCACCCTCATTATTTCAAAAAACCTAGCCTCCTCCACTCCAACATAGCCGTCCCCTCCCCCTCTCACACATCCCCATCGAAAATTTCAAGAATTTTGGTGATCCAAGGTGGTTTCCGTCCCGATCTCGCCCCCTCTCACACATCCCCATCGAAAATTTCAAGAATTTTGGTGATCCAAGGTGGTTTCCGTCCCGATCTCGCGTCCTCTACGTCGGTAACTCGCAGATCTTCTTTTGCTCCAAGACAGGCATGAAATATCTATTCTTTTTCTCATCATTTAAGCCATATTAAACTGTTTTTAATGAAAGATGCATGAAATTTATGTGTTTTAGATTGAACTATGCATCATGTTGAAGATCCATGCATGTGCCATATTTTCTAACACGTTTTTCGATCCAAACTTGTGAGGCTTCGGTCGAGGTGGGTTATAGGGGCTTGGATATGGTCCTTAATGGTCTCATGGTTGTCCTTAGATGATGAGAGGATGGCTAGATTGACCAAACTATGGTTGGACGTGAGCATGCACGGTGCGTCGCGTGTTGGTGGGCATCCTCCTTCTCGCCCTTCGTGCATGCACTGTAGCTCACGGTTGTGGCCGTGGTTGGTCCCAATGAAACCGGCTGGACCTGGAGGTGGTCCAGACGATGGGTCTCCGGCCATGGTGGCCGGATCAGGGAGGTCGAGAGGCGTGAAGGGGCGAGGTAGCATGGAGACGGCGGCATGCGTGTAGGTGGTTTAGGGTTGGGGTTTGCGTGGGCTTGGGTCGGGCGGTTCAATTGGACTGGTTGGTTCGATTGGATCGGGTCGGTTACTCGAGTTTCGAGTCAAAATATTTTAAACTTGGTCCGGGTTATTTTAATTCGGGACCGGTTATTTTAATTTCAAGTTAAGGGTCCAAATTTTAAAGAAAATTGGTCAAATATTTTAAATTGGGTCAAACTTTTAATTTTATTATACTAATACCTTATTTTAGTTTTAAAGTCAAAATTAGTCATTTGAGTTTTAATTTAGTCAAAATTGGAGTCCTTGGGATTTTAATTAAGTAAAATTGGTCATGGGAGCTTTAATTAGTCAAAATTAGTCTTTGGAGTTTTTAAGTCAAAATTGGAGTATTTTGGAGATTTTAAAGGCTAATTTTATGTTATGGGTCAAGTCATGTATTATGCCAAGTTTCATTTTTTTAAGTTAAGTCTAGGTTCATTTGGGCTTAGTAGTAGTGGGCCGAGCTCCTGAACCAGTCCTTGACCGGAGTAGAAAATGTAGAAGCTCGTGATATATATTTAATTATATATGTAGTATGTTATGTATGATAATGTTTTAAATGAAAGAATTAAATATATATTGACGGGCTAAGCTTTTAAACTGCATGATTTTATGAAATACACACATCACGAATGTTTTATGAAATGTTAAAGGCATGTTTTAAAAAAAACCCGAGGAATTGAAGTGACTTGTGGCAAGTTTACGATGTGAGCTAGCCGGGTATCCGGGCCCAGGGATCCCCTGTTTATGTATTATGGGCATATGGATCCATGTGATCACAACAAGGTGAAGTTGCATAGGAGGTTCCTGGGATCCCGAGGTAAGGTCGGGTGAACCGCACCGCCACGTACGTTGGTTATTTCGACTGATCATTCATACGCCCGCTCACATTTCATTGATACGACTCATACGTTTTTATGTTACGTTACGTCATGCCTTATATGTTATATGACTATGATATGTTATGATATGTTACGAACCATGTTTTACGATCATCCTGCATGCATGATTTAATGTTATTTTATTACACGTATGTGCTTGCATGTGGTTTTACTATTATATACCTTGCTATTTTAAAAGATAGAGCATGCTGAGCCTTTAGTCTCACTAGGTTTACATGGTGCATGTGATGACCCTGTGGATTTTATCCCGACTGGAGGTGAGGACCTCTGAGCGCCCGTTGTAGCTGTACCCCGTGGCCGCATTGATGTTTTATCTTTGTTATGATACGCTTTTCATATATTGGTTTTAGCATGTTCATTTTCAGCACTTTTACTCAGTCTGATTTTTTAACAGTATGGATGATTATATGTTTTTAAAATATTCATTTATTTATGTTTAAAGTATTGTTGAGAAAATGATTTGAAAAGGGAACGAGCCATACATTTTAGTTTATTTATTCCGCAAATGTTTTTTAAAAAAATTTAGAGTCTGGTTCGTTTCAGTTGGTATCAGAGCGGTGGTTCTGGTGGGGTACTAGCCTGCTGCGTGGAGCTCTGGGGTCTCACTACCTGTCTGTGAATTTTACTGTTTTATGATTCACGTTTATGTTTGCATGCTGCATGTTCTATTTCTGCATGAGTTTTGGCCTTAGAATTTTAAGAGTTAGACGCTTAGTCATGCACTTAGATTTACGTGATAAGGTTTTGGTGTACCAGTATGCCTCCCAGACGCGACAGAAGCCACCAGGATGATGCTACGCCTCCTCATCCTCCCCCACCTCCTCAGTTGACACCATACAAGAGGGCTAGCGTAGATATGCTAGCCGGGATCACTAGGCTTTTGGAGCGACAGTCGGAGCGACCCGGGAAGTCGCATGAGGAGGACGTTGCTGAGAGGTTCCGCAAGCAGGGACCTAAGGAGTTTTCTGGTACTATTGACCCACTCGTTTCTGAGGAGTGGATCCAATCTTTGGAGACCATCTTTGATTATATAGGTCTCCCGGAAGCAGACAAGGTCCGTTGTGCTATTTTCATG
The DNA here is from genome assembly GCA_001598015.1 of Dorcoceras hygrometricum. Classification (NCBI taxonomy): domain Eukaryota; kingdom Viridiplantae; phylum Streptophyta; class Magnoliopsida; order Lamiales; family Gesneriaceae; genus Dorcoceras; species Dorcoceras hygrometricum. Next base: position 142,937 of record KV007526.1, read on the forward strand.
ATGAAGGGAGACGCCGCTCTTTGGTGTAAGGGCGCGGTGGTTGTCTATTTCTGGAGAGCTTGATGTGGGAGGGATTCAAGATTGTCTTCTTTGAGAATTATTTCACTACTGATGCCCGGAGCCAGCTTATTCGGGAGTTTATGAGTCTCCGCCAGGGAGACAAGTCTGTTGCTGAGTATGTGAGGTAGTTTGAGCGTGGGTGTCACTTCGTGCCCTCGATCGCGACTATGGAGAGTGAGAATCTGCAGCAGTTTACTGATGGACTGCGACCGGATATCCTCCACGATGTCAACATGGCAGACGTGGCTACGTAAATGGCAGCGGTGAACAGGGCGTACCGGTCTGAGAGAGGCCGGAAGGATATGAGGTATGACTTCTAGAGGAAGCTAGTTACAACAGCCCATTAGGGTCCAGTCTTCGCAGCAGCCAGCGAAGAGACCTTTTCAGGGGCCTTCTAGGGGCCCAACTCCTCAAGGGAAGCAACAGCAGAGACCGAAGGGACAGCAGAGGCCACAGTAGCAGGGGGCCAGCGCCCCTAGACCTGGAGGGACACCGATCTGCAAGGAGTGCAGTAAGCAGCATCCAGGACCTTGCATGGCCGGATCAGACCGGTGCTATCACTGCAAGGAGCCAGGGCATATTTCTAGGGATTGCCCTAATAGGAGACAGACCACATGTCGTATTTTTGTGATGCAGACAGAGGCTGAAGATCCCAACACGACATTGATCACAAGTATTCCGTTTTAGATCTCTGTCGTTTCCGTGATTTGTCAAGTTCCTATCTGGTTGTTTTAGAATTGCATGCTAGATAGAGCACTGTTTGGAAATTCTTTGCCTTGTTGATATAAGTAAGAACTGTTGATCTACTAAAACTTTCTTTGAGAACTTCGATGGATAGGACTAGAGAACTTATAAACATTATAGGTATCTAAAACTGTTTATTGGGATCTAGTTTTATCATAAACGCGTACCTATGTGACGTTTCTATTTCAGGCGAGATTCGTGTGCTAAGTGTCCTACCCTCGCCTTTCTAGACTCAGGGGCGACCCACTCATTTATTTCGAGTGCGTTCACACAGAGGATGGGGATTACTCCGGAGAGATTGGGAGTAGCTCTCGTCGTGACGGTTTCGTCAGGAGAGGAGTTGACGACGACCAGCGCTGTTCTGGGATTGACGATGATGTTTCAGGATCATGCGATTAGAGCAGATTTGGTCGTTTTGCCGATGTCAAGATTCAACCTCATCCTAGGTATGGATTGGTTGACGGAGTTTGGAGCGGTGATCTATTTCCAGAGGAGGTCAGTGACTATCAGGACGCCAGGGCAAGAGACCTTCTTATTTGAAGCTGCAAGGAGACTGCAGAAGCCCAGATTCATATCATTTCTACAGGCCAGGAAGCTAGTTGAGCTCGGATGTCAGGCATTCTTGGCTAGTGTCACCGCTTCTGGAGGTTCAGCAGGCCCTTCACTGTCCGATGTGGAGGTAGTCAGGGATTTTGCAGATGTCTTCCCTGATGATGTAATGGGAGTTCCACCGGAGCGAGGGGTGGAGTTTTCTATTGAGCTGATGCCAGGTACAGTGCCTATCTCTAAGTCATCGTATCGTCTGGCTCCTACCGAGATGAAGGAACTGAAGCAGCAGATTCAAGAGTTTCTTGGCAAGGGGCTCATTCGCCCTAGCTTTTCTCCATGGGGCGCGTCAGTTCTATTTGTGAAGAAGAAGCATGGCAGCATGAGATTGTGTATTGTCTATTGGGAGCTGAACAGAGTTACAGGTGAAGAATAAATATCCACTCCCGAGGATAGAGGATTACAGTTGCAGGGAGCTTCGGTTTTCTCGAAGATTGATTTGAGATCTGGCTACCATCAGTTGAGGGTTAGAGAGGAGGACGTGTCCAAGACTGCTTTTCGAATACGTTACGGCCACTATGTAGCGACCGTACTTTTCTAAAGTAAAATTTAGAACCTAGGGGTTCGAATTGAAAGGCATAAAAATTTCGATCTTTATTAAAATAACATTTCTCTACTTATTTCTGGACCAAATTGCAAAGGATTGCAACTCATAAGCGATGAGAGAAAACCAGATGTGAACAAATAAAAGGCGCAGAACTAAAACACAAATCTGATCAAAAGAAGCGAAACTATATACATCTTTAACGCAATAAGTCTGGTACAGATTTCAACAAAAGAAAGAAAACTAGAAATCTGTTATCATCCAAAATTATAACTAGAGTTTTGTATATCAAAATCCGAAACTGAAAAGAACAGCAACGGAAACATATGTCCATGATAAACACATATTTCCGATCAGCTCATCACCATCCCGCTCCTACTGCTCATTACCTACACTCAATGAAAACTATTGAGCCTATGGCTCAACAGGTAAAGTCTGGAATATCGAAAACACTTAACACAAGCAAACGATATCTGATACATATTCTGGAATCTGAATCTGAATAGCTTATGAATAAACAAGCTAAAAACGATAATTGTGGAATCGAAAGCATAAATATATACGTTCTGAAATCATTTTCTATAAGCTCGGTGATTAAAATCACAAATAGCTCTATTCATTCTTTTCTTTTTTATGGCTATACACCTTTACATAAGGTCTGTCGTTTGATCAAACTCTGTATCTGAATCAGAGAGCTGGGTACATAACCCACTTATCGCATATAAAGGGTATACATTCGATCGACCATATCTTAGTCCCTTCCGTAGTTGAAAGGGGCACACTAGTCCGGCAGCCAGCGTCCTCACCCTCTCCTGTGACCGTCTGTTATCTAATCCATACTCTATAAAACATTTCTTCAAAAACGTTTCTGAAAACATTTATTTCTTCCTGCTCTTTCTTTTTTTTGTAAATCTGTTTTTATTTTCTTTCTGGTACGGTTTACTGGTTTTAAAAGCTTTGATGATGTCCATAACACTTTGAGGATTCTCTGTAATACTTGCGAAGATGAAAACTGAATAAAGTCACTCAAATCTGTTCGAATGAATCGAATTAATCTTTCGAATTGAAGAGAAAATGAATAAGGAATTCAAATCCACAGTTTCTATATCTATCGGTGAAGAATCGAAGAATAAAAAGATGAAATCAGAATTTTACAAACGTATCTCACCGAAGAAGAAGACATTCAGATTTGACATTAGTCAACTCAGATTTTAGCAAGTCAACATTATAAAAACAGGCTCGTTCAGATGTCAATGGTCAACCGTAGTCAACTCAGAAGTAAATTGGTCAACGGTATCGAATCTGACCAAATTCAGATGTGAAACAAATACTCGAATCTGAACTTTAATTAATCCTAGAAACAGAACTCTAACTTAGAATCTGTCCAACATAGAAATTCAACGTCGGTGTAAGAACCAGATTTCAGACTTAGTCGTAAGAACGAACACAATGAACATTTAGAAACCTCGGTCTGAAGAAATCAAAAGATCTCAAGAAATTTTTGGAATCAATCGAATAAGCTACTTGTAAGCTACTTCGAAGAAAAATCTTTAGAATTCTCAAGTAATAGCTGGAACAACATCATCAAGCATTTTCTAACAACCTTTCTGAATCAAATGCCAGTAAACACGTACTTCTTCATAAAAAACAGACATGAACTTTTCTTTTATTTGAAGAACAGCCGTGGCTATCTTCAAATCTTTAAAATCACATACAACCATGCAAACAGAACTGATTATATGCTTTCATGAGTGTAGCAATAAACAGAGTTACTTTCATGTATTCTGTAACACAATTACAGTAGAAATCTGCAATCACGTACGCACCGCTCGTCTCCTTCGAAAAATCTTTGAAAGCTTTTGCTCGGTTTCTTCACAGAGAGCACCGCTTGCTTTTTAGAAAGTGTTTTGATTTGTAAATAATGATACATGATGTGGCTAACATCCTATATATATGAATTAAAATGCCTAAGGAAGAAACACGTTTAATCAAAATGCTTAAAATCTTTTAAAAGTGCTACTCCATTTTAAAGTGAAATCTGATACTTTAAAACCGAACCATTTTATTAAAAATAAGGATAAATTGGCTTGTAAGGATCGAACAAACAGCTCCTGCAATTGCATTTTCAAATCTGGAAATTCAACCGAAATAAAAGTTGAATAAATTAGCATTTCAATTTAATCTATCAAAACTTATAACTTTCTAATTGCGGCTTATAAAATATCTGGGCGTTACACACTATGAGTTCTTGGTGATTCCATTTGGCCTGACGAATGCCCCAGCGATATTCATGGATTTGATGAACAGGGTCTTCAGACAGTACTTGGACCATTTCATCATTGTTTTCATCGACGACATTCTGGTCTATTTGGGGAGCTTAGAGGAGCATAGACAGCACTTGCAGACAGCTTTGCAAACATTGATGGAGCATAGATTGTATGCCAAGTTCATTAAGTGCGAGTTTTGGCTTGCAGCTTTGCAAACATTGAGGTAGTGCAGAACTGGGGGATTCCAAAGAATGCAGCAGAGATTCACAGTTTCTTGAGGTTAACAGGATACTACCGCAAGTTTATCAAGGGTGTGAGACCTGGAAAGTGTATTAAGGATTAATTGTTGAATTAATCGTGTTTTAGCGATTTCTGGTGTTTCAGATTAATTTGTGAATGTTTGGGTTGCATTTTCGAGTTGAGAATCGTTTTTGGAGCATTTCTTGAAATTTCGAGATTTTCGAATTTCGGGTGAAATCTTGTGGCAGATTTCATGACGTCAGCAGTGTGTGTTTTCGTCGTTTAGCTGACGTAAGCATTTCTGTTGAGAGATCTTTCGGTAAAATATGTTAGCAGATTTGATGACGTCAGCATCGCGTGATTGCTTAGTGTGGATGACGTAAGCATTGCTGCTTTGAGTCTTGCGGGCGAAAATCCGTGGGTGGATCTCATGACGTCAGCATCGTGTGTTGTTGTCGTTTGGCTGACGTAAGCGTTGCTGTTGAGGGATTTGGTTGAGATCTGTTCAGCGTGTTTTCTATGGTGCGACGCCGTTTAGTGAACGCTGGAGGAGAGATCTGTTTTGTTTAGTTGGCTTTCGAAAGTTCAGACCTGATGATGTAAGCATTTCTGTTGTGTTGCGCACGACTAGTATAGTGACCAGACTTGCTTGCGTAAGCAAACCTTTCCGCGGTTTTGTTGATGCGACGTCGTTTTGGGGTTTTTAGTGTGTTTTAGCGCCTACGTTGGTTTTGAGAGATCTGTTGACTATTTGAAGCTTTGAAAGCTGTTTTGGTCGGTGGAATATTAGCAGAACTCTTGCGCCTATAATAGAAGCGTTGGCTTCGTGTCTTTTCACCAAATCCCATACTTAGAAAATAATTCTCTCGACTTCGTCCACTGTTTCTTCAACCCTTGTCACTATTTACCGTGAGCTTCTCCGGTAGATCCCCGTTGATTCCGGCCACCGTTTTTCACGTTTGAGGTAGCGTTGGACTCCTCTTGGAAAGCTCTTTCACCTCGTACCCATTTTAGAGGCTGTCTTTGGCTGGAGCGAAAGCACGAAGTTGCTGTTTGTGCTCGTGCTTTTCGAAGTACAGGTAGCTTTCGATCTAGCTTAAGATCTTGTTCTAGAACTTGTTTTAAGCTTCCTGTTAAGTTGATTGGGTAGGAGTGAAGGATAGTTTGTGCCTCTGAATTTCCAGCCGTGAGCTCTTGAGAAATTGGCCGTGAGTTTGACTGTTTTCCCTGAAATCTGTGTATTGTGTTTTGGGCAGATTTGTGCAGGCAGGGAGTTGCTTTGTTCTTTGAGGAAATTAAGGTACGGGTTGAGCTTGTAAATTTCAGCAAGGTGATGGCTTGGATGAATTGTGAGATGGCTTTGCGTATTATGTGATTATTTGGTATTGTTGTCGTGCATATGTTGATATGCTTGTTATTGTCCAGCATGTTCATACACGTATTTGCATCTCATTCCAGTTTCATTGCCATCGTTGCGTCGTTCTTGTTCTGTTTCTTACCAGGTTGCGAGGGCGAGCGGCAATACCGCACTCTCATCTCCCTGCTGGGTTTTGTTAGCCCCTATGCGCCGAGTGGCTAACTACCACAGTTCATAGGTTGGGCAACAGCAGGCCGAGTTGTTGGATGCATCTGGTATTCAGGTGTTGTGTCCTGGCGAGTGGCTAGCTACCACACTTGGAACACACCCAGTGGCCACCATTTGTTGCAGATTCAGTTGAGCTGTGCTTAGACTTCCTTTTCGGTTGGAGTCTTTGGGTTGTTGTCCAGCATCTCATGCATAGCATCTGCATTTTATTCTTGCTGCTTACTGCTGATTTATAGTTGCTCTCCGTACTGGGGTTTGACCCCATGTCCCTCCGGGGCTTGGTTTGTTTCTTTGTTGTGTTATTTCAGGAAACCCAGGTCCTACAGCTGGTCATGGTTTTAACCCAGCTGGTGGTGCCCCAGGAGGTGGCTAGTGTGTCCCAGTTGCTTATAGCATATTTATATATATGTATCAGTTAGCCAGGGGGATGCCCTGCGCTTTGTTGTTGTATTCAGTGTATGGAATATGATACATGCATTGTTGCTATACTTGGTTGTTGTGTTGTTGTTTGGTTTTATAACTGAGACATATTTTGAGTATCGCATTATTTTAAATTATATGTTTTTAACCGTCGGGCCTAAAATCGAAAATTTTATCCACTTTTTAATAGCTTCCGCATGTGTTTGAGTTTTTACTCTTTTGTGAGCACGAGGCCTGACATATTTGGTATCAGAGCTTAAACTAGGATAAGCTCAATTCCTTTGATCACACTTGATTCTATGGCCAGGACTCGAGATCGAAGATTCCGTTGGTTTCCGCGATGGAAATGTTCAGTTTGCTGTCTTTGGGGAATGCTGGCTTTATGATCTACGCAGTGGATGCGTCTTCTTCTTCTAGTGTTCAGCTTAGTGACGTTCCTGTGGTGCGACAATTTCCTGATGTGTTTCCGGAGGAGATTCCTGGTTTTCCTCCGAGGCGGGAGATAGACTTCAGCATAGAGTTGGTGCCAGGCACAGCTCCGATTTCTCGTGCCCCGTATCGTCTAGCGCCTGCTGAGTTGAGAGAACTCAAGGTCAGTTAGATGATTTGTTGGAGAAGGGTTTCATTCGCCCTAGTATGTCACCGTGGGGAGCGCCCATTTTGTTTGTGAAGAAGAAGGATGGCTCAATGCGGATGTGCATTGATTTTCGTCAGTTGAATAAAGCCACCGTGAAGAATAAGTACCCGTTGCCGAGGATTGATGATCTGTTTGATCAGTTGCAAGGTTCTGCGGTGTACTCTAAGATTGATCTTCGTTCCGGGTACCATCAGCTCAGAGTAAGGGACCAAGATGTCGCGAAGACTGCGTTTCGTACGAGGTACGGACATTTTGAGTTTTTGGTGATGCCGTTTGGGTTGACAAACGCGCCTGCAGTCTTCATGGATCTGATGAACCGAGTTTTCCGAGAGTTCATAGATCAATTTATGATTGTTTTTATTGACGACATCTTAGTTTACTCGAAGACTCCGAGGGAGCACAAAGAGCACTTGGAGATGGTTCTTCTGAGGTTAAGAGAGCAGCAGTTGTATGCGAAGTTTTCCAAGTGCGAGTTTTGGTTGCAACGCGTTATTTTTCTGGGCCATGTCATTTCAGCAGATGGCATTTCTGTGGATCCCAGTAAAGTGGATGCTGTGTTGAACTGGGAGCGACCTAGAAATGTGTCTGAGATTCGTAGTTTCTTAGGTCTGGCTGGCTATTATCGTCGTTTCATTGAGGGGTTTTCTTCTATAGCTAAGCCGATGACCCAGCTGACCCAGAAGGACAAGCGGTTTGTTTGGACTGAGCAGTGTGAGAATGCTTTTCAACTGCTCAAGGACAAGTTAACTACTGCACCTGTGTTGGCTTTGCCGTCCGGATCAGGTGGTTATGTTGTTTGTTCTGACGCTTCGCTTAATGGATTGGGTTGTGTGTTGATGCAGAATGGTCACGTCATTGCTTATGCCTCGCGGCAGTTGAAACCGCACGAGACTCGTTACCCAGTTCATGATTTGGAGTTAGCAACGGTGGTCTTTGCGTTAAAGATTTGGCGTCACTACCTGTATGGCGAGCAATTTGTGGTGTACTCCGACCACAAGAGTTTGCAGTATCTGTTTTCGCAGCCTGACTTGAACATGAGACAGCGTAGGTGGATGGAGTTGCTTAAGGATTTTGACTGTGAGATTAAATATCAGCCTGGGAAGTAGAACGTAGTGGCTGATGCGTTGAGTAGGAAGGCTAATGAGATGCTTGCGTCGTTATACATCTCTAAGGATCAAGAGCATCTTAACACTACGGGTTGGAGATTCTACCCGGCTGAGGATTGCGTGATGGTTTCATCTTTCCAAGTGGAACCACAGATTATTTCTAGCATTCGAGCAGCTCAGAGGACCGATCCGTCAATCCACGAGTTGAAGATGAAAGTCAGGGCTGGCGAACATGAGGACTACTCTGTCTCGTCTGATGGTTGTTTGCGTTTCCGAGGCA
>KV007526.1:151628-195583 GCA_001598015.1 Dorcoceras hygrometricum
TCAGATGGTAAAGGCCGAAAGGATGCGACCTGGTGGTCTGTTGCAGAGTTTAGAGGTGCCCCAATGGAATTGGGAGCACATTGCGATGGATTTCGTAACGCATTTGCCTCGTTCTAGCCGAGGGTGCGATGCTGTTTGGGTAGTTGTAGACCGTTTGTCTAAGTCTGCACATTTCATTCCCTATGGTATGACCTTCTCGTTGAAGAAGATGGCGAAGCTGTATGTTGATTATGTTGTTAGATTGCATGGTGTGCCTGTTTCAATCGTGTCTGACCGAGATCCGAGGTTTACTTCCAGATTTTGGAAGAGTTTGCAGACAGCTTTGGGCACTAGATTGGCTATGAGTACCGCATATCATCCCCAGACAGATGGCCAATCTGAGCGAACTATCCAGACGTTAGAGGATATGTTGCGTGCTGTTGTGTTGGATTTCGGAGGTAGTTGGCAAGACGCGTTGTCTTTGGTCGAGTTTTCGTATAATAACAGCTACCAAGTGACAATTGGCATGGCGCCTTTTGAGGCTTTGTATGGCCGCAAGTGCATATCGCCAGTGTGTTGGGAAGAAGTGGGGGAGAAGCAGCTATCTGCCCCTGACTTTGTGCAACAGATGAAAGATCACGTGGACCTTATTAGACAGCGGATGAAGGCTGCCCAGGATCGCCAAGCCAGTTATGCGAATAAGAGGCGTCGACCTCTTGAGTTTCAGGTTGGTGATCGTGTATTTCTCAAGGTTTCTCCGTTTCGTAGTGTGATGCGCTTTGGACGCAAGGGAAAGTTAGCCCCTCGTTATGTTGGCCCGTATGAGATTGTCGAGAGGATTGGCCCTTTAGCGTATCGATTGTTGTTGCCGTCAGAGTTATCCTCTCTTCATGATGTCTTTCACGTTTCCATGTTGAGGAAATATGAGCCAGATCCGTCTCATGTGCTTGGAACTGACGAGGTAGAGCTAGATCAGTCGTTGAGTTATCAGGAATATCCTTTGCAGATCCTTGGCAGGAAAGAGAAACAGTTGAGGAATAAGACCATTCCGTTAGTAATGGTGCAGTGGAGCAATCATGGAAGGGAAGAAGCTACTTGGGAGCTGGAAGAAAAGATGCAGCGTGAGTGGCCGCATCTGTTTGAATAGTTGTTGAGCTATATTTCCAGTAGTTTGTAGCCCTTGGGTGTATTTCCTTCCTTAGTCGTTGTTATTTGTTTGCTCAGTTATCTTGAACTCTTGGCCTGTGTTAGGCGAGTTCTTGTTCTGTATCTTGCTGCTGTGTTTTGGTATTTGAAGTGTTGTTGATTTCGAGGACGAAATCCTTGTTAGTGGGGGAGAAATGTGAGACCTGGAAAGGTATTAAGGATTAATTGTTGAATTAATCGTGTTTTAGCGATTTCTGGTGTTTCAGATTAATTTGTGAATGTTTGGGTTGCATTTTCGAGTTGAGAATCATTTTTGGAGCATTTCTTGAAATTTCGAGATTTTCGAATTTCGGGTGAAATCTTGTGGCAGATTTCATGACGTCAGCAGTGTGTGTTTTCGTCGTTTAGCTGACGTAAGCATTTCTGTTGAGAGATCTTTCGGTAAAATATGTTAGCAGATTTGATGACGTCAGCATCGCGTGATTGCTTAGTGTGGATGACGTAAGCATTGCTGCTTTGAGTCTTGCGGGCGAAAATCCGTGGGCGGATCTCATGACGTCAGCATCGTGTGTTGTTGTCGTTTGGCTGACGTAAGCGTTGCTGTTGAGGGATTTGGTTGAGATCTGTTCAGCGTGTTTTCTATGGTGCGACGCCGTTTAGTGAACGCGGGAGGAGAGATCTGTTTTGTTTAGTTGGCTTTCGAAAGTTCAGACCTGATGATGTAAGCATTTCTTTTGTGTTGCGCACGACTAGTATAGTGACCAGACTTGCTTGCGTAAGCAAACCTTTCCGCGATTTTGTTGATGCGACGTCGTTTTGGGGTTTTTAGTGTGTTTTAGCGCCTGCGTTGGTTTTGAGAGATCTGTTGACTATTTGAAGCTTTGAAAGCTGTTTTGGTCGGTGGAATATTAGCAGAACTCTTGCGCCTATAATTGAAGCGTTGGCTTCGTGTCTTTTCACCAAATCCCATACTTAGAAAATAATTCTCTCGACTTCGTCCACTGTTTCTTCAACCCTTGTCACTATTTACCGTGAGCTTCTCCGGTAGATCCCCGTTGATTCCGGCCACCGTTTTTCACGTTTGAGGTAGCGTTGGACGCCTCTTGGAAAGCTCTTTCACCTCGTACCCATTTTAGAGGCTGTCTTTGGCTGGAGCGAAAGCACGAAGTTGCTGTTTGTGCTCGTGCTTTTCGAAGTACAGGTAGCTTTCGATCTAGCTTAAGATCTTGTTCTAGAACTTGTTTTAAGCTTCCTGTTAATTTGATTGGGTAGGAGTGAAGGATAGTTTGTGCCTCTGAATTTCCAGCCGTGAGCTCTTGAGAAATTGGCCGTGAGTTTGACTGTTTTCCCTGAAATCTGTGTATTGTGTTTTGGGCAGATTTGTGCAGGCAGGGAGTTGCTTTGTTCTTTGAGGAAATTAAGGTACGGGTTGAGCTTGTAAATTTCAGCAAGGTGACGGCTTGGATGAATTGTGAGATGGCTTTGCGTATTATGTGATTATTTGCCTGTTGAGGCTGCCGATCTATGAGATGGCCGTGTGTTATGTGTTGTGTACATGTTGTTGGTATTGTTGTCGTGCATATGTTGATATGCTTGTTATTGTCCAGCATGTTCATACACGTATTTGCATCTCATTCCAGTTTCATTGCCATCGTTGCGTCATTCTTGTTCTGTTTCTTACCAGGTTGCGAGGGCGAGCGGCAATACCGCACTCTCATCTCCCTGCTGGGTTTTGTTAGCCCCTATGCGCCGAGTGGCTAACTACCACAGTTCATAGGTTGGGCAACAGCAGGCCGAGTTGTTGGATGCATCTGGTATTCAGGTGTTGTGTCCTGGCGAGTGGCTAGCTACCACACTTGGAACACACCCAGTGGCCACCATTTGTTGCAGATTCAGTCGAGCTGTGCTTAGACTTCCTTTTCGGTTGGAGTCTTTGGGTTGTTGTCCAGCATCTCATGCATAGCATCTGCATTTTATTCTTTGCTGTTTATTGCTGTTGTATAGTTGCTCTCCGTACTGGGGTTTGACCCCATGTCCCTCCGGGGCTTGGTTTGTTTCTTTGTTGTGTTATTTCAGGAAACCCAGGTTCTACAGCTGGTCGTGGTTTTAACCCAGCTGGTGGTGCCCCAGGAGGTGGCTAGTGTGTCCCAGTTGCTTATAGCATATTTATATATATGTATCAGTTAGCCAGGGGGATGCCCTGCGCTTTGTTGTTGTATTCAGGGTATGGAATATGATACATGCATTGTTGCTATACTTGGTTGTTGTGTTGTTGTTTGGTTTTATAACTGAGACATATTTTGAGTATCGCATTATTTTAAATTATATGTTTTTAACCGTCGGGCCTAAAATCGAAAATTTTATCCACTTTTTAATAGCTTCCGCATGTGTTTGAGTTTTTACTCTTTTGTGAGCACGAGGCCTGACAAAGGGCTTCTCTTCGATTTCAGTGCCCTTGACAGCCCTGACCAAGAAGAATGCAAAGTATGTGTGGAGTCCAGAGTGTCAGAGGAGCTTCGATCATCTGATGGAGGCCCTCACTCAGCACCAGTGTTAGCGATGTCAGTGGATCATGAGGAGTTTGTAGTTTATGCGGATGCTTCCCTGAGAGGTTTGGGTGCAGTTCTGATGCAGGGAGGTAAGGTTATCGCTTATGCGTCGAGACTGCTGAAGAGTTATGAGCAGAACTATCTGATGCACGATCTGGAGCTTGCAACAGTAGTGTTCGCATTGAAGATTTGGATACACTATTTGTACGGCGAGAGGTGTCAGATATTCACCGACCACAAGAGCCTCAAGTACTTCTTCACCCAGAAGAAGCTGAACATGAGGCAGCGCAGATGGCTAGAGTTGGTGAAGGACTATGATTTCGACATTAGCTACCATCTGGGTAAAGCTAATGTGGTGGCAGACGCTTTGAGATGAAAAACTGCAGTAGTGGTGTGTTTTTCAATTGAGAGGCCACTACAGGCTGAGATAGAGAGGTTTGGACTAGAGTTTTATTCAGGAGGCTGTGCACCAAGTTTGGCAGCGCTCACTGTTCAGCCGAATCTTCGAGAGCGGATCAGAGAGGGGCAGGCCTTCGATGAGCAGTTACAATAGTGGAGACAACGAGATGAGGCCAGAGGAAGAGGTCTGTACACAGTTGAGGATGGGATTGTTCGTTTCAGAGGTCGCATGAGGGTGCCGAGTACTGGAAAGCTAAGAGCGGAGATCTTAGCAGAGGCGCATGCATCGACTTACTCCATCCACCCAGGGAGTACGAAGATGTACAGAGATTTATAGACGTTGTATTGGTTCCGGGGATGAAGAAGGATATTGGGAGATTTGTGTCTGAGTGCTTGACCTGTCAGCAGGTCAAGGCAGAGCATCAGCGATCGGCAGGGTTATTGCAGCCACTCCCTATTCCTGAGTGTAAGTGGGAGAATGTTACAATTGATTTTGTGGTTGGATTGCCCAGGAGTCCCAGAGGATACACGGCGATATGGGTGATTGTGGACAGACTCACCAAGTAAGCGCATTTCTTATCGATGAAGAAGCCACTCCCTATTCCTGAGTGTAAGTGGGAGAATGTTACAATTGATTTTGTGGTTGGATTGCCCAGGAGTCCCAGAGGATACACGGCGATATGGGTGATTGTGGACAGACTCACCAAGTAAGCGCATTTCTTATCGATGAAGACTACTTTCATCCTGACGCAGTACGTAGAGCTTTACATCAGAGAGGTTGTCAGGATGCATGGCATACCAGACTCTATAGTGTCGGACAGAGACACCAGATTCACATCTGCGTTTTGGAGGAGCTTACATGCCGCTTTGGGGACTAGACTGGCGTTCAGCAAGGTGTTTCACCCGCAGACGGATGGTCAGTCGGAGAGGGTCATCCAGATTCTGGAGGATTTGCGGAGAGCTTGTGTGATAGACTTCCAGGGTACATGGGACTCAAGATTGCCTCTGGTAGATTTCACGTACAACAATAGCTTTCAGACATCGATTGGGATGGCTCCGTATGAGGCTATGTCTGGGAGGAGATGCAGATCTCCCGTGCACTAGGACGAGGTTGGAGAGAGAGTGCTGACTGGGCCGGAGTTAGTACAGCAGACAGCGGATATTGTGACGAGGATTTGGGATCGGATGAGGACAGATCAGAGTGGTCAAAAGAGTTATGCCGATCAGAGACGACGAGATATGGATTTAGTTGTTGGGGACCACGTCTTCGTGAGGATCTCTCCCATGAAGGGCGTGATGCGCTTTGGCTGGAGGGGCAAGTTCAGCCTGAGGTCTATTGGGCCATTTGAGATTTTGGAGAGGGTTGGTACTCTGGCATATCGAGTAGAGTTACCACCCAGTTTGTCAGCGGTCCATAATGTTTTCCACATCTCGATGTTGTGGAAGTATGTTCCGAATCCGTCGCACGTTTTGAATTTTGAGCCGCTCCAGTTGGCGTTGGATCTATCATTCGAGGAGCGACCAGTGCAGATTTTGGCTCGAGAGGAGCATAGACTTAGTGCGCGGAGTATTCCGATGGTCAAAGTCTGGTGGTAGAATCACAAAGAGGATGAGGATACCTAGGAGACTAAGGCCGATATGCGGACGCGCTACCCGGACCTGTTTGGTACGTACTTAATTTCGGGGACAAAATTCCTTTAAGGGGGGGAGAGTTGTAACGCCTAGAAATTCCTGAGTACGTAGAAATGAGTGCATGACTAGGGGAAAATCATTTTAGAATGTTACATGCCATTTTATGTGATTTATTTATGATTTTTATGTTGCATGCTATGCATGTCATGCTTTCAGTATGTTTGAGTTACGGATTCGTGGACGAGACTAGGGACGATCGAGATGAAAATAATTTGAGATTTTAAGTCCTTGGATTTTTAAGAATAAAAATTTATTAATTTAAGTAGCAAATTTCCGAAAATTGGGGCTTTTATTACTATTTTGAGGGGAACCCGTTTTTCGCCTATACGGGCTGTTTTATTGAACTTTATTGTATTTTAAAATTTTGGGAGGCCTTTATTTCGAAAATTAGAGGTCTTAAAAGCATGGATTAGAGTTTTGATTAACATGGTAACTTAGTGGAGTGATAGAATAGTAAAAATCCATTTAATTTTCTTAATTAAACCTTTGGGGTTATTTTAGTCACCCTCATTATTTCAAAACATAATTCTTTGCAAAACATAGCCTCCTCCACTCCAACATATCCATCTCCTCTCCCTCTCACACAGCCCCATCGAATATTTCAAGAATTTTGGTGATCCAAGTTGGTTTCTGTCCCGATCTCGCGTCCTCTACGTCGTTAACTCGTAGATCTTCCTTTTTATCCAAGCCAGGCATGTAATATCTATGCTTTTTCTCGTCATTTAAGCCATATTAAACTGTTTTTAATGAAAACTTGCATGAATTTTATGTGTTTTAGATTGATCTATGCATCATGTTGAAGATCCATGCATGTGCCATATTTTCTAACACGTTTTTCGATCCAACCTTGTGAGGCTTCGGTAGAGGTGGGTTCTAGGGCTTGGATATTGTCCTTAATGGTCTCATGGTGGTCCTTAGATGATGAGGGGATTGCTAGATCGACCAAACCATGGCTGGACGTGGAGCATGCACGGTGCGTCGCGTGTGGGTGGGCAGCCTCCTTCTCCCCCTTCATGCGTGCACTGTAGCTCATGGTTGGGGTCGTGGTTGGTCTAAATGTACCCGGCTGGACCTGGGGGTGGTCCATTCGACGGGGCTCCGGCCATGGTGGCTAGAGCAGGGAGGTCGAGAGGCGTGAAGGGGCGAGGTAGCGTGGAGGCGGCGGCATGCGTGTAGGTGGTTTAGGGTTGGGGTTTGCGTGGTCTTGGGCCGGGCGGTTCAATTTTACTGGTTGGTTCGATTGGACTGGGTCGATTAGTCAATTCTCGAGTCAAAATATTTTAAACTTGATCCGAGTTTTTTAAATTCCGGACCGCTTATTTTAATTTTAAGTCAAGGGTCCAAATTTAAAGAAAATTGGTCAAATGTTTTAAATTGGGTCAAACTTTTAATTTTATTGGACTAATACCATGTTTTAGTTTTAAAGTCAAAATTAGTCCTTTGAGTTTTAATTTAGTCAAAATTGGAGTTCTTGGGATTTTAGTTAAGTCAAAATTGGTCATGGGAGCTTTAATTAGTCAAAATTAGTCTTTGGAGTTTTTAAAGTCAAAATTGGAGTATTTTGGGGATTTTAAAGGCTAATTTTATGTTATGGACCAAGTCATGTATTAGGCCAAGTTTCATTTTTTTAAGTTAACTAGGTTCATTTGGGCTTAGTAGTAGTGGGTCGGGCTCCTGAACCAGTCCTTGACCGGAGTAGAAATGTAGAAGCCCGTGAATATATATTTAATTATATATGTAGTATGTTATGTATGATAATGTTTTAAAAGAAAGAATTAAATATATATTGACGGGCTAAGCTTTTACACTGCATGATTTTATGAAATGCATGCATCACGAATGTTTTATGAAATGTTAAAGGCATGTTTTAAAAGAAAACCCGAGGAATTGAAGTGACTTGTGGCAAGTTTACGATGGGAGCTATCCGGGTAGTCGAGCCCGGGGATCCCCTGTATATGTATTATGAGCCTATGAATCCATGTGATCATGACATGGTTAAGTGGCATAGGAGGTGCCTGGGATCCCGATGTAAGGTCGAGTGAACCACACCGCCACATATGTTGGTTATTTCGACTGATCAGTCATACGTCCGCTCACATTTCACTGATACGACTCATACATTTTTATGTTACGTTACGTCATGCCTTATATGTTATATGAATATGATATGTTATGATATGTTACGAACCATGTTTTACGATCATCCATGCATACATGATTTAATGTTATTTTATTACACGTATATGCTTGCATTTGGTTTTACTATTATATACCTTGCTGATTTAAAAGATAGAGCATGCTGAGCCTTTAGGCTCACTAGGTTTAAATGGTGCTTGTGATGACCCTGTGGAGTTTATCCCGACTGGCGGTAAGGACCTCTGAGCGCCCGCTGTAGCTGTATCCCGTGGCCGCATTGATGTTTTTATCTTTGTTATTGATACCTATTTCATTTATTTATGTTTAAAGTATTATTGAGAAAATGATTTGAAAAGGGAACGAGCCATACCTTTTAGTTTATTTATTCCGCAAATGTTTTAAAAAAAAACTTAGAGACTGGTTCGTTTCATTGTCCCACCTGATATAGTAAAGAGATGAATGGTTGAGATTTAAAACATCCTTTCAAATTTTTTATATCGTAAGGTTACGGGACTTACATTTAAAACGCCTTTTACTCTATGTGCGACTCGTATACCCACGTCTTTTCATCGTTCACATATCTCTATATTTTTAGCATAAATAGTTATTTTCACTTTTACGCTTTCAACAAATCTCTCTGCATTCCCAAAGCATCTACTCTCCAAAATCTTTCTTGATCCCTAATCTGTTATCTTCCTCTTTCTCATTCTATACTACAATGGCATCCTTTACTGCTAATGCTCTACAGGTCAACTTTGAATAGGTTCTGACCATTCCTGATGAAGGTATGGTTTGAATGTTCTGCACTCTCGAGTCATCTGGACTCAGAGGATTTCTAGGAATCTCGGTGTCGGTGTATGAAGAAACTTTGATTCAGTTCTTTGGAGGAGCATCGCTGCTAGAAGGAAATATTGTGAGTACAGTGAATGGATGTCAGGTGGCGATAACAAGGGCACTATTCACGAAGAAGTTTGGTTTGCCGATGGAGGGAATAACCAATTTTGGAAACCTCCCCATTCCATCCATCGAGGATATGAAGTTCGTCTTCTCACTGACGGGTGTTCCATTCAATCCTTCTGAGTAAGACGAAAGAGATGAAGGTGGAATACTGTCTTCTGAATGATATCGTGGCCAAGTCGCTGACAACAAGGCCTGGTCCTTTGACTTTGTAGTGTCGAATGTTTTGACTGGATGGTTGTCAGGCTCGTGCTCTTAATACGAGATTAAGCACACAAAACACGGAAGCTTAAAAAGTGGATAAAATTTTCTTTTTAGCTCGACTGAAAATCATCTCTTCAAAATAATCGCATGCTAAAAATATCAACTTTAAATCAAAAGCCAACAGAACAAACCACAATATAAATATATACATGCAAACTCAAAATTGAATCAACAACTACAAGTACACAGGGCATCCCCTGGTAATGACTCGATATAGCATATATATAACTGGGAACTCAACGACTGAGACTCCACCAGCTGACTCAACACTCAGACCAGCTGATCGACCTGCAAAGACCTGCAATGTCAAACATACGGCCAAAGCAGCCCCAAGGGAAAACAAACGAGGTCAAAACCTCAGTACGAAGAGCAATCGTCATACAGCTATAAAATTAAGCATGAAACATGTCATGTCGTGCAATGCATGAGGCTATCAAGAAATATCGGGAATCAAGGGACAGCAAAGAATCCTCGACTTCTAAAATAGATCACAACAGACTCCGTTGTGAT
Source organism: Dorcoceras hygrometricum (assembly GCA_001598015.1). NCBI lineage: Eukaryota > Viridiplantae > Streptophyta > Magnoliopsida > Lamiales > Gesneriaceae > Dorcoceras > Dorcoceras hygrometricum. The sequence goes on from KV007526.1 coordinate 161,261, forward strand.
ACATCAAATCAGAAAATCAGTGGCCACATAGCAGGTGAGAGTATGGGAGCTATCCCGTCGTCCCACGTGCACTACCAGCAGCATAAAGTATCAAAGCTCAGCCCAACTAGTGCCATTCGACTCACTGAGGAGTGAGAGCTACCCACTGGACCTCATGCCAGACACAAATCTCGCAGCGGGGAGTCGAGGGTATGGGAGCCAATCGATACCCCTCATTTTATTTTCAAATCAGCATGCTGGCACTATCCATTCTCGGATAAAATCAGGTATCAAAAGGAATCGGCTCAAAATGCTATGCATGTATGCAGTGGCAATAAGTCATGCAACAGCATACAATCAGCACGTAATAATCATGCCTAACATCTTAGAAATCATCACCTAAAGCATGACTAAGCAAACTCTGCTCACAGCCAGCACATAATACACAGCACGTAAACAGCTTAGACTCAACAAGAATAACAGGTTACGGCACAAAGCATACACATGACAAGGCTAAGGCAGACTCAGCCTACAGCCACCACGTTCACATGCTTATACCAAGCTGTAAATACAAGCTCAATTCGTACCTTTGCTCAAATCTTACCACAGAGCCTCAATCAAAGCTCACGGCTGAAACAGCAAGCTTGCTGCCCAAACCCTAACTCTTGGCCAACAGCTCCGGGCCACCAACACAGGTCAAAAACTCGATAGAGCTACAGATCTGCAAAACATCTACCGGGGAATCAACACAGATTCACGTTCAAACAGCTCACGGCCTAAACCTCAAAGGTCAGCCAACTCAAACTCTACTGCTAAGCTCCAACCCTAGCCCAAATAAAGATATCTAAGGGTAAATCAACACTAGAAACTTCAGTTACCTCAAACGAAGCTCAACTCAGTCGGAAAGTGCTAAAAGTCAAACACTTCAACTTCTCGTCAAGTCCTCTATTTCGGCAGCTATCGACCTCCAAACTTGTAAGAGGTTAAAGCTCTCAAACAGACGCTTCCAGCTGTAGCACCCTTGCTCAAAACCGGCCAGTCAAACTCCAGCAATCGCAAAAATAAGATATCGGGTGAACAGTGCTAACTAGGGTTTGGAAAATATCTTTTTTATCGGGAGCTTCCAGAAGAAGATATAAGAGAGTCGTGGTCTATAAATGATTAACTGTTGGTCAACGAGAGGGTATTTATACTCACTGCTCAACAGATCATGGCTACAGTGACTCAAGCTCAGCTCAGGCCTCTCCACTGCATACAGCCCTGTGTACAGCTCAGCTTACGCATTTCCCATCTGTTCAGCTTTTGTACGCTGTTCAGTTCATGCGTACATCCAGCTCACGAGAAATACAATCAATCTCATCAAAGCTGACCACTACCAACAGCTTTCACCCAAAGCTGAGACCTCTACCAGCGCAGCGCAACTCTCTAAATCTGCTCCCACAGTTCAGAGCACCCAGAACATCACTAAGCTTAATCCAGCTCACACTCACACAGGAAATACCATAGTTGTTCACCTCTAATTTGTTGTCTCCAAATCAGCTTGCGGCGGAAGACTCCTTCAAGACAATGAAGTAGTTCAGCTCAGATCATATCTATAGTGTCTTCAGTCAGCTCAGACCCCGACACTGTTCTAGCTTAGGCACGAAGACACAACTCAGCTTTCGCGCCAACAGATCACGGCCTCAACAGATCATGCTACCAGACAGATCACTCTTACAGATCAGCTCTCGTGCAACTATCAGCTTTCGTTGTCCAGCTTATCTTGCACGCTCAGACCAGCTTAGAGCATTCAGCTCACGGTCTACAGTAAGTCTCCATTATAGTACGCATCACTCAGCTCATGATGCTCTATCAGCGTATACTGGTCAGCTCAGTTCACAGACTTACTAACAATCCTCTCTAAGATGTACGTCACAATCAGCTTACGACCAGGCTTATGACTTCTAACAGCTCAGGCACTACTCGTGATCTGTTCACCCAGTTCGGGACATCAGACAGGTCCTTAATCTGAATCCAGGTTAATATGTTTCACGACCATCTATTAGCTCAGGCCTCAACTTTGAACCCAGACTCATAATAGTAACTTGGTTCAGCCCACAAACTCAACACAGCTGAACACAATCTAGTCCTCACCTGACAGTTACACCCATACTAATCTTAATCAAACATCCCACACTACTACACTTCGGACCAGTTCGCAGTAGTCAAAAAAGCATCCTTAAATATATCAATTTACAAGGCTCTCATCCAGCTTACGGGCTGTACAGCATAGCTTCACCGTTCAGCTCAGAACCTAATCTGTTCTTCATCAAAAGCCAGTCACACGCTCAGATCGCACTGCCTCACTACCAAATCTGAAATCAAGCTATGCCCCAAAACTCAGATCCTACATCAGCTATCACAATAGCTGGTCAGTTCACGAAAGCTTAGCTCAGCTACGCTGCTCATTGCTTCCAGAACAGCTTACGTATACCCTGCACCACTCTAAGCTGAATCTTCATTCGGTTTCTCATCGTATCCACACATTGCAACAGGACAGCATCAAGAAATGACGTCTAAGCTGACAAACCCCAGTTATCCCATCTATGTTGATCCAGCTCAACTGCTATTATCGGGATTATCACGGTTCTCTCTACAGCATGGCTAACAGCTTAGCCACTGACCAGCTCTGGTCACCTCTGAGCTGAATCTCAATTCAGCACGCATAAGCCTCCAGACCCTACTGATCTGCTGTGCTAAAATCAGCTCACAACAACTTCCATATGCTAGCACACATCAGCTCATGCTGCTGAGCTTAACCACGCTGCATAACTCTAAGCTGGTCCTATCGTACCATATACCAGCTCACACAAGCTGCCCTAGCTTATTCTTTACAACACAGCACAGTGTTAATTTGTCAGCTTGCACACGATCTGGTCCAGTCCGCAACTACTCAGTAAGCTTCCAAGATGAATTATACAACCTATACATCCAGCACCCTCCAAGCTGCAATAGAAACTTCAGCAACTCTAAACGGCTTGCACTTCTAAGATCAGCACAGGCCAATGAACCAGCTCGCACCCGTTTTGGTCTAGTCTGAAACCCAAAATAGCTTCCCGCATCACCAGCTTAGCATGAACTGCAGGATCAGCTTGCATCCGATCTGGTCCAGCTTGCGTAACTACCCAGCACGCTCCTAAGCTGGATCGATCTAGCTATGTATCCAGCACACTCCACGAGGATACAATTCTTGAGAAAACATGGTTCAGCTAACACTCCTAGCTGATCCATCTCAACCCATGATTAATCTCGATTAGTTAATCACTAATATGGACTGATTAAGTCGTTAATGACATCGGCTAATTACAGTCATCACAATGGTGGTGATCAGCGTCAGGTTACAGGTCAACTGGTCACAAGTTCTGTTTGGGATTTTCACCTCTATGGTCACGTATCCAGTCCGCCAATCTCAAGGCTATGCAGTGCAAATATGGAAGATGCTCGAGATGTTCACTAGGGTGGACCTTGGTGAGTCTGTGGCTTTACATCCGCTCGAAGTGTTTGAACATAAAATCAGTTCACACTTACAAAATGAAGAATGATTCTGTGCTATCTGACTTTGTAAGTGAAACGTCAGATTGGTGACATTGAGAAGATGATCGCCCTTAAGAATCTAAAAGCTCATGAAGATTCAAGAGCCTATGTGCTAAATAAAAAGCGAGCTAAAGAAAAAGCGAATAGCAAAGATGAAGGCCATAGAGGGAGGTGAAGCTGTTAGAGTAGATGCCCAACTAGCCAACTTGTGACGTGTGGGTTTATAGACTCTTGTATATGACAATCTTTATATATGATATTCGTATTTATCCATATGGCATTATTTACTTTTATTGTGTGTATGATGATTTACAATTGCGTTGAGTAAAGACCTAGAATGCACTAAAGTGTATGTTAGATGTGATAGTGGGTATGACGGCTATCATGAAACACATCTAATAGTCACTGTGTATTCTGAACTGTTCCTAGTCGATTGGGCCGTCAAAATGAGGATAAGGCCGCCCGAGTTCGAGACTAGTATCTGCGATACGAAGTACCATGTTTCATTGGTAGGGAACATTGTGATGTTCTGAGCATGCATATAGATAGTGACCTGGTGATCTATCGAACTACCCTCCTTCGGACTTTCCAAGTGGTTACCATTTGTCGAGTGGATAAGTCCGAGGTCTTGGTTGTACTGATTAGTCCTCACGACTCGAAACGTCATTGAGACTCTACATGATAGGCGTCTCACTTTGACCCGTTTGCCGACTCACTTGGGGTCATAAGGCGTCGTGATTGGGTGAGACCTCGATGCATGTAGGAGTCGATGCATCGTTGTTGAGGATTCACCGCTCGCAGACATGCGTGGATATCCTATGCTATCTGAGGGGATAATAGTGTATAAATCTCTGGCCAGAGTACTAGAAGTGTTTTAGGTAAATGTGTTTACCTAGTTGCACTCGTGATGTCACTATTCGATCTCCAAGATGTATGCATAGCTATCGGATCTATAGCGACTCTCAATTTACCAATGGTCGTTGATCTGATCGGGATATATGGATTGAAAGGACCGTACTGTACGCTAACCTCGACCAACTGGTTCTTGCAGGCACTATCAGTGATACCTAGGGGATCATGGGGCGATGTTGCTAGATGCTTTACCATGATCCGATGGGCAAGTCCCGAATTGTGATTCCGGAGCCGCAATGGTTGTGGGCCCACGGCTAGCTGTATCCCTGAACCATTGAGGGTCACACAAGTATTGGATTCAAGATTCCCGCACGGATACTCAGCTCAATGTGTTGAGCACAAGAAGAGGATTTTGGGGAGTGCGACTTCCTAAAAGTCAACTCGGGTCAAATCAAGATTTCCCGACGTTGAGGGGCAAAACGGTCATTTTGCACTGGGGTTCTGAAAAATGGTTTTTCATATCATAGTATTCAGTTTTGGAAACTGAGTCGATCGGTCCGATCTGATCGGCGATCGGAGTTACGATGAAGTCTCGGTGGTGGAGATGAACTGAATGTTCATCCGTTGGACCCGGGCCCATTGGGCCGGTCCAAGTCCAACACCAAGATCTATTTAATAATGGATTAGACTTCATAACAACACTTAACACTCACAACTCAACCCTAAACCTAGCATTGGCCGCCGCCTCCCTCCTCTCTCACAAAGCCACCGCCGCAGTCGCCTCGAGTCGCCGGAATTCGTTTCGGCCAATTCGACGAGGAGAATCCGTCCGTGCAGATCTCGTCAGGCCTTCTAGTGCAGGCTGACGAAGGAATCCCGCCTCCGGTCGTGGACCTGATTGGCGTTATCTACCGCAATCTACCGCGAAGAGCCGGCGTTATTGTAATTCCGGTTGGAGCCAGGCACAAGTGCCAACAAGGTATTCCTATTGAACACCCTACGAATGTCATAGATTATTTTATTACTCGTATTGATCGTCTCTCGGCTGTTTATTTTTGTTCTTCCGCTGCCTCGTCGGGGGACGTGATCCGGATCCCAACAGAAGCAATCACAACAAAGAAACCAGCACCTCAGGGCTCTCGGTTGATCAAGGTGAAATCTGACACAGCTCGGGGGCTGCTGAGCATCCCTCACCAGGTAATAGCCACTTGTCTGCTGTTTTGTTTGCACCATTGCTCCAAGCAAGGTCTAATAGGCCTAAGCTGGTGCAACCTATATCTATTATTTCTGCTGCAGCAACTGGTTCTGCCATTGTTGCGAAACATGTTGCAGTTGTTATTGATGGTGGTGTTGAGAAGATGGTGGTAGAGAAACCTCATCCAGAGGACCATGGTGAAGGGGAAATTTCTTCCGATGCAGAAGTTGAAGCTGCCATCGGAGCAATGACTTCTTATGTTGGAGATCCTCATATGGAGGATTTTTTTGTTCATTGGAGTGGTGGCCCGGTTACAAAGACTATTGACATCTGAGAGATCAATTGGTCACCCATTTCTTACCAAAAATTGACCCAGCTGCCAAGGGTAAGAGATTTTGGTGGCTCAGGAAAGGCCAAACCCGGTAGAGGAACGCTGCATAGAACTGATCAAGGACATTTGTGATGGATCACAAAATTTGATCAGTGGAAGCTGTTCCGAACTGAGGTTAGGCTAAACACTATATCGTAGATGACGCCCATCAAATGTATGGCTAAGATAAAAGATGATCCGATGAAATGGGCTGAGACAGAAAAGGTGTCCGAACTGCTGATGAGAATGGAGCTAATCAATTCAAAGATGTTTGAGGACTTTCTGTAAAAATCGGTGGCAGAGCACTGGGAATATTTTTCTTTACTGGGAACATTTTGAAAAAACGAGTTGTTTACCAACCGAGATCTGATGAGAAAACGTCGGCTCGAAGTAGAACTGAAACAGATCATAAACTATGTAGGTCCTACCAAGCGCAAGCTGGTCTGCCTATAAAGTTACCTGAATGTTCTGTCTATGGGGCACCATCTGATAAGCAAGACCCTGGCTTCACTGGCAGCAAGCTTATAGCTCAGGAAGAGGAGTGACAGGCTCAATTTTTGCAAAGGAGTTTTTAGCTGTAAATAGTCCACAAAGTTCAACAATTTATTTCCCAAACACAGAGGAACAACAGGTTTCCGCACAATATACTATACAGAACAATAAATGGTCGGGATAGGATCGGGACGCGGATATGGCCCAATCTACGAGCGAAAAAGGTGTGTCGGTGATCCCAGTTGATACAACTTCCCCGACAGACAATCTAGAATCAGAGGTTCAGAACATGATCAAGAAGGTGGATGGTGTTCAAGCTGGCATGTGAATCTGCGCGTCCAACAAGTAGATTCTCAAGTGTATATGTTAAGCTTCAAGAACAACATGCTTACCATGTTGACCACCCTAGCTAAGGATCTGAGCGAGACGAATCAGGAACTCTCTGGTGGAATAGTTGCATTCAACTCTCAATGTGAGGACTAGAAATTTATTTATTGGTTAATCTGTTGGTTATTTTAGATTGGCATGGATGTATTTTGAATGGTGTCTAGTATACTGAGCAGCGAGTATGCTATCATATTGTTGTGATTGTTGTTCGTCGTTAAATTTTGCTACCAGAATGGAGGTGAATCGCTTGGAGACGATTAGCCATTAAGATTCCCGTGTGAGTACTAGTGAGAATCAGATTTGAGATGCTCTTTGAGACTCTGAGCTGGAGGTAATACGAAGTTGTATCGTGTTAACAGATTTGACGTTGGTTGAATGAAATCTGTTCAGTGGGAGTAAGTAGATGTTCGCGTCTATTGGGAAAGTCAAGTGTTGGTAAACGGTACTGAGTGGACCGGTCCGGTTCGTGAGTTTGGTGCAGACCGGTACGGTTCGATTATTTCAGATTTGACCAAATCTGGATGAGCGAGCGGGTCTTTGTCGTGGGATCTGTTTGCATTGAGCAGGAGACGAAACGATGTTGTTTGGTGTATACCAGATTTGACGCTTACTGGCTGTGATAGATGTGATGTCGTTTAGCAAACATCAGATCTGATGTGAACGAGACTCTTGTGCGACGTCGTATGGTATAGCGCTAAGATCTGAGGAGTCAGATCTGAGGTAGCGCCCAGACTTGAATGATTGACTTTCACTATATCTTTGACTGGAAGATTCATAAATATAAGTGTCGAGCAATACTTAGTCGATTTTTCGATCATATATCCATTATCTTCTTCCCGAGAGTTGAAACCCTCACTGTTCATTCGAACCCTATTTCTTGAGATTATCGTCGACTTACACCATTTTTTGGAGCAAGATTGGTGGCGTTGAGCTCGTCTCCGTAAGATCTTTCGATTGATACCATTTTGGAGACTTGGATCGACGGGTTGAGAGAGCGCGAAGTAGTTGCAGAGTTTGAATAGCTTCACGATATTTGGCCGATAGTTCCTACTGACTTTTATAGCTTCTGAGTAAGTGATTCCTTCTAGTTCTAAGCTTTGATTTGAGCTGATTGGTTCCAGAATGTGTAGTCGTGCCTGGTCTGAGCTTCTTGACCGTAGGCAGTAAGTTGTATGAGCTCAGATTTGAGCTAATCTGTTAGATGTCTTGACAGATTTGAGCTTTTAGGCATCTTCCGTTGGATTTCTTTATGAGCTAGTAGAGCAGCAGACGTGAACGGGCTACTGGAATGTGTTCCCGTGAGATCGGCCGAGGAGTTGCGGTGAGATTTGAGGTATGAATTGAGCTCGTACTTACAGCCTTGAGGTGAACATGAGAACATATTGTGTGTGTGTTTACGTGTGTGATTAAGTGTTTACGAGAACAGATTTGGCTTGACTGTGATGTGATTATCTGTTCTATTTCCGTATGAATTATGTATGATAGTGAATTGATGTTGTTTGGCATTCACGCATACATATTGAGCCTGAATTCGATTGATGTCTGAGTCGAGCTAGCGTTGTGATCGGCCGGCTGAGTTGTCGTGCCTGAAAGGTCCAATGCTATCATCGAGGTGGTGGCCAACTGAGTCGTCACGCCTGAATGCCACTGAACTGTGATGGTCGGCTGATTGTTGCACCTGAAGATCACGGATCGATGATTTCCACCGATTGATTGGCTGTTCATGGTGTTGAGGCTCTATTGAGACTGATTACCGATTGTTCTTTGGTACCCTCATGCATGACACGACATGATATGTTGCATGTGTATCTGATAGCTGCTATGCATTGCTCTTTGTACTGAGACTTGACCTCGTTTTATTTTCCCATTTTTGGGATGCTTTGGTCTGTGTTGGCCTTTGTGACCCCGTCCCTTTGGGGCTGTTTGGTTTGTTATGTATATATATATATATATATATATGTATGTATATGTATTGAATAAAGGAACCAGGGGATGCCCTGTGTGATTATTGTATTTGGGGATCTGTATTTGGTTGAGTAGATTGTGTGATCTTTACTGTTGTTGGATTCTTGAGTTACATCCTTATTTTGATTATGAACTTACTTTGAATGATATTTTGGATCAGGCCCAAAACGAAAAATTTTAGCCCATATTTTTAAGTTTCCGTGCGTATGAGATTAATTGAGTAATTAATCTATGTATTAGAGCATCGGACCTGACATTTTGGTATCAGAGCTTAAATTGGGATAAGTTCAATTCTTTTCTACCACACTCGAGTCTAGGCACATTGTTTGAGCTTTTGATTGTGATTAACTCTGTGATGTTGATTATCTGCCTCTGTGATTATTTGCTCTTGGTCTTTACCTCTGGGTTTTGTTAGATGCCACCGAGTAGAGGTAGAGGTAGAACCACTAGGCGGACTGTTGAGGAGTCTAGGGCTCTCGAGAGCGATGAGGATGTCGAGCAGCAGAGCATGCCTTTGCGTTGTCGAGATAGACAGACAGAGGTAGAAGATGTGACTAGACTGATTGGTGAGATGGAACTAGTATTGGCTAGATTCCAGAGGATGAATCCCCCTACGTTCACTGGCGCTGAGAGTGGTTTGATGGCCTAAGGCTCGTTGGAACATATGGAGGAATTATTTGATGCGGTAGAGTATTCTCAGGAGAGCAGACTGAAGTTGGTTGTCTTGAAGTTGAGGGAGAATGCTCAACGTTGGTGAAAGGTACTTCCCGAGTCCTGAGAGAGAGTGGGGCTTTGATTTCTTGGGAGAGCTTCTGTGCGGCGTTTTGTCAGGAGTATACCCCTGAGTCCTACTACAATAACCGGGAGAGGGAGTTCGATAATCTGAAGCAAGGTAACATGAGGGTGGCCGAGTACGCTGGACAGTTTTCTTCGCTTCTGTCGTATGTTCCCCATGTTTCTAGCCAAGAGATAACGAAGAGGAACAAGCTTCTGAGAGGGTTGAGGCCTGATTTGTTCCGTATGGTGTTGGCTGGTTCTCCTGCGACTAATTCTGAGGCCGTGGATCGGGCGGTTGATATTGAGGAGAGTCTGTTGGAAGAAATCAGGTTCAGCCGACATCTGGACGCACCTTTAAACCTGTGCTAGAGGTGACGCAACCATTTCAGCCTCCTCAAGTGTCGCAGCAGTCCAATCGCCAAAGGTTCGAGCCTCGAGGAAAGAAATTCAAGAGACGATCGAATTCAAGTTCTTCTGGTTTGGTTAGTTCAGGTCGTAGTGGCTCTGGAGGAATGATGTGTGGTCAGTGCGGAGGTAGGCATATGACTTCGCAGTGTCGTGGAGTTCAGGGTCTGTCACAATTGTGGACAGCCTGGACACTTTGCTAGAGTGTGTCCTATGATGAGGGGACAGCCCTCTAATCCTTCGCAACAAGGTTCTGTGGGTGGTTCTTCGCAGCGATCGCAACCTTTTGTTCAGTCCCAACGATCAGGATTTCAACCACGAGAACCGTCTAGGTTCGGAGGACCTTCCAGACCTCACCGCAGCAGGCTCAGGTGGATGCCTTGACAAGAGAGCAAGCTGATGAGATACCTGCGGGAGTGATTGCAGGTACTTGCACTATCTTTTATTTTCCTGCACAAGTTTTGTTTGATACGGGAGCATCACACTCCTTTATATCTGATTTGTTTGTGTATGAGTGTGGGTTGAGTCCTACCCCACTTTGTGATGTTGTTTCTGTATCTACCCCTGCTGGAGTTAGTTTGCTGTCCCGTGAGGTGGTGTTGGATTGTGTGATCAAGTTTGATGAGAATGTGTTGGTGACTCATTTGATTGTCTTGGAGATTAGATATTTTGACGGCATCTTGGGTATGGATGTGTTGTCGGAGTATAGAGCGACTGTTGACTGTTTCCATGGTGTAGTGAGATTTAGACCTCAATTTGGAGAGAAATGGGATTTCTATGGTGTTGATTCGCGATCTAAGATCCCATTAGTGTCTTCCATGGAGATGTTCAGCCTGTTATCGTTAGAGAATTCAGGGTTTATGATTTATGCCTTGGATGTCTCCCTAGGATCGAGGATAAAGTTGAGTGATGTACCGATTGCTCGAGAGTTCCCATATGTTTTCCCAGATGAGATTCCTGGATTCCCTCCGAGACGAGAGATTGACTTTAGTAGAGTTGGTTCCAGGGACAGCCCCGATTTCGAGAGCTCCATATCGGTTGGCGCCAGCTGAGTTGAAGGAACTTAAAGAGCAGTTGCGTGATCTTCTAGAGAAAGGTTTTATCAGACCGAGTATGTCGCCTTGTGGAACTCCGATTCTGTTTGTGAAGAAAGGATGGATCTATGAGGATGTGTGTGGATTTTCGGCAGTTTAATAAAGCGACAATTAAGAACAAGTATCTGTTGCCGAGAATCGATGATTTGTTTGACCAATTGCAAAGATCGGCAGTATACTCCAAGATTTATCTGCAATCTGGTTATCATTAGTTGCGGATTAGAGATTCTGATGTGTTGAAGACGGCGTTCAGGACTAGATACGGGCATTATGAGTTTTTGGTGATGCCGTTTGGATTAACGAATGCTCCTGTTGTCATCATGGATTGATGAATCGCGTCTTTAGTGAGTATATCGATCGCTTTGTGATAGTCTTCATAGATGATATCTTGGTGTACTCGGTGAGCTATAGAGACCGTAAGGAGCACTTGAGGTTGGTGTTGCAGAAACTGAGAGACTCACAGCTATATGTGAAGTTCAGTAAGTGTGAATTTTGTTTGGACAAGGAAATGTTTTTGGGTCATGTCATATCTGCACAAGGTATTTCGGTGGATCCTAGAAAGGTCGAAGCAGTTCTTAACTGAGAGCGACCTAGGAATGTTTCTGAGATCCGTAGTTTCTTGGGTTTGACTGGTATTATAGGCGTTTCATCGAGAAGTTTTCTTCGATAGCCAGGCCGATGACTCAGTTGACCCAAAACGACAGGAAATTTGTTTGGACCGATGAATGTGAGTCGAGTTTCCAGCTGCTTAAGGAGAAGTTGACTACTGCTCCTGTGTTGGCTTTGCCTTCGGGTTCTGGAGGTTTCGTAGTGTGCTCCGATGCTTCTCTGAGTGGTTTGGGTTGTGTACTGATGCAGAATGGGAATGTGATAGCTTATGCGTCTCGACAGTTGAAACCCCATGACACGAGATACCACGTTCACGATTTGGAGTTGGCTGTTGTTTTTTCCTTGAAGATATGGCATCATTACTTGTATGGAGAGCAGTTCGTGGTGTACACGGACCACAAGAGCTTGAAGTATATCTTCACACAGTTAGACCTGAACATGAGGCAACGTTGTTGGATGGAGTCGCTTAAGGATTTTGACTGTGAGATACAGTATCAGCCTGGGCGGATGAACTTAGTAGCCGATGCTCTGAGTAGGAAAGCCCAACCTGCGATGTTGACGTCGTTGTGTATTTCTAGATTCCATGAGGATTTGGGGACTTCTGGATGGCGTTTTCAGCCAAGTGATCAGTGCTTCATAGTTTCTTCTATTCAGGTTGAACCACAGATTGTCGCAGACATTAGAGCAGCACAGAGAACTAACCCGTATATACATGAGTTGAAGATTAAAGCCTAGAATGGTCAGTCAGAGGATTTTACTGTTGCTTCTGTGTAAAGTCCCTCACTTCTTAATTATATTTGTTTTAAAAGAGATCTTAAATGCGGAAAAAGGCTGGATAAATTTTTTTTTTTAAACTAACTAATAACACCAACTCACACATAACTTAAAGTAAAGCGTAACAACTAGACAAATAAATATAAATGAAAGTTCCAACTCCTAACAAAATAAAGGTTTTAAATCTGCGTAGTAATTTTAAATCATGTTAGGTCATCAAAATCCATCCCACTAAATAAACAAATTAAAAGAATGTATCTCGGCGATCAAAACATCACTGTCAAACTCAAGCGGAAAAACGCAGGTCGGTGGGTATGTGCCAAGCCCGACTGCATCCCACTCAGGAATCCTGCCCCTCGATCTCGATCTCAGCCTCATCTGCATCCAACAAGCATAGTGAGTCTAAGGACTCAACAAGTACAAAACTCGAGAATAACGAGAATAATAAGTAATACATGCATATGCAAATAAAATAGTCGTACTTAAAATAATTTTTCTGAAATTTAAAAGCATAAAAATATAAATCCTCAATAACGTTAAAACATTTGATGCATAGAAATAAATTTGCTAAAACCTCGTGAATTTCGTTCCTCGACTGTGGTCCCTCAACCTCAAGTCGCTTGATCAAGCCAATAAACACTAGTACTAGGTTGGAAAGGCACTCCAGTACTTATCTGGAGCCCAGACCCGTCAGTTGGAAAGGCACTTCAGTACTTATCTGAAGCCCAGACCCGTCATGTTGATATGGCAAGCGGAACGTCTCCCGACCCCATACCAGTCATAGAAAAACCACAATCAAGTCCCATCATTCAAAATTTTATTTTTTCTCATTCATGCCTCAAAATAATTCCTCAAAATTTCTCAAGAAGATTTATTTCCTTAAATCACAAATTTCTTCTCATAAAACATTTTATAAACATCAACAATGGCATAAAATAGTCATACACACTGAATTTATAATTTTTAGAGATTTTATACCATAAATAACTTCTGAAAATTCCATAAATCACAAAAATGCTAAAAAGTCTTTAAATCAACTGAAAACAAGCTTAAAACATCAAATAAAACAATTCACGAATTTTGGCAGCCCCTAAGACTCAAATTCCCAACTTTCCCGAAAATGCCCCGAAAGAACCCACTCTGTGCGATAAAACCGTAAAAATCATAAAAAATCCGTTTCCAAACCAAATGACCTCAAACTTGGACCCACATAACCCTAACTCTACGAGCTAGCTTCTGGAATAAAGAAATCTCAAAAATAGTTTCGGGTGTAACCAACCCGACGTGTGCAACCACGCTGGTCGCGCACAGGGGGCAAACCAGCCTAGGTGCTGTCAAATTTCTCTAAACTGACCACTCCTTTCGACCAAAGGGCACGACCAGACACTAGACCAGACCCAAAAAACCCCTGGATCTTCTCATAACCCTTTTGGACTCAGCCCATGACCACAAATGAAACATGATCACTCAAAACCCTAACTACACATACTCAATGAAACCTCAATGACACCACAGCCCTTTCACGCAGCCCCTTGTCCACCAAGGCCTCAAGGGCTTAGCCTGCTCTATCCAGGGGCCATTCCCAGCCACACCTAGACCATGCACGCCCACCCGAAGCCAAAGGAAACGAGGAGAATCCGTGACTCTCCTTCCATGACCGATCTCCCACCCTCACGACTCCACTCCTTCCCTCACGTCTAGATCTACGCTTTGGCTGCCAAATTCATGAAAAGTTTCTGTTAGAATACCAATAAAGTATCATTCTGAATTTAAAACATCAAATCCTTTAGATCTACACACACAAATTAATATTGCTTGAAAGATGCATCAAAGAACATTTTGTACTTGCCTTAAACCCTGAAAAACTTACACCCAAGATGATGCTTGTCGGCAGGATTAAATTCTCAATCCCTCATGGTTTGCAAAAGTCTAGAAGTATGTCAAAAACGAAATTCCTCTCCAATGTTCACCTTCTAAAAATAGAAAGTTTCAAGGCATGGGGCATGACTTCGAGATTTATTTTAAAAAAGAGAGCCTCGGTGTCCTCGTCAACTCCTTTCCAACCTCGCATCATCTAAATCATGAATCTCAAAAAGAACTCGATGTCGAAATTAAATAAATCAAATAGCATAACTCATGCGAATAAATAAATACAATAGTAAGGCATGCGATTTAGGTAGGAAAATTCCTAGGCGTTACATTCTGATGGATGCTTGAGATTTCGTGGAAGATTGGTGGTTCCGAACCTGATTGATTTGAAGAAATCCATCTTGAACGAGGACCATTGCAGTCGTTATAGTGTGCATCTGGGCGAGAAGAAGATATATCATGCCTTGAAGTCGCACTACTGGTGGGAAGGCATGAGGAAAGATATTTCTGGATTTGTAGCTCGATACTTTAATTGCCAACAGGTCAAGGCCGAGAGGATGAGACCTGGTGGATTGCTACAGAGTTTAGAAGTGCCCCAATGGAATTGAGAGCACATCGCCATGGATTTCCTGACACACTTACCTCGATCGAATAGGGAATGTGATGCGATTTGGGTTGTTATTGATAGGCTTTCGAAGTCAGCCCATTTCATTCCCTATGATGTGATATGTTTGATGAAGAAGATGGCTAGACTGTACATTGACCATGTGGTGAGACTGCATGGAGTGTCGGTTTCGATAGTGTCCGATAGAGATCCAAGATTTACTTCCTGATTTTGGAAGAGCTTGCAAGCAACTATGGGTTCGAGATTGGCTATGAGTACAGCTTATCACCCCCAGACAGATGGTCAATCCGAGAGGACCATTCAGATTCTGGAAGACATGCTGCGAGCTATGTGATGGATTTCAGTGGGGGCTGGCAGGATTCTTTATCTCTGGTAGAATTTTCGCATAATAACAGCTATCAAGTGACTATCGGGATGGCACCATTCGAAGCTTTGTATGGTCGCAAGTGTAGATACCCGATCTGCTGGGAAAATATTGGAGAAATACAGTTGTCTACTCCTGAATTTGTGCAGCATATGGAAGATCAGGTCCAGCTGATTTGAAGTAGAATTAAAGCTGCACAGGATCGTCATGCTAGCTATGCTAATAAGAGACGCAGAACTTTGGATTTTAAGGTTGACGATCGTGTGTTTCTGAAGGTTTCTCCTTTCAAGAGCATGATGAGGTTAAGATTTAAGGGCAAATTGGCTCCTAGATTCGTTGGTCCCTTCCAGATTGTTGAGAGAATTGGACGTTTGGCTTATAGATTACAGCTTCCTGATGGGTTAGCAGCGATACATGATGTGTTTCATGTGTCAATGTTGAGGAAATATGAGCCAGATCCGTCCCATGTGCTGAGGACTGATTAAGTTGAGCTGGATTCTACCTTGAGTTATGTTGAATATCCAGTGCAGATCCTGGATAGAAAGGAGAAGCAGCTGAGAAACAAGGTAATACCGTTGGTGATGGTCCAATGGAGCAAGCATGGTAGAGAAGAAGCTACCTGGGAAGTTGAAGAAAAGATGAGACAGGAGTGGCCTCATCTGTTTGAGTGCTGACAGTAGATTTCCAGGTAATCTTCTGGCTTGTTGATTCGTGCTTTGGATTGTTTTGTGCTCATGAATTGTGTTGTTATCGAGCATTGAGTCATGCTGGGCATATTGTTTTTGTAGTTTTTGGTGATTTTATGGTGTTTTCTTGGTTCTGGTCTGTTGTTATGAGCTGATTTCGAGGAGGAAATCCATTTCTAGTGGGGAGAGTGTGAGGATAGAAATTTATTGATTGGTTATTCTGTAGCGACCAGATCATTTAGAAGTCCACAATTAGGAAATTATGAGATTGAGGGATTACATTGCTATTTCAATTCAATTCTTGAATATTTCAGTCTACGTTATGATCAATCTTTATATTACTATGGATTGATATTCAAATTCTAAAATACAAGTACCGTAGATGTTTAGTAACTTCTGCGAACCAAATGGATTCTTCATTTTAACTAAAATCCTCGGTTTCCATGCACATCTTTTGTTTTGAAAAACAGAGCACGCTTTCTTAAGAGTTTTGCATATTGATATAACGTGTTTGTTTTCCTTAGTCATTGTGAATCATATAAATAGGATTTTAAGCTTCTTCATGCATCATTACTTTCAAATCAAATCATATTAGGCGGTGCTCGCTCTCAAAGAAACCGAACCAAAATACTTTCAAAGTGTTTTAGAGGAAACAGGCGGTGCGCAAGAAGTATATTGAATTTTCTGCTATTCTTGTGTTAAAGATACCAGGCAAGTAAACTCTGTTTCTTGCTCACTCAATAGAAAGCATATATTCGATTCTGTTTTATATTATGTATGAATTTTAAAGGAAGATGGTTTCAACTGTTCTTCAAAGAAAAACCATAAAGTTCATGCTCTGTTTTTATGAAGAAGTTGAGTTACTGTAATTTTGATTCAAGGAGGATTTAGAAAATGTTTTGGTGATGTTATTCTAATGAATTCCTGAGTTTCAGTAATTCATTTGTCGAAGTAGCTTACAAGTAGCTTATTCGATCTTTTCCAGAAGTTTCATAAGATATGTCGAAGTCTTTAGAGGAAGGTAACCTTCATAGTTCATGGTTATCTGTATATTAATGACAAGAGCTGGTTATTATACCACTGCTGATAATGTTTTATCGAAAATATTCTAAGTATGAAATCAGCAGGTTCATTTCTTTGCTTTCGCAAATTCAGCAGATGCTTTGCTTTCGTAAATTCAGCAGATGCTTTGCTTTCGCAAATTCAGCAGTATGCTTTGCTTTCACAAATTCAGCAGATGTTTTGCTTTCACAAATTCAGCAGATGTTTTGTAAAATCAGCAGATACATAAATCAGCAGTAGCGACTGGTTGTAGCAACTGAGTTATGCGCTACGACATCGTTTTGATTTATAATTATTTAAAAGACCTCGCATTCAACTAGCTACCTTATTCCGTTTTCATCTTCGCACGCATTCCCAGGAAATCCTTTATAGTCCCAGAACATCATTAGACAAACGAAAAACCAGTAGCTCAAATAAAAAGAAAGAAAACAGAGCAGAACATCGTTTTACGAAATGTTTTAAGTTATGACAATGAAAAAGGGTCCCTAATGAAAGGGTGAGTGCGCGGCTGACGAACCGTGTGCCCTTTTAACCAGGAAGGACTAGGATTACAAGTCGACGGATCTGTATACCCCTTCAACCATGAGCCATAGTGCTAAGACTGATATCAGGAGTTTCATCAAACGAAATGGACCAAATGTTTAAAGTATTGTCATAATTTTCCCAGAAAATGAAGAAGAGCACGAGAGTGATTACGATCACAGCTCTTAAGAAACGTTTAAAGAAAATGTTTTCAGAATTGATTCATGCTTATGCTTTCGATTAGTAGTAAATTTCATCAGTTATGATACGCTTGTTTATTCTTAAGCGTAATGTTCAGACTCCAGTACGTACCAGTTCTGAGCAATTGTATTCTTACTTCTGTTATTTCAGATTTTACCTGCTGGGCCTTTGGCTCACTAGTTTTTATTGTACTGAATGTTCTGGTTTAAGTTGTATCAAAACAAGATTTCAGAATTTTGTTATGTTTTTAACCAGACGTTATCACACTACGAGATGCATTATTGGCAGATTGATATAGTTGTTCTCTTCATTTCCGCACCATTGCATAAATTGTTCTAGATTTCTTACCCCTGAATATGAAACATTTCAATATATTCGTTTCAACCCAGATAATTAGTAGCGATCCATCCTCCAAAGTTTATAACTTGTGATTTGGTTCAATTGAATCCCAAAACTTTTGATTATTCCGTCAAGAAAATGAGGGTCGTTACAGTTGGTATCAGAGCATGGTCCTTGAGATAAACACACTTCCAGTCTGAGCAAATCTCTCCAGCTTCTACAAAACTTGTGATTTTATGTTCATGTTTGAGCATAGAGTAATCTCTCATATAGAATTGTGGTGGATTTGGGCTACCCTTTACAGATATGTCAGGAAGAGGTAGAGGCAGAAGGAGTTTTGTTGAAGGAGATAGCGAATCAGAAGGCATAACTTCAGTCCTTGCCAATATGGCTCAACTTTTAGAACGTCTAGTTGATCAAACCTCTAACGGTAATGGTCATTCTACGAGTAGAATGATCAGCAGAGAAGATCCCCAAGAGAAGTTTAGGAGGCAGCGACCTCAAGAATTTTCTGGCACTACTGATCCCCTGGTGGCAGAAAGTTGGATAAAATCTATGGAGGTGATATTCGATTATCTTCATCTAACAGAGTTAGAGAGGCCTCGATGTGCGATCTATATGTTAAGAGGCGACGCTATGATGTGGTGGGAAGGAGCCAAGCTAACTGTAGACTTGGAAGTTCTCACATGGGAAGAATTCAAGAGAGTATTTTTTGAGCAATACTTCACAGTGGATGTTAGAGAACAGTTACAGAGTGAATTCCTAACTCTGAAACAAGAAGGATTGCCGATGCGGGATTATATCCGCAAGTTTGAGAGAGGATGTTACTTTGTTCCATTGATAGGGACAAACGCAGATGCTAAACTTCGCCATTTTATTAATGGGTTAAAGCCCATGATCAAGCATGATGTTAGACTGGCTGAACCAGTAGACTACAAATCAGCAGTAAATAAAGCTTTGAGGGCGGAACAAGACTGGAAAGCGATTGACGAGGAAAGACAATTGAAGAGGCAAGCTTTCCAGCAGAATGATAAAAGAAAATTTAAGAAGCAGAATAATAACAACCAGCAGCAGGGGTCAAGTGGGAAGGGACCAATTGCTGCTCAACCAGTTTCCTCTGTTCCTAGCAGTGGAAATAGAACTCCATGTCCCGTTTGCAAGAAGAATCATAAGGGGCAGTGTCTTCAAGGACAGAACGTATGTTATACTTGTGGTAAGCCAGGCCACATGTCGAGAAGCTGTCCTCAGAAGCAGCAGCAACAACAACTTATTACTAGTAGGGCGTACGTGATGACTGCTGCTGAAGCTCCAGCAGATACCACTTTGGTGACGGGTAATATTTCAGTTGATAATTTACCTACAGTAGCATTATTAGATTCTGGTGCAACACATTCGTTCGTATCAGATAGATTTTCTGAGAAATTATCTGTTAAACCAATGGAAATAGAAATAGGATATTGTGTTCAAACTCCTACAGGAGGAAATATAGTAACCAATCGATTACTTAGAAATGTAGAGCTTGAATTGCAAGGTAATATTGTTTATGCAGATCTTATAGTACTACCTATGTTTGAATTTGACTTTATATTGGGAATAGATTGGTTAGTAAAATACGAAGCTGTTATAAACTTTAAGCAAAGATCTATCCTTATTAAGAAACCCGATGGAAGTTCGTTTTCATTCAAAGCTGGTATTTATGTAAAGACCCTTAAGATCATATCAGCAATGAAAGCCCAGAAGTGTATAAGAAATGGTTGCCACGGATTTTTAGTAAATATTATATCATTAGAACCTGAAAAGAAAAAGAAATTAGAACAAGTACCTGTTGTAAGAGAATTCCCAGATATTTTTCCAGAAGATGTTTCAGGTTTACCTCCAATTCGAGAATTGGAATTTACTATTGATCTAGTACCTGAAGCCGCTCCAATTTCAAAGCCTCCCTATATACTTGCTCCTAAGGAAATGAAAGAATTAAAAGATCAAATTCAAGAACTACTGGATAAAGGTTTCATTAGACCCAGTACTTCCCCTTGGGGTGCACCAGTACTTTTCGTCAAGAAGAAAGATGGGAGTATGCGTCTATGCATTGATTATAGAGAATTGAATAAATTAACGATTAAGAATAAGTATCCTCTCCCTAGGATCGATGATTTATTTGATCAGTTAATAGGAGCTGCTGTATTTTCGAAGATAGACTTGAGATCAGGGTATCATCAGCTGCGTGTAAAAGAATCGGATATTCATAAGACTGCGTTCAGAACAAGATATGGTCATTATGAATTTCTAGTCATGCATTTTGGAGTAACAAATGCGCCATCCGTATTTATGGACTTAATGAATCGAGTGTTCCAACCTTACTTAGACAGATTTGTAATTGTATTCATAGATGATATTTTGATTTATTCGAAGAACAGTAAAGAGCATGAAGAACACCTTAGGGAAATCTTACAAATTTTACGAAATAAGCAGTTATTTGCAAAGTTCAGTAAGTGTGAATTCTGGATTGATAAAGTAGTATTCTTGGGCCACATTATTTCGAAGAATGTAATAGAAGTGGATCCTTCAAAAGTAGAATCTGTTCGAAGTTGGCCTGTACCAAAGAATGTCTCGGAGATTCGAAGTTTCCTAGGACTTGCAGGATATTATAGTAGATTCATAGAAGGATTTTCGAAGATTGCTGTTCCATTAACGGCTTTAACCAAGAAGAATGTGAAGTATGATTGGACTCCCAAATGCCAATCCAGTTTTGAGAAATTGAAGCATACATTAGTTGAAGCCCCTGTTCTAACGTTACCAACAGAGAAAGGGAATTTTGTGATTTACACTGATGCATCGAAGACAGGGCTGGGAGATGTTCTGATGCAAGAAAGAAAAGTAATTGCTTACGCTTCTAGGCAATTGAAAATTCACGAAAAGAATTATCCCACGCATGACCTGGAGTTAGCAGCAGTGGTTTTCGCATTAAAGATTTGGAGACACTATCTTTACGGTGAGAAGTGCGAAATCTTCACAGATCATAAAAGCCTTAAATATTTCTTTACTCAGAAGGAATTGAACATGCGACAGATAAGATGGCTTGAATTAGTTAAAGATTACGATTTTGTAATTAGCTATCATCCGGGAAAAGCTAACGTAGTAGCAGATGCGTTGAGTAGAAGAAATGTGGGATTAGCGCAAATCTCAGTTCAGATTCCCCTGGCATTAGAAATTAATCGATTTGAACTTGAGATTATTCGAAATGAAAGTGCTGCTAAGTTATCAGTTCCACGATCCAATCGACGCTTAAAGATAGGATCAAAGAAGGGCAAACTAAAGATGAGCAACTCCAGAAATGGAAGCAGCAGGATGAAAACAGAGGATCAAATTTGTATTCAGTGGAAGAAGGAATTGTTAAGCACCAAGGTAGATTGTGGGTACCGCGCACTAATGGATTGCGCAATGAGATTATGATGGAAGACCATAATTCGCCGTATTCAATCCATCCAGGCGGAACAAAAATGTTCAAAGATCTGCAAGCTCTGTTTTGGTGGCCAGGTATGAAACGCGATGTTTGTAGATTTGTTGCGGAATGTTTAACCTGTCAACAAGTTAAAGCATTTTATACCTCTGCTGATATAGTCTTATCGAAAATATTCTAAGTATAAATTCAGCAGATGCTTTGCTTTCGCAAATTCAGCAGATGCTTTGCTTTCGCAAATTCAGCAGATGCTTTGCTTTCGCAAATTCAGCAGATGCTTTGCTTTCGCAAATTCAGCAGATGCTTTGCTTTCGCAAATTCAGCAGATGCTTTGCTTTCGCAAATTCAGCAGATGCTTTGCTTTCGCAAATTCAGCAGATGCTTTGCTTTCGCAAATTCAGCAGATGCTTTGCTTTCGCAAATTCAGCAGATGCTTTGCTTTCGCAAATTCAGCAGATGCTTTGTTTTCGCAAATTCAGTAGATGTTTTGTAAAATCAGCAGATACATAAATCAGCAGTAGCGACTGGTTGTAGCAACTGAGTTATGCGCTACGACATCGTTTCGATTTATAATTATTTAAAAGACCTCGCGACTGGATTCTTGTCTTGCGACTGATTCCTATTCGTTGCGACTGGTACTGTTGATCAGCAGATGTAATTCACTTCATTATTTCAGCAGTTGCTTTACTTATTTCTAAGTACTGTGCATTCAGCTGGCATTAGTCTTGCGACTGGTACTGTTTACCCAGCTAGTCACTGTTCATTCTTCGTCTTCTTCACTAGATAACGAAAATCTCAGAATTTGATTCTTCTTTCAATTCTAAATTAGTTTAATGAATCTTTCGACTTATCTGACAGATTCAACTAGCTAAATTATTCAGTTTTCATCTTCGCAAGCATTACCAGGAAATCCTGTATAGTTCCAGAACATCACTAGACAAACTAAAAACCAGTAGCTCAACTAAAAAGAAAGAAAACAGAGCAGAACATTGTTTTACGAAATGTTTTAAGTTATGACAATGAAAAAGGTCCCTAATGAAAGGGTGAGTGCGCGGCTGACGAACCGTGTGCCCTTTTAACCAGGAAGGACTAGGATTACAGGTCGACAGATCTGTATACCCCTTCAACCATGAGCCATAGTGCTAAGACTGATATCAGGAGTTTGATCAAACGAAATGGACCAAAATGTTTAAAGTATTGTCATAATTTTCCAGAAAATGATCACTAGTTTTTGTTGAGTGCAGGTGAATTTCAGCAGGGAGATGGAGGGAAATGAACAGGATGGAAGGAATGTGTTTATCGTGGACAATAGAGTTTTGTTTTCTCCTGTTTCAAAGTTAATAGCTTCTTTTTTGAGAACACTGATGTATTGTACTGAATGTTCTGGTTTAAGTTGTATCAAAACAAGATTTCAGAATTTGTTATGTTTTCAACCAGACGTTATCACACTACGAGATGTATTATTGGCAGATTGATATAGTTGTTCTCTTCATTTCCGCACCATTGCATAAATTGTTCTAGATTTCTTACCCCTGAATATGAAACATTTCAATATATTCGTTTCAACCCAGATAATTAGTAGCGATCCATCCTCCAAAGTTTATAACTTGTGATTTGGTTCAATTGAATCCCAAAACTTTTGATTATTCCGTCAAGAAAATGAGGGTCGTTACATATTCTGTTGGTGATTTCATATTGGCATGGATGTATTTTGAATGGTGTCTAGTATACTGAGCAGCGAGTATGCTATCATATTGTTGTGATTGTTGTTCGCCGTTAAATTTTGCTACCAGAATGGAGGTGAATCGCTTGGAGATGATTAGCCATTAGGATTCCCGTGTGAATACTAGAAAAAATCAGATTTGAGATGCTCTGGAGACTCTGAGCTGAGGGAACAGATTTGGGTAGTGGAATCAGGAGCTGGAGGTAATACGACGTCGTATCGTGTTACCAGATTTGACGTTGGTTGAGTGAAATATGTTCAGTGGGAGTGAGTAGATGTGCGTGTCTATTGGGAAAGT
The DNA here is from genome assembly GCA_001598015.1 of Dorcoceras hygrometricum. Classification (NCBI taxonomy): domain Eukaryota; kingdom Viridiplantae; phylum Streptophyta; class Magnoliopsida; order Lamiales; family Gesneriaceae; genus Dorcoceras; species Dorcoceras hygrometricum. Next base: position 184,879 of record KV007526.1, read on the forward strand.
AAAGTGTTGGTCAACGGTACTGTGTGGACCGATCCGGTTCGTGAGTTTTGTGCAGACCGGTACGGTTCGATGATTTCAGATTTGACCAAATCTGGATGAGCGAGCGGGTCTTTGTCGCGGGATCTGTTTGCTTTGAGCGGAAGATGAAACGATGTCATTTGGCGTATACCAGATTTGACGCTTACTGGATGTGATAGATGCGATGTCGTTTAGCGAACATCAGATCTGATGTGAATGAGACTCCTGCGCGACGTCGTATGGTATAGCGCTAAGATTGAGGAGTCAGATCTGGTGAAGTGCCCAGATATGAGGTAGCGCCCAGACTTTAATGATTGACTTTCACTGTAGCTTTGACTGAAAGATTTATAAATATAAGTGTCGAGCAATACTTAGTCGATTTTTTGATCATATATCCATTATCTTCTTCCCAAGAGCTTTGAAACCCTCATTGTTCATTCGAACCCTATTTCTTGATATTACTGTCGATTTACGCCACTGTTTGGAGCAAGATTGGTGGCGCTGAGCTCGTCTCCGTAAGATCTTTCGATTGATACCATTTTGGAGACTTGGATCGACGGGTTGAGGGAGCGCGAAGTAGTTGCAGAGTTCGAATAGCTTAGAAATATTTGGCCGATAGTTCCTACTGACTTTTAGAGCTTCTGAGCAAGTGATTCCTTCTAGTTCTAAGCTTTGATTTGAGCTGATTGGTTCTAGAATGTGTAGTCGTGCCTGGTATGAGCTTTTTGACCGTAGGCAGTAAGTTGTATGAGCTCAGATTTGAGCTAATCTGTTAGATGTCTTGACAGATTTGAGCTTTTAGGCATCTTCCGTTGGATTTCTTGACGGGCTAGTAGAGCAGCAGACGTGAACGGGCTTCTGTAATGTGTTCTCATGAGATCGGCCGAGGAGTTGTGGTGAGTTTGATATTTGAGATTTGAGGTACGAATTGAGCTCGTACTTACAGCCTTGAGGTGAACATGAAAACATATTGTGTGTGTGTTTACGTGTTGTGATTAAGTGTTGACGAGAACAGATTTGGCTTGACTGTGATGTGATTATCTATTCTATTTCCGTATGAATTATGTATGATAGTGAATTGATATTGTTTGGCATTCACGCATACATATTGAGTCTGAATTCGATTGATGACTGGGTCGAGCTAGCGTTGTGATCGGCCGGCTGAGTTGTCGTACCATGTTTCATTGGTAGGGAACATTGTGATGTTCTGAGCATGCAGATAGATAGTGACCTGGTGATCTATCGAACTACCCTCGTTCGGACTTTCCAAGTGGTTACCATTTGTCGAGTGGATAAGTCCGAGGTCTTGGTTGTACTGATTAGTCCTCACGACTCGAAACGTCATTGAGACTCTACATGATAGGCGTCTCACTTTGACTCGTTTGCCGACTCACTTGGGGTCAATAGGCGGCGGGATTGGGTGAGATCCCGATGCATGTAGGAGTCGATGCATCGTTGTCGAGGATTCATCGCTCGCAGACATGCGTGTATATCCTATGCTATCTGAGGGGATAATAGTGTATAAATCTCTGGCCAGAGTACTAGAAGTGTTTTAGGTAAATGGGTTTACCTAGTTACACTCGCGATGTCACTATTTGATCTCCAAGATGTATGCATAGCTATCGGATCTATAGCGACTCTCGATTTACCAATGGTCGTTGATCCGATCGGGATATATGGATTGAAAGGACCGTACTGTACACTAACCACGACCAACTGGTTCTTGCAGGCACTAACAGTGATACCTAGGGGATCATGGGGCGATGTTGCTAGACGCTCTTACCATGATCCGTTGGGCAAGTCCGAAATTGGGATTCCGGAGCCACAATGGTTGTGGGCCCACGGCTAGCTGTATCCCTGAACCATTGAGGGTCACACAAGTAGTATATTCGAGATTCATGCACGGATACTCAGCTCAATGGGTTGAGCATACGAAGAGGATTTTAGGGAGTGCGACTTCCTAAAAGTCAACAGGGGTTAAATTGCGATTTCCCACTGTTGAGGGGCAAAACTGTCATTTTGGACTAAGTAATCTGAAAAATTGTTTTCGCATCATAATATTCAGTTTTGGAAACTGAGTCGATCGGTCCGCTCTGATCGTCGATCGGAATTATTATGAAGCCACGGTGATGCGGATGAACCGAATGTTCATATATTGGACTGGGCCCGCCCCAGGTCCAATGGACCGGTTCAAACCTATCATACCTATACTTAGTCTTGACCCAGGGCAACTAATGAAAAATTTTTAACTCACACAAACCCTAGACCCCCTAGTTGGCCGCCGCCCCTCCTCTCCAAGCCTCACGCCGCCGGCGCCCGCCAAGCGCCGCCGCCGCCGCCCCTCGCCCGGAGTTGCTCCGGCCAACCTTTCGAGGAGAATCCGTCCGCACTGATCTCGTCAGGCCTTCTAGTGCAGGCTGACGAAGGAGTCTCCCGTCCGGTCGTGGACCTGACTGACGAATCTACAGCCGCCTACCGTGAAGAGCCGGTCTTCTTGTAATTCCGGTTGGAGCCAGGCGCCTGTCGCCAGCAAGGTAACTGACTAAACGCCCTATGAATGGTTCATATTGTGTTATTATAGAATTGTATTGAACGTTTCCCGGCCTAATTTTATTCTTCCGCTGCCTCGCCGGGAGACGGGATCCGGATCCGCCACGGTTCCCCAACAGTGGTATCAGAGCTATGGCTCGGATCCTTCAATACAATATTGCCATAATTATATCTAATCTCTATGTTTCAGATTGAAATCGAATCAAAAAAATTTTTCGGACAGCCGGCCACCGCCGCGTGCGGCGGCGCCAACATGAGCGCGCGGCCGCTCGATGGTCGCGGTTGATGGCGCGCGCGATGGCGCGCGCGTGGGCGTGCATGACCGCGCCTGATCGCCGATCGATTGTTGTTGCTGTCTCGCGCGAGCGTCGCGTGATCTGCTGCCTCCTTCGCGCGATGATGTTGCGCATGGTGGCCGGATGCTTGGTGCCACTTCACGCATGGAGATCGGCCGCTGGCTGCTGGACGCCGCGCAATCTGTTGCGCGATGGTGGCCGACGATGCGTGCACCGGTTGCACGTTTGATGGCCAGCAGGCGGGCTGCTAAGCGCCGCTCTTGGCGCGCGGCCGTGCGTCGCGCTTGGCGCGGCGATGCTGCTGCCGCGTGAATTGTTGGCGGCGGCCGCCGCCCGGCGAAGATCTCCGGCAGATTGTTGCGACGGTTGAATTTTTCTTCTAGGTTAAGTTCGGGCCTATCCCGGGCAGCACATGAAGTTTTCGGGCCGATATTCGATATCAGGTCGATTTTGGTCGATTTTGAAATTTTGAGATTTTTGGGCCCAAAATTGTTTTTGGCCCAATATGATGCAATTAAAATAGCAAAATACGATTTTAATTGTAAAATCTGATTTTATAATAAAATATGATTTTGTTGATTAAAATTTGATTTTATCGACAAAATACGATTTTATTATAAAATGCGATTTTATGATTGAAATATGATTTTGCGATAAATAATTTGATTATTTAATTTATGCATATTAATTAGATTGATTGCATGATTGGGATGATCGAGAGCCATGCCCAATGTGTTAGGTGTATGCGATAGGTTTTTATGATTTCGGTTTGTAAATATTGTTGATTATCATTTATTACAGTGGGTCTGTTTGTGGCCCGTTCCCACCCCTTAAAATGTATCCCTTGTGTGTCATGGAAATTTAATGTAAATTACTAGACTTAGTGGGAGGACATTTGAAGATGGTGGGCCCATGACGATCAAGATATTGAAGACCGAAGATCTGTAAAACCGGAAGCAAATGTAATAGGATTGCATTGCATATTGCATTTCACCTAGGATTGGACCCAGGTCCGTGATTGGCAACCACGGACCGCATAGCTCTCGCGATCGATCATCTCAATGTTTATATATGTGATATATAGTTAGTTGAATCCGCATGTTTTAAATATGATTTAAAATATACTGCATGAGACCAAATTTTCGAAAATAAAATCCCTCGTTTTAAATACGATTTAAAACTAATATCAAGATAAAAGTTTTTGATAAACTAAAGGGAATTTAAATTTGTTTAAATTTCCCTACCTTCCATCAACAATGGGTGTACGCCGATGCTACCCGTATACATGGCCCGGCTCATATTATTGAGGGGGTCATGTATGCCGGAAAGCTGTCAATGCCATTGACACTCGTTGTGAGTTCGGTCGAACTTGGGCCCTTACTAGATGTGAGGTGAATACATGGAGGTTGCACCGGTTGCAATCGGAAACTACCTTTTGGGGGTCATGGATGGCTGATATTATTCGGGTCCATGATCGCTTGATTGGGCTCCGTGTACCCACTAAAGAAACTTGCTTTCTCGATTTCATTAGAGGGTGGTGAAATCGTTAAAATAGTGGGAGGATAATTCATAAAACTTAACGACCTTGTTTTATGTCTTAGCGATTATTTTATATATAGTTAGTGATGATTGTCTGTTTTCTTTCAGTATTACTGCTTATACAATGTCTTCGTTCAAAAACCCACTCGCTGCTATACTGGATAGCAACAAGTTCACCGGTCTGAACTACCAAGACTGGCTTCGTAACCTCAACCTTGTGTTGGCTTCGGAGAAACTTCTTTATACGATAGAGAATTGCCCTCCGAAGGAAGCCCCTGCCGATATCAGCCCTGAGGAGCTGGTTACGGTTAAACAATGGTGGGACGACGAGGTTAAAGCTTGATGCTATGTGATGGCATCGATGTCCAATGAAATGCAACGGCGCTTTTGAGAAGACAAAGTATGCTGCTGACATACTTTTTCATCTCAAAGAACTGTACGGGGAGAACTCTCGACATGAGAGGTTCACGGCTATCAAGGAGCTGATGACGAGCCGCATGCGCGATGGGACTTCGGTCCGCGAGCATGGGGTTCATATGATTGGGCTCGTTGAAAAGCTGTCGGGCCTTGATATCACACTTCCACACGATCTGTCTGTGGATGTGCTTCTCCTCTCACTGCCTGCTGCATTCGACCCCTTTGTGGTCAACTTCAACATGAACAAGCTGGCAGCCACCCTTGAAGAGGTGGTTAACATGCTTGTAGTGTTCGAAGGAACCATAAAGAAGGACAAGCCCGTCCTTCTCATGGGCTCTTCTTCCTCTACGAAGAAGGGGCCAGACGCAAGGGAAAGAAGCGTTCTGCCCCTACGAAGGTGGAAAAGCCCACTAAGAAGCCAAAGGCAAAGGCTTCCAAGCCGAACAAGTCTGAGGATGTTTGCCACCACTGCCACAAGCCTGGGCATTGGAGGAGGAACTGCAAGGAGTACCTCGAGCAGTTGCGAACTGCGAATGGTATGTTCTATATTGAAATAAATATGTCTCTTAGTTCGACTTCTTGGGTACTTGATACCGGATGTGGATCTCATATCTGCAATGATTTGCAGGTGATGACAAGAAGACGTCTTAGAGAGGGTGAGACCTACTTGGGGCTTGGCAATGGAGCAAGAGTTGCTGCAGTAGCTATAGGAGATGTTTATTTATTTCTGTCTTCTGATTTTAATTTGTTATTGAGAAACGTTTTGTTTGTTCCCGAATTAATAAAGAACATTATTTCTGTTTCTATGCTTGATAGTGATGGATATTCTTGTATGTTTGCTAATTCGATTTGCAATATTTACAAACCTTTACCGACGATTACTCTAGGTATGGGTACTTGTACTTGATAAAGCACAAGTCTGAATCCTTTGAAAGGTTCAAAGAATTTAAGGCTGAAGTAGAAAATCAACTAGGCAAAAGTATTAAAGCACTTCGATCTGATCGAGGTGGTGAATACTTAAGTGCTGAATTTCAAGACTATCTGAAAGATATTGGGATTCTCGCACAGTGGACCCCTCCGGCCAAACCACAGCTCAATGGTGTAGCGGAGCGTCGTAATCGGACCTTGTTGGACATGGTTCGATCTATGTTGAGCTTCACTGAACTTCCTACCTCGTTTTGGGGCTATGCGCTCGAAATGGCGGTAATGTTGTTGAACAATGTCCACACCAAGGCAGTGGATAAGACTCCATATGAGATATGGATGGACAAACCACCCAAGTACTCATTCATGAGGATTTGGGGATGTCCTGCTTACGTGAAGCAGACGGTGGGAGATAAGCTGGATACGAGATCCATCTTATGCTACTTCATTGGGTATCCAAAGAATTCCATTGGATACTACTTCTACTATCCCAGCGAAACAAAAGTGTTTGTTTCTAGGAATGCCACCTTTATGGAAAGGGAATTTCTACTTGATAGAAAGAACAGAATAGTAGAACTCGAAGAGGTTCAATAACCAACTGAAATACCAAGTGTATCTCCTGCATCTCCAGAGCCAGTACCAGAAATGGTCGCACCTAGGAGATCCAAAAGGGTTCCTAGGGCTCCTGAGAGATATGGTTTTCTCCTTGAAGATGATCAAGTTGATCAAGTTGTTGGATCTGATCCAAGAACTTTCAAGGAGGCAATTTCTGATGCAGATTCTAATTTGTGGCTTGAAGCAATGCAATGTGAGTTAGAATCGATGCATGCTAACCAAGTTTGGACTCTTGTTAACCCTTCCGAAGGAGTTGTTCCTATTGGGTGCAAATGGGTATACAAGAGGAAACTTGGGCCTGATGGTAAAGTAATGACCTACAAGGCACGACTGGTCGCGAAAGGTTACACTCAAAGGCAAGGTGTTGACTATGATGAAACCTTTTCACCAGTCGCAATGTTCAAGTCGATTAGAATCTTATTAGCCATAGCCGCATGGTACGACTATGAGATATGGCAAATGGATGTGAAAACTGCGTTCCTTAATGGAAACATTAAGGAAGAGATCTATATGACGCAGCCTGAGGGTTTCACATCTGTTGGAAGCGACCATAAGGTATGCAAGCTTCAGAGATCGATCTACGGTCTCAAACAAGCATCGCGAAGTTGGAACCTGAGATTCGATGAAACAATTAAGGAATTTGGTTTCATCAAGAATCCCGAGGAGCCATGTGTATATAAGAAGGTAGTTAAAAGTGCTGTGACATTCCTAGTACTTTACGTTGATGACATTCTACTCATTGGGAATGATGTAGGAATGCTGCAGTCAACTAAAGTCTGGTTGTCTAGTAGATTTTCGATGAAGGACATGGGTGAAGCATCCTATATTCTTGGAATACAGATCTATCGAGATAGATCGAAACGGATGCTCGGACTCACCCAAGCTGCCTACATCGATACCATACTTAAGAGTTCTCTATGGAAGAGTCCAAGAGAGGACACCTACCTATGTGCCACGGGGTCACTCTATCTAAGTCTATGTGTCCGAAGACTGATGAGGAGATAGAGAGTATGACACGTGTGCCATATGCCTCGGCAATAGGTAGTATTATGTATGGCATGATCTCGACTAGACCGGATGTCACATATGCTCTGAGTGTCACGAGCCGCTACCAGGCCATTAAGTACTTACGAGGGACTAAGAATATGTTCATGGTCTATGGGGGTGGTGAACTGAAACTGGAAGGCTACACTGATTCTAGCTTCCAGTGTTACGTGGATGATTCGAAATCAACCTCTGGATTTGTATTCATGCTCAATGGTGGTGCTGTCTCTTGGAAGAGTTCAAAGCAAGACACTATCGCGGATTCAACCACTGAGGCTGAGTACATTGCAGCATCAGCTGCTGCTAAGGAGGCCGTTTGGATAAGGAATTTCGTCCAAGCGTTTGGCATAATCCTTGATGGATTTGGTCCAGTCCCGATGTACTGCGACAAAACGGGTGCCGTTGCGCAAGCAAAGGAGCCTAGGTCTCACCAAAGATCCAAACATATACTGAGGAAATACCACATAATCCGGGATATTGTGTCTAGAGGTGACATAGCAGTTGAGAGAGTCGCCTCTGCGGACAACGTTGCTGATCTACTTACGAAGCCCTTGCCAGGACCGTTGTTTGAAAAACATCACGAAACAATGGGACTGCGTCTGATGAGTAGTTGGCTTTAGGGCAAGTGGGAGATTGTTAGAGTAGATGCCCAACTAGCCAACTTGTGGCGTGTGGGTTCATAGACTCTTGTATGAAACGATCTTTATATATGATATTTGCATTTATTTATAGCATTCTTTACTTTCATTGTGTTGTATGATGATTAACAATTGTGTTGAGTAAAGACCTAGAATACACTATAGTGTATGTTAGATGTGATAGTGGGTATGACGGCTATCATGAAACACATCTAATAGTCACTGTGTATTCTGAATTAGTTCCTAGTCGATTGGGCCGTCAAAATGAGGATAAGGTCGCCCGAGCTCGAGACTAGTATATGCGATGCGAAGTACCATGTTTCATTGGTAGGGAACATTGTGATGTTCTGAGCATGCAGATAGATAGTGACCTGGTGATCTATCGAACTATCCTCGTTCGGACTTTCCAAGTGGTTACCATTTGTCGAGTGGATAAGGCCGAGGTCTTGGTTGTACTGATTAGTCCTCATGACTCGAAACGTCATTGAGACTCTACATGATAGGCGTCTCACTTTGACTCGTTTGCCGACTCACTTGGGGTCAATAGGCGGCGGGATTGGGTGAGATCCCGATGCATGTAGGAGTCGATGCATCGTTGTCGAGGATTCACCGCTCGCAGACATGCGTGGATATCCTATGCTATCTGAGGGGATAATAGTGTATAAATCTCTGGCCAGAGTACTAGAAGTGTTTTAGGTAAATGGGTTTACCTAGTTACACTCGCGATGTCACTATTTGATCTCCAAGATGTATGCATAGCTATCGGATCTATAGCGACTCTCGATTTACCAATGATCGTTGATCTGATCGGGATATATGGATTGAAAGGACCGTACTGTACGCTAACCACGACCAACTGGTTCTTGCAGTCACTATCAGTGATACCTAGGGGATCATGGGGCGATGTTGCTAGACGCTCTTACCATGATCCGATGGGCAAGTCCGGGATTGTGATTCCGGAGCCACAATGGTTGTGGGCCCACGGCTAGCTGTATCCCTGAATCATTGAGGGTCACACAAGTACTGGATTCGAGATTCCCGCACGGATACTGAGCTCAATGTGTTGAGCATAAGAGGAGGATTTTGGGTAGTGCGACTTCCTAAAAGTCAACAGGGGTCAAATCGTGATTTTCCGCTCTTGAGGGGCAAAACGGTCATTTTGCACTGGGGTTCTGAAAAATGGTTTTTCAGATCATAGTATTCAGTTTTGGAGACTGAATCGATCGGTCCGATCTGATCGACGATCGAAGTTGTAATGAAGTCGCAGTGATGGATATCGTCATTTGGACCCGGGCCCGATGGGCCGGTCCAAATCCATTATTAAGTCTATATAATGGAGACTATTATTAGACTTAAAACACTTCATACAACACAATTAAAAAACCTAACCCTAGCCGCCGCCTCCCTCTCGATCACGCCGCCGCCGCCGCCAACTTCGCCGGAATTTGTTCCGGCCTAGTTTTTCGAGGAGAATCCGTTCGTGCTGATCTCGTCAAGGCTTCTAGTGCAGCCTGACGAAGGAGTCTCGGATCTGGTCGTGGACCGGATTGGCGTAAACTACCGCAATCTACCGAGAAGAGCCGGATTATTGTAATACCGGTTGGAGCAAGGCACAAATGCCAGCGAGGTAACATGCTAAAACGCCCTATGTATGACGATTACTGTAATTGTCTGATTTTTCGTATTGATCGCCTCCCGGCACCTGTTTCTTGTTCTTCCGCTGCCTAGCCGGGGGCGGATCCGGATCCCCAACAATACTGATCCTCATTCTGTCCTCCTGATTCCTGGAACAGCCCCCTACTAGATTTTTGTTCATTGTTCATTTGAATCTTGTGTAAAGTATTTTAGCCGAGTGCTGAATACTACAGGATTTGTATCAAACAGATTACACTATAAAAATCCTCTTCTCAACTTTGTTTTAATAGCCTACGTGCTGTATTAAGTTCATTTGAATCTTGTGTTAAAGATTTTTAGCCGAGTGCTGAATACTACAGGATTTGATCAAACAGATTACACTATAAAAATCCTCTTCTCAAATTGTTTTAACAGCCTACGTGCTGTATTAAAATTTCTACAGCATGTGTGCTGTTTGTCGAGTGATACCAGGAGTTCAGATCGGGTGCTGACTGACTTAGGATAATATGTATTCTAGATCAAAGTCTTCTAGTGGATACCCTTCCAGTTTGGAAGAAGGGTAGACGTAGAAGCATTGCTTCGAACTTCCATAAACAAACTCGAGGCTCTTATCTATTTTACTATTTCAGTTTACAACCACTGTTCAAGTTCACTGCTCAATTATGATCTTTCAACATATTTACTTATTTCACAAGAAAGTAGAATGGATTGTGTTAGAGTAGATGCCCAACTAGCCAACTTGTGGCGTGTGGGTTTTATAGACTCTTGTACAAACGATCTTTATATATGATATTCGCATTTTCTTATATGGCTTTCTTTACTTTCATTATGTGTGTAATGATTTACAATTGTGTTGAGTAAAGACCTATAATACACTAAAGCGTATGTTAGATGTGATAGTGGGTATGACGGCTATCATGAAACACATCTAATAGTCGCTGTGTGTTCTAAACGTGTTCCTAGTCGATTGGGCCGTCAAAATGAGGATAAGGCCGCCCGAGTTCGAGACTAGTATCTGCGATACGAAGT